>CM042179.1:12273434-12363434 GCA_023376005.1 Doryteuthis pealeii | reverse complement strand
AGTTAGTAATCAATTTTGTTTTACAGGTGCATTAATTGTTAGACGTAGATATTTTATATCTAATTTACAATTTTCAGTAAATCTTATTTCTCTCTAGAAGAATAAAATGTCTTCTATATTGACTTTTTCAAATTGATCTTTCGTATCATTTGCATTGAAAAATTGTATTCTGATAAAAGCATAAGCTCCACATTCTATAAGGAAGTGTTTAACAGTGCAGCATGTTTGACATGTTACACACTGTGGTTAATCCTCTCGTTTGAGTAATTAAAAAAAAAAAGACTAAAAAGGCATGCGTAAGTTTTGTGAGGCCAATGTCTTTCCTATAAGTTCTTTATCTCTTTGCCTACTTTAAACCGCTCTCAGTGGCTCTCCCACCACTGTGATCCTACCGCAAACAAAATACAAAAAACAATGGGTAGTACATTATAATTGAGCAGAAGGATTCAGATTACAATAATAATAGAATTTTATTTGAATAGAATGGGTTCTTAGGTGAATAGATAGTGAACTTTGAAATATCCCATCATACAGATAAAAAATTGGGTGCCTTCTGTAAGTTCACCATAAAGTACTATAATATAGCCGAGTCTGCAGGTATGTAGATGGTGTGACCCAGACATTAATTAATTTTTAATTCATTGTTCTTGTCTTCAATCAATTATTTCTAGGTAATGCCTGAACCAAAGTATACGATACAATCTGGCCCAGAGATGAACAGCCAGTTAACAAATTTGATATGTCTGAAGGATTTACAAAATAGTTCAATTCCAAATTCCCAATGATTATTTAAAAAAAAAAAAAACACCTTAAAAAGGTCAGAGAACACATCACTCAAAATATTGTAACTATATATTTACCAACCCCTCCGCACGAGTAGGATGCGACACACGGTCAATTTCTTAAGCGGAGTTTAACAGGTTTGAATTCAGAGTTTTCCTTCTCCTAGACCGGTTGCCTAACCAAGGCTAAAGAGCCCAGTCTGCCCTGCTATTTACCCATAGCTGGAGGGAGAATAGGATTCATACCTTTCCCAAGGGTATTAGCGCTAAGTGAAATGCAATTACCACGCCAAGGATTTGAACTCGGGGCGACGAGTCCATTTCCCATGACTTTAACCATTACACCACGCGCCTCCTATAAAATATTGTAACTATAATATCAGCCTAAACAATTACAAAAGTCTGAGTATACCACTGTGTAATGTTCATTCTTATAAGCACAAAACTGGTTCTTAAAATACTTCCTATTGCATTGGTGAAAACAATACCTGTTTCTTCAACTGAACTGAAGTATATAACTTGTATTTGCTACCCATCACAGAGATGAAGAATTCATGACAGCCAGGTAACACCTTAACCATTTTATTTTATACTAGCAAAATAAAAAACGCCCTCCGGGCAATGTAAAAATACATTTTTGAAACACATTACCTGAGGGGTGGGAGTAAAAAATTCAATGTCAGTGAGTTTGTACCCTAAGTAAATAAAATCATCAAATTCATTAAAGGATTAAAAAATAAAACAATTTCAAATGTAAACTTTAAATATGTATTAAAATAAAACAAACTATATATAGATATATAATACCAATCATGTATTTATCAAAACTTGTTTTAAAAAACAATGAGGACTGTCTAATGTTGCATGTTCAAATTTTGAGTGTATTTATTCTATGTTATGACGATTTTGGGTAATGTGACGTAAGCAGTGACGTAGTTTTTGTTACAGACAAAAACTGGAAGCGAATCTCCATTATTAATAGATGTATCAAGACAGTCTTATTATATGAGTGTATAATACTGATTCTTATTAGCACAAAACTGGTCCTTAAAATACTTCCTATTGCATAAGTGAAAACAAAACCTATTTTTTTAAGGGAACCATTTCTCAGAATTTTATAGATGAGGCTTGATAATTTTGGACACATAGCCTAGTGGATAAAGGAGGTAGCTTAAGACAGTTATAAGTGACAGTTATCTCTAGACTGCTGGTCTGGGGCAGCAGTAACATAGAATGATAATTAACACAGCTTAACACCTGTACCCCAGCTATGGTTAGCAGAATGAGAACAGGATACCCCCATGGACTGAATAAAGGGTTAGATTCAAAGTTCTGTGAGGGCTCCCAATTACAAAAAGAAGGTTCCCGAGTTCGAAAAGAAGGTTCTCGAGTCCGACAAGAAATACCTGAAGAAAGCTGGAGGGCACATTGGCTGAAATATTGTACAGATATCAATGAAGATGAGGACAATAGTCGGAATAATCAAAATGATACTAATAAACCAAAGTATATGACTTGTATGTGCAACTCAGCACAGAGATGGACTCATCACAGCCAGGTTACACATTAAACATTTTACTATTTCTCTGAATGTTTGAGATGAGGCTTGAAGATTAGTATTATCTGCGTTATTCGGACTATTGTCCCCATATTCATTGTTATTTGTACAACGTTTCAGCCAATATATCCTCCGGCCTTCTTCAGGTATTTCTTGTCATATTCGGGAGCCATCACGGAACTTTGAACCTAACCCTTTATTTATTCTCTTGGGGTATCCTGTTCTCATTCCACTAACCATAGCTGGGGTAGGAGTTGTGTTAATTAATTATTTTTTTTACTGCTTTCACTCAGGATTGAACTCGGGTACTAGAGATAACTGTCACTTAGAACTGTTTTAACATAAATTCCTAATCCACTCGGCCATGTGTCCAATTGGCTCCCAAATATGACAAGAAAGTTCCCGAGTTCAAAAAGAAGGTTCCTGAGTCCGAGAAGGTTCCCGAGTCCGACAAGAAATACCTGAAGAAGGCCAGAGGGCACATCAGTCGAAATATTGTACAGATATCAATGAAGATGAGGACAATAGTCGGAATAATCAAAATGATACTAATAAACCAAAATATATGACTTGTATGTGCAACTCAGCCCAAAGATGGACTCATCACAGCCAGGTTACACATTAAACATTTTACTATTTCTCTGAATGTTTGAGATGAGGCTTGAAGATTAGTATTATCTGCGTTATTCGGACTATTTTCCCCATCTTCATTGTTATTTGTACAACGTTTCGGCCGATATACCCTCCGGCCTTCTTCAGGTATTTCTTGTCAGACTCAGGAATCTTCTCGGACTCGGGAACCTTCTTTTCGAACTCGGGAACTTTCTTGTCATATTCGGGAGCCATCACGGAACTTTGAACCTAACCCTTTATTTATTCTCTGGGGGTATCCTGTTCTCATTCCGCTAACCATAGCTGGGGTAGGAGTTGTGTTAATTAATTATTTTTCTTACTGCTTTCACTCAGGATTGAACTCGGGTACCAGAGATAACTGTCACTTAGAACTGTTTTAACCTAACTTCCTAATCCACTCGGCCATGTGTCCAATTGGCTCCCGAATACGACAAAAAAGTTCCCGAATTCAAAAAGAAGGTTCCTGAGTCTGAGAAGGTTCCCGAGTCCGACAAGAAATACCTGAAGAAGGCCGGAGGGTATATCGGCCGAAACGTTGTACAAATAAGAATGAAGATGGGGCAATAGTCCGAATAACGCAGATGATACTAATTAACCATTTTATTTTATGTTTCAAGACACAAGTCTGAGTGTACCACTGTATAATATTCATTCTTATAAGCACAAAACTGGTTCTTTAATACTTCCCATTGCATAAGGGAAAACGATACCAATATCATAGCAACAAATGAAAATTTCTTTTAATTGGTCTTGCATAATGTATTAATATCTAGTTTATTCTTGCATATTTCTTGTAGAGCATAGAAGCGCTGATTTGTCTCTAGGCAATTCCCACCAGCTGGGTCCATGTCAGTACAAACACCTTTGTCTCACACTCAACTAATCTTCTGTTATACAACTCTTCTCTTTCCCCTGTGGATTACAGTCAAGTGGCTTCCCTTGTGGCATAACTAGCCAGTGCTAGCCAGTTCACAAAGAGAGTGTGTATGATCCACCCACACTTTTATTTCTTAACATCCAGGCTAATGGTGTTCTAATTAGTTTTTCTGCTATAAAGGTTGGTGTTGGAAATCTTAAGCCGCCTTAATTATTCATACAAAAGTTTTGAAATTTTGCTATCGGGTAATCAATGTTTGATGAGAAAATAAGAATTATGGCTGATCGGGTTAGCTAAGTCGGTAGAGCGTTCGGCAAGAAATCACAAGGTTCCTAATTTGATACCGGCCCTTGCCAACTCAGGTATCTGAGTGGTAAAGTAAGGAGCTGATGGTCAGTGTGGCGCTCCACCTCTGATGCAAAAACAACCTCATTTGTCTAGCGCTAGTGAAAAGGGGACTCCCTTGCTGATACCGACTTTAGGCCACCCCAACAACCTTTTATAATCTATTAATAATGGAGATTCACTTCTGGTTTTTGTCTGTAACACAAACTACATCACTGCTTATGTCACATTACCCAAAATCGTCATAACATAGAATAAATACACTGAAAATTTGAACATGCAACATTAGACAGTCCTCATTGTTTTTTAAAACAAGTTTTAATAAATACATGACTGGTATTATATATCTTTATATAGTTTGTTTTATTTTAATACATATTTAAAGTTTACATTTCAAATTGTTTTATTTTTTAATCCTTTAATAAATTTGATGATTTTACTTAGGGTACAAACTCGCTGACATTGAATTTTTTACTCCCACCCCTCAGGCAATATGTTTCAAAAATCTATTTTTACATCGCCCGTTTTTTATTTTGCTAGTATCTATGATAATATAATAATGATATAATATTTTTTTGTTGGTTGGTTGGATTTTATGGAATGTCAACCATTCTTGGGTTATTCTATGCTGAATACATTGTTTTATTCATGGTTATTGAACATTTTTTAAAATTCAATTTTTTTTAAACACATTTTTTTTATTCATTTTCTTCTATTTAACCCATAGATGGGACTTTAACAGGTACCACCACTCCTGGTCAGTGTGGACCTGGGAGCAATGTTGATGAAGGGGTGCTCTACATTCCACAGACCTTCAGAACCTCACAGTCAGATGGAGTTTAACATCATTCCCAGGACATGAAGACCCTCAGTCACCACCTTCTAGAACATATATGATAAAAAGGATTGGGGGTTTGTCATGAGGGTAATAAGGTGGGGACAATCCCTGCCCCACTAAATTTGATCATGATATCTAGCATGAAAAATTTTTTTTTTTTACGGCATATCAACCTCAGTGGGTCATTTAATGCCGATAAAGTTTTGAAATAAATCAATTCTTAATGGATAATACAATTTTTTTATAAATACATTTTCTATTTAAACCCATAGAAGGGACCCTAACAGGTACTACCACTCCGGGGTCAGAGTGGACCAGGGAGCAATGGTGATGAAGGGGTGCTCCACATTCCCCAAAACCTGGAACCTCACCATCAGATAGAGTTTAACGTCATTCCCAGGACATGTAGACCCGCAGCCACCGCCTTCTAGCACCCATATGATAAAAAGGGGTTGGGGCTTGCCATAAGGGCAATAGGGTTGGGAAAATCATATAGGTGCTAGGGCTTGACGTGACCAGCTGATTGATCGGATGGGGCCTCTCTGGCTGCCCGTCTAGCCCAAGATAGGGCCAAAGTGGAGTATTGCATGTTATGAAGTGCTCATCCACCTGGGCTCTATCTTAAGCATCACGGGTCGCCACCCACAGCCAACAAGTGGCCCCATTGGGGGAGTCTTACCCCTCTGCAGAGGTGCAGTCGGTGCATTCTAACGCCCCGGCCGACAGGGTGGTGTATAATATAATATATAAATGTGATAATCATTTTATAAATGAAGGTAGATCATTCTGAAGATTACCTATTTATGCTAATATCGCTGATGATAAATTTGGCAGTTACATTGATGATGATGATGATGATAATGATGATGATTTAATGTTCTTATCACAGAAAAAAAATGCTGACTTTGGTATGGCAATCAGTCTAGGAGAATGAAAACTGAATTCAAACCTCCACTTCAGAACTAACCATGTGTCACCTTCTACTCATACAGAGTGGTTATTAGATATCTATATATATTCATCCACAGACACCATGTTTCAATGTATCATGTCTCTTCAGTGTGGCTAGACATAGCAGACTACTCCCAGCTAGGATCAAAACCAACCAATTTAGAATTCTAATCACCGGGCCATCAGCACACCTACAAACCAGAGCGAGAATTTAACTATTCATATGTATATATGTAAAGGCTGTCAGAGAGAGCTCCATCCGTCTTATGGGAGAGCTTTACATCTAAGTGCGATCAGCAGCCATCAGTGAAATCCCCTCCAAAGAGCTCAGCCTACCAGGGGTGGTGAGCATATATTTAGTCATCCACAGATATCGTATTTCAACGTGAGATTATATATATATATATATATATATATATATATATATATTATATATATATAAAGTAGGCTGTGCTAACAATGTGCTGAGTTGGCTAGGACCAGTATCGAACCAGAACCTTGTAATTCTAAGGCAGATGGTCTACTGACGGAGTTATATATATCCATGAAAATCTCTCTCCATCCGTCCCTATCGCTCATCATTCTTGGGAGGTCCTCTGTGTAGCATCCTGTATCTGCACAGAGCTGATCAATGTACGTCTTTGCCAGTCGGCCCACACTGGCATGCCCATGTGCTGGCTTCCACAGGAGGACGTCGCTTATGAGTTCGTCCTTGCTTCTCCAGCAGTATCCCACGTGTCTTGTCCATCTTACTCGGATGGTTTGGGTGAGTTTCAAGTTATTATCACAGGAAAAAGATGCTGATTAGTTTGATATTGTAAATAATGATGATAATTATGTCAATAGATAAATAATGCAGTTGCAAGTTAATATTATCATCACAGTTAAAAAAATTAATGCATAATACAATTTTGTATATAAACTCATGTTTTTCTATTCAATCCCTAGATGGGACCCTAACAGGTACTACCACTCTGGGTCAAAGTGGACCAGGGAGCAATGGTGATGAAGGGGTACTCCACATTCCCCAAACCTCCAAAACTGGAACCTCACCATCAGATAGAGTTTAATGTCATTCCCAGGACATGTAGACCCTCAGTCACCACCTTCTAGAACCCATATGATAAAAAGGGGTTGGGGCTTGCCATAAGGGCAATAGGGTTGGGGCAATCATATAGGTGCTAGGGCTTGATATGGCCAGCCGACTGATCGGAGGGGGCCTCTCCTACCACCCAAGATAGGGCCTAAGTGGAGTATTGCAAGTCATGAACTGCTCATCCACCTGGGTTCTATCCTTAAGCATCACGGGTCGCCATCCATGGCAACAGGTGACCCCATTGGGAGAGTCTTACCCCACTGCAGCATTGGTGCTGACAGGGCGGAGTTGGATTTTTCTTTCTTTCTTATTATATTTTTTCTGTGTAGCATGTCCATTTTCTTCCCTTTCTTTATAATATAAAGGGAATGGTCCATTATTTAAAATAATTTTGAATAATAACTGCATCAGTAAAATAAATAACAGTTTTGAATAATAACTACATCAGTAAATAAATAACAGTTTTGAATAATAAACATCAGTAATAAATAAACAGTTTTGAATAATAACTACATCAGTAAATAAATAACAGTTTCCATGTTTCAGTCTATGTACATCAGTCTATACTTTTTTTATTAACCCTTTCTTTGTCTCATTTTAAATGACTCATCAATCTATATTATCTTATCTTCAATACTAAGTAAAAGTAGTAAAGACGTCAGGGTGGCCTAAAGCTGGTATCAAATAATTTTGATAATAACTACATCAGTAAATAAATAACAGTTTTGAATAATAACTACATCAGTAAATAAATAACACAGTTTCCATAGAAAAATAAAAAGTTTAACCTTGATAGGAATGCTACTAATTATACAATAATTGAATAACCTTAAATAAAATTAGCAATGTGTAATGATAATTCAACAATTCTTCAAGCAATAATGATTGTATCAAAAATGTTCAGTTATTCTTTTTATTGTTTGTTCAATTCTGAATGATTTTGTCTGTCTTCACATCTCTCCATTTATCTCACTTACACTCAGTTTCTATTGTTCTGTATCTTTTTGCTTTTATCCCTCCGCATCATTTTCTTCCTTTCTAACCCTTCTTCCCCTTTTCATCTCTTCCCCCCCCCCTGCTTATGCTATCATTTCTCTATCAATTTTTATTTATCAACCTTGATTCTCTCTTTCTCACACACTATCGCTGTGTGTTTCTTCTACTGTACCTATTTCAATTTTTATTTCTCAGACCCCTCCAACTCTCATATATATATATATATATATATATATATATATGTGTGTGTGTGTGTGTGTGTGTGTGTGTATCTTCTACCTTCTCTATTTCCATTTTTGATTCTCAAACCCCCCTCTCTCTCTCTTTATATATATATGTGTGTGTGTGTGAAATGAAAATGGAAGTGAATCCGATGGTATGTTGAAAAGAGAAAGAAAGGAAAGAAAGTATAGAATGGATAAAATAGGATTATTTTAATTAATTTTACTTACACATGTTTTGGTCAGGAGTTTATCCATGTGTACATTATTCTATCTATCATTATTTTTAAATAACAAAATAAAAGGAAATAATAATAATAGGAACATTTCTACATTTTTTCTATTATTATTACATTTAATTTTATTTTGTTATTTAAAAATAATAATAGATTAAATAATGTACACATGGATAAACTCCTGACCGAAACACGTGTAAGTTAAATTAATTAAAATAATCCTATTTTATCCATACAATACTTTCTTTCCTTTATTTCTATTTTTAATACATATATATATATTCAACCTTTTTTATTTCAATTTGTATTCTCAGACTTCTATCCCTCTCTCTTTTCATTCTTTTTTTCTTTTCTCATCCCCTACTTCTCCACTTTCAATTTTTATCACTGCCCTTCCTCTC
The DNA here is from genome assembly GCA_023376005.1 of Doryteuthis pealeii. Classification (NCBI taxonomy): domain Eukaryota; kingdom Metazoa; phylum Mollusca; class Cephalopoda; order Myopsida; family Loliginidae; genus Doryteuthis; species Doryteuthis pealeii. The sequence continues at coordinate 12,354,500 of CM042179.1, read as the reverse complement.
CCCCTCTGCTTTTCCTACCTATTCTCTTTTAATTGCCTATGTACATCAGTCTATACTTTTTTATTAACCCTTTCTTTGTCTCATTTTAAATGACTCATCAATCTATATTATCTTATCTTCAATAATAAGTAAAAGTAGTAAAGACGTCAGGGTGGCCTAAAGCTGGTATCAGCCAGAAAACGAGGGTGTCTATCCCCTTTTCACTAGTGCTAGGCCAAGGAGATTAAAGTTTTAAGCTTTACTAATTATTATTCTATGTTACTGTCGCCCTTGACCAGGATTGGACCTGCAGCCTTGAGATAACTGTTACTTAGAACTGTATTAACTCAATGCCTATATCCACTACATCATGTGTTCAATTGGAGGACATTAGTTCAAATAACCCAAATATACAAATTATCAAGCCTCATTTTTAAAAAATCAGAGAAATATCAGCTGATTCTTTAGTAACCTTCCAACAATTTACATTTTATTTTCCCTATTGTTCTAAAGTATTTCTCTAGGAATTTTAACGAAATAATTTCAAAACAACCGTTTATACATGGATGTTTTCATATTGTAGCGACTGTCTGCCCCTGTTGTCTATTCTCTTTTACTTGCCTATGTACATCAGTCTATACTTTTTTTTTTAACCCTTTCTTTGTCTTGTTTTAAATGACTATCTAAGTATGTCTACATCAATCTATATTATCTTATCTTCAATAATAAGTAAAAGTAGTAAAGACGTTTCAATGTGTTTTGGATGTGTATTTTAAAACCATTCTATAGCATCCAAATGTTTCAAGCGGTTTTAGTGATGTATTTTAAAACCATTGTATGACATCTTCATGTTTCAAGCGTTTTAGTTAAGTATTTTAAAACCATTGTATGACATCTTAATGTTTCAAGCTATTTTAGTTAAGTATTCTAAAACCATTGTATGACATCTTAATGTTTCAAGCTATTTTAGTTAAGTATTTTAAAACCATTGTATGACATCTTAATGTTTCAAGCGGTTTTAGTTAAATATTTTAAAACCATTGAATGACATCTTAATGTTTTAAGCGGTTTTAGTTAAGTATTTTAAAACCATTGTATGACATCTTAATGTTTCAAGCGGTTTTAGTTAAGTATTTTAAAACCATTGTATTGCGTCCATATGATTCAAACTGTTTAGGAACCACAAGGTTCCCGAGTTCGATACTGACCTCGCGCTGATGGTAGGTGTGGCGCTCCACCTCAGACGCATTAACAGTCTCCCTGGTCTAGCGCTAGTGAAAAGAGAATAGACTCTCGCTGTGTGGCTGATACTGACTTTAGGCCACCCTGACGACATACATACAGTAAAGACGTCAGGGTGGCCTAAAGCTGGTATCAGCCAGAGAATGAGGGTGTCTATCCCCTTTTCACTAGCACTAGGCCAAGGAGATTGTTTTGGCATCTGAGGTGGAGCGCCACACCTACCATCATTTACAGCTTTGTTCCATACCACTTAATCAATCCCCAATCTTTTTCTTTCAATGTATGTATGTCTATATCAATCTATCTATCATCTTCCTTAGTAAGTAAAAGTTGTAAAGACGTTAGGTGGCCTGAAGTTGGTATCAGCCAGACAGCAAGGGAGTCTGTCCCATTTTCACTTGCACTAGACCATGGATATAGTTTTGGCGTCTGAGATAGAGCACCACACCTACCATCAGCTTGTTACTTTTCTGCACAGATCCCTGGTGAGGGCCAGTATTGAACCTGGAACCTTGTGGTTCCTAGTCGGACACTGTACTCACTGAGCTAAACTGGTACATTTATAAATTTTCTCTCTTTTCTTAATTCTCTATTCAACCATTAATACTTACCTTGCAAGTCTCGTTATCAAACTTCTTACCTGAAGCTCTTTTCTTTACGCTGAGAATTATTCAGTATCAAAAATGTTGGTAAACAAGTGAAACATAATGAGAAATTGGAGGTGTGTGGTGTAATGGAAATAGAATTGTCGACCCAAGTTCAAATCACTGACGGGGCTGTTTACATTTCACACAGCACTAATTCCATTGGGAAAGGTATGCATCCAACTACTCTCCCTCCAGCTACTGGTAAATAGTAGGGTAGACTGAACTCTTTAACTTTGACTAAGTAATCAGTCTAGGAGAAGGAAAACTCTGAATTCAAACCTGATAAAGAAATTGACCTTGTGTCACATCCTGCTTATGCTTATGCGGAGGAGTTGAGAAATAAAATCAGATAATGGAATCCATTTTGGGAGGCAGTGTGGGGTCAATCCTCTTTTCACTAGTGCTAAACCAGGAAGATTGATTTTGTGTCTGAGACGAAGCACCACACGAGTAAAAAAAAATAAATAAATAAAGTAGGCAGTGTGGCCTATTGTTAGTATCAACTGGACAGCGAGGGAGTCTATCCCCTTTTCACTAACACTATTTCTGGGAGATTGATTTTGTGTCTGATGAAAAGCACCACACAAGTGAAAAAAAAAAAAAAAGTTGGTGGTGTGGCTTGTTGTATTATTCGGATACCAAGGGAGTCTGTCCCCTTTTCACTAGCGCTAAACCAGGGAGATTGATTTTGTGTCTGAGGTGAAGCACCACATAAAAAAAGTATGATTTTTGTGTCTGAAGTAGAGCACCACACCTATCAGCTCCCACTTTACTGCATAGATCCAGGCTGTGCTACTCATGCACTGAGTTTTGGTTTGGTTTTGTTTTGTTTTACGGCATATCAACCTCAGTGGGTCATTTAATGCTGATAAAGTTTTGAAATAAATCAATTCTTAATTGATAATACAATTTTTTTATAAATACATATTAACTATTTAACAGTTAGATGGGACCCTAACAGGTACTACCACTCCGGGTCAGAGTGGACCAGGGAGCAATGGTGATGAATGGGTGCTCCACATTCCCAAACCTCCAGAACTGGAAGCTCACCATCAGATAGAGTTTAACGTCATTCCCAGGACATGTAGACCCCCAGTCACTGCCTTCTAGCACCCATATGATAAAAAGGGTTGGGACAATCATATAGATGCTAGGGCTTGATATGACTAGCTGATTGATCTCTGACTGCCCGTCTAGCCTAAGTAATGGTCTAGTGGAGTGTTGCATGTCATGAATGGACAGCAAGGAAGTCGATCTCCTTTTCACTAATGCAAGACCAGGGAGATTGTTTTAGCACATGGGGTGGAGCAACACACCTACCGTCAGATTGGCATGTTTATTCTATAGGAATAGTCTCCTAAGAATCTTGGTATGAAATTCAACAATATGAGAAAAATAAAAAGAAGAAAATATAGAAAATCAGACTGTTTCTCTATACAGATGTCTGATATTCTATACAGACTTGATTTTTTTTCTCACGAGGAGACAATATTTATTACTTTCAATCTATATATAGCTTACCATGTAGATGGTTGTCATATTATTTATATTATATTGTATATCATAAAGAGTTGGCATTAAATAACCCACAGGGTTGATATGCCGTTAAATTAAACCAAACCTTAGAATTATTCTCTTGTTTTTGGGATACAGAATAAAATGTATCAGTTGTAGGCTTATATATTATGCCATGCTGAGAATATAGATTTTGCAAATACTAATTACGAGTGTGATAGCAAAATTGTGTTATTTCAACAGTTCATCTAATATTGAAAATATCTGTTTGCCTTGATAGACAGAAAGACAGATATAAAGGTAGATTGATGTGAACAGACTGAGATATATAGAGAGATAGAAAGAAATAAGGATGTGAACAGACAAAGAAAGAAAGAAAGAAGGATGTAAACAGACAAAGAAAGAAAGAAAGAAAGAAGAATGTAAACAGACAAAGAAAGAAAGAAAGAAGAAGAATGTAAACAGACAAAGAAAGAAAGAAAGAAGAATGTAAACAACAGAAAAGAAAGAAAGAAGAATGTAAACAGACAAAGAAAGAAAGAAGAATGTAAACAGACAAAGAAAGAAAGAAGAATGTAACAGACAAAGAAGAAAGAAAGAAAGAAGGATGTAAACAGACAAGAAAGAAAGAAAGAAGGATGTAAACAGACAAAGAAAGAAAGAAAGAAGGATGTAAAACTAGGTACCACCAATTTGACCCTGTGCAATTTACCCCCCTTACATTTAACACAATGAAACTTGCAGAAAAATGAATATTTTCTTGAAAATTTTTTTCCATTCGAAAGAAAAAACATTAAGTAAACTCCTGATGATTTTTTAAATTTTTTATCAGCATAGGAAAATAACGAAAATTATGATTGAAAAACAATGTTTTCATTTTTGCACTGTTAAATCAACTGAAATTTAACGTAGCTAAAAACAAGTTACGATAAGAGGATTTTTAAAAAATTCTATGAAAAATCAATTAATGGTCCGATTTTCACGAAAATTTCCATAAATGTTTACCATTGGATGTAAATACATCTGAAATAGTTTTTTTCTAAAATATATTAGGGGAAATATTTTTTTACGATGTCTATCACCCCCTATTTTATTTTATGAGATAAAAAAAATGATGTGGAAAAAAAAATTTGGTACTTTTTTTCTATAAAGATAAGAGTCTGAATAACTATATCAATGAAATTGTATAACGTACCGAATTATAGTTTTTTTTAGGAAAAAATAATGAAATCGGAAATAAAAAGTGCAAAAAAAATGTCATAATATTAATATTTGAAAACTTTTTTTTTTCTTATGTAATTGGTATGTACTATATTCTATTAAATTGTCAAAAAAAAAAAAAATTTTTTAAGAAATTAATTTTTACGAGATTTTCAATCTTTTGTGTGATTAAATATTTTTATTTTCTGCGTGAAATAAATTAAATATTTTTTTTTCCTGTGGAAAAAAATCAAAATTTTCACGGATATTTAAAAACATGAATTTTAGAATTCAGGTGAACTAAAAGTTGGTCCGATCCGTGCTCGATTAATATTTTTAAAAGAATTTGTAATTTTTATTGTTGAATAGTAATGTGTGATTCTTAGAATGTACGGAAGAACAAAACTGACATATGACGAGACACTTCTCGGTAACTAAAGTTTGTTTTTCTGAGCGTAAAAAAAATATTTTATTTAACTTTTACGACCAATTAGAATAAAAATAATATATTGAATGATTGTTTTATCAGTTTTTCTCTTAGAAAAATATTCAAATTTTCATTTTATTTTCGATTTTAAGAATTAATACTAAAACCGAAGACATTTTTTAAACGTCAATTTCACTGCGAAATTTTAAGATTAAAGTTTTTCAAGTTTTTATTCATAGTAAATTGTAATATTAAAGTTTTTAAAGATTTTATTCATTTTAAATTGTAATATAAAGTTTTTAAAGTTTTTATTCATTTTTAATAGAAAAATTTGGCTAAAAAAGTTTGTCCGTTACACCCATCCGTACTTAGATGCATAACTGTAAGAGGGTAATAATATGTATTTCTTTCTCTCTAAATCACGGCCTGAAAATTACCCTTTCGCACGTAATATGGATAGGTTTGTTTATTTTTTAAGATAACGATGTAATTTTTCCCAATCGGATAATTTGATCTTTGAATTAACTATTTTTCTTTGTAACAACCCTGTACGATCTTTTTTTAACGAGATTTTTGATAAACAAAGTTCGGAAATATCTATTTCTGTTTTATTCAAGATGACCTAAACGGTCTGGTGGTACCTAACAGACAAAGAAAGAAAGAAAGAAGGAAAGAAGGAAGGAAGGAAGAATCTGAACAGACTGAGAAATAATAAATAAATAAAGAAAGAATGAAAGATAGATAGATAACTAACTAAGAACAGAGATAGAAAGATAGATAGATGAGAACAGACAATGATAATAGAACGAAAAGATAGATAAATGTGAACAGACTGAGATAGATAGAAAGAAAGTTAGATGTGAACAGACTGAGATAGATAGATTAAAAGAAAGATAGATAGATAAATGTGAACAGACTGGGAAAGAAAGTAAGATAGATAAATGTTAAATAATTTAAAACTTATAAGATTAAGATAAAGTGCTAAGAAGATCTGTCTTCAACATCAAACAGTAAATAAACAGTAGAAACGTAAGAAAGAAATGAGGAAAATTGTTAGAAAGATTTTTTGGGAATGAGCAGAAAAGCATTTTATTGAACTAATAATAAAATTTGATTGTTTGATTTAAAAAAAAAAAAAAAAAGGGAAATAGTTCATAAACTGATGACTGCAGATTATAATTAATTCATTAATAACAGAAATCGTTATTTTAAGGGAGTTGAGATTATATACTTTTCAAGTCTTATACTGAAATAAACTGAAAATTACTGTTCGCAGGTAATTTGGCTGAGTATTTAATAATATTTCTATTTCAGAATAACAATAAATAAATAAATAAAATTTTTAAAAAATTAAAACAGTCCACTTTTGCAGTTCTGGGGTCAAAAGTGTATAACTGAATCACTACGCAACAAATTTTATACAACATAAAATTAATGCTGTCCTTTAATTTAAAAAAAAAATAAAAATCAAAAAAAAAAATAAAAAACAAACAAACTTATAAATGAATTATTTTTATTAAAAGTATTAATTCCAGTTCAGAAATTTAAAATATATACATTTGAATTCATTTCATATTCAACTAACATCTATCCAGTTGACCATGTTAAAAATTTACGTCCCTGAATTCACAGTCTACCGTTAAATTCAATAAATAAAAAGTTCATATCCGTCAGGCAAAAATGTGGTTGAAATTTAAAATAGATTAACACCTACATGAAATAAGATTTTTAAAAAATAGGAATGTATTATCTAATTATGATAAATAGATAAGTAAAAAGTGAAATCGTCAGTGGCCTATTATTGGTATCAGCCAGAAAACGAGGGAGTCTATCCCCATTTCACTAGCGCTAGACCAAGGAGATTGTTTTGCGTCTGTGGTGGAGTGCCACACCTACTATCAGCTCCTCTAAAGTAAAGTCAGCAGAGTGATCTATTGTCAGTATCACCCGGACAGCTAGGGAGTTTATCCCCTTTTCACTAGTGCTAGACCAAGGAGATTGTTTTTGCATCTGGGGCGGAGCACCACACCTACTATCAGCTTACATAAATTCGGCAGAGTGGCCCATGTTAGTATCAGCCAGACAGCCAGGGATTCTATCCTCTTATCCCTAGCACTAGATCGGGGGGATTGTTTTTGCATCTAAGGTGGTGAGCCACACTTACTATCAGCTCTCCAAATGTAAAGTTAGCAGAGTAGCCTATTGTCATTATCAGCCAGATAGCGAAGGAGTTTATCCCCTTTTCACTAGCACAAGACCAGTGAGATTGTTTTTACATCTGAAGTGGAGCACCATACCTGCTGTCAGATAAGATTACCCAATTTCTCTGAATGTTTGAGATGAGGCTTGATGATTAGTATTATCCAATTGGAAACATGGCCTAGTGGATAAGGTAGTAAGGTCAAGACAGTTCTAAGTGACAGTTATCTCTGGATTCCAGGTTCAATCCTGAGTAGCGGCAGTAACATAGAAAAATAATTAACACAACTCCTATCCCCGCTATGGTTAGCAGAATAAGAACAGGATACCACCATGGACTGAATAAAGGGTTAAGTTCAAAGTTCCGTGATGGCTCCCGATTACGACAAGAAAGTTCCTGAGTTCAAAAAGAAGGTTCCTGGGTCCGACAAGAAATACCTGAAGAAGGCCAGAGGATATATCAGCCGAAACGTTGTACAAATAACAATAACCTTCTTTTCGAACTTGGGAACTTTCTAAGGTTCAAAGTTCCGTGATGGCTCCCGAATACGACAAGAAAGTTCCCGAGTTCAAAAAGAAGTTCCCGAGTTCGAAAAGAAAGTTCCCGAGTTCGAAAAGAAAGTTCCCGAGTTCGAAAAGAAGGTTCTCGAGTCCGAGAAGGTTCGAGTCCGAGAAGAAATACCTGAAGATGAGGACAATAGTCCGAATAATGCAGATAATACTAAGATTACCCAAGGTAGTACACCTTGGGTAATCTTTGAGTTGTCAAGGGCCAGTATTGAACTCAGAACCTCCTGGTTCCTAGTTGGATGCTTTGCTGACTTTAGAATATTTTGATGGCTGGTTTTATGAGATTGTTGTTTTAAGTTGGTGGAGTGGCCTGTGGTTGATATCAGCCAGCAGCAAGGGAGTCTATCTCCTTTTCACTAGTGCTAGACCAGGGACATTTTTTTTTGTGTGTCTGAGGTGAAGTATTGAACCCAGAACCTCCTGGTTCCTAGTCGGATACTCTACTGAGTTTGGAATATTTTGATGATTATTTTATGAGATTATATATACTCGGTGATTGATATCAGCCAACAGCAAGGGAGTCTATCTCCTTTTCACTAGTGCTAGACAAGGGAGATGATTTTTGCATCTGAGGTGGAGCTCCACCCTTTATTATACAGATCCAAGCTGCACCACTCATGCACTTTGTTGGCAACGCCTGGTATTGAACTCAGAACCTTGTGGTTCAGAGGCAGATGCTCTATTGACGGAGCTAAACTTTCCTTTAATTAGTTATATTGCACTCTCAGATGTAAAATTGCAGGTGCTCATGAGCAGGTGAGAATAGATCTTTGAGCAGCAGCAGCAGCAGCAGCAGCAAAGGATTTCCCATTAAGCCAGAATTGACAGGAAATGATTTTATAGTGGGGTAAGGTAAAGTTGTCGGGGTGGCCTAAAGTCGGTATCAGCCAGACAATGAAGGAGTCTATCCCCTTTTTACTAGTGCTAGACCAAGGAGATTGTTTTTGCATCTAAGGTGGATCGCCACACCTACTGTCAGCTCCTTACTTTACCGCACAGATCTCTGTGCTACTCATACTCTGAGGGCCAGTATCAAACTAGGAACCTTGTGGTTTCTAGCCGAACGCTCTACTGATTGAGCTAACCTGGCCCTGGATTTTATTTTGCAAACTAAAATTCTTGTTGGTTGGATTTTATTTCATTTATTTATTTAGGTTTATTTCATACCAAAGATGTTTTTGTTTTATTCAGTCTTGTTCTACTGACTGAGCTAACTGGGGGATACTGGGGTACCTTGCATAAATCAAAGCTTATGTATGCCATTACAAAAAATTCATGCTCTCATTACAAGAAGTTTCACTAGGGTTACAAGAAGCTCAACGATTAAGTATAAAATCCAATTGCATCAGTTATTCTCCAATATAACATTGTAGCGATGGACATGAGTCGAAAAGGGGTTATTTTCCCTTGCTGCCAGGTTTTCTCCCATAGGTGATTGCTGTATTTAAAGAGCAGCCCTGTAAATTTTCTCTTTTTCTCTCAGTCCAGCAACCACTGCACATGGGTTAGGCGCTTGGTGCCTCTGTCCCTTAAGTGGGTGGCTTTGCCCCCAAACACACTATCAGTAAGTGACATTGCTTCAGAAACTCTTTATCGCTTCTTTAGGACTTAGTTCTAAATCCTTTGTGTATCTTTATGTATCCGTTTCTGTGTCTATATTGTACCTTGCCATGAGTATGTGTATTCTTCCATTTGTGTCCAGACAAATAACCGCCCTGTCGGCTGGGGCATTAGAATGCACTGACTGCACCTCTGCAGACGGGTAAGACTCCCCCAATAGGGCCACCTGTTGGCCGTGGGTGGTGACCGTGATGCTTAAGGATAGAACCCAGGTGGCTGAGCAGTCCATGACTTGCAATACTCCACTTTAATCTTTTCTTGGGCTAGAGGGGCGGTCAGAGAGGCACCCTCCGATCAATTGGCTGGCCACGTCAAGCCCTAGCACCTATATAATTGCCCCAACCCTATTGCCCTTATGGCAACACCCAATCCTTATCATATGGGTACTAGAAGGCGATGGCTGAGGGTCTTCATGCCCTGGAAATGACGTTAAACTATCTGATGGTGAGGTTCCAGTTCCGGAGGTTTAGGGAATTCGGAGCACCCCTGCATCATCATTGCTCCCTGGTCCACTCTGACACGGAGTGGTAATACCTGTTAGGGTCCCATCTATGGGTTGAATAGAAAAACATGACTTGATAAACAAAATTGTATTATCAATTAAGAATGAATTTATTTCACAATTTTGTCAGCATTAAATGACCCACCGAGGTTGATATGCTGTAAACCAAACCAAACCAGACAAATAAAGTCTGTATGTGTTATCTTCTTGTTGCTTTGTTCGGACTTCATTGTGAATCTTTGCACTTATGTTTTCTAACGTATTATAAGAACATTTTTATCTTATAACATCATTATTTGGATGAGATCTTCATAAGTTCTTCAAATTATAGGGAATATTGTTTTATTATCAGCAATATCTCAGAGTTAACAGACTTAGGGTAGAGACAACGAGAAGGGTGGTGAATTGTCTCAGTAGAGACAAAGAGAGGGGTGGTGAATTGTCTCAGCAGAGACTGGCTTGTTTGACAACTAAAGTTGATCATCTGACTACTATCTGTCAATGAAAATGTGTGTTTCTTTTATGTGGATTTTGTCATCTTTGTCTTGACAGATCATCAAAAGACTCATTAATCAAGTGTAGGTTCAACTTAATCTGATCTCAGAAAACTTCACTTGACAATTGCTCATGTTGATGCCTCATAGATAAGATACCAACAATAGGCCACTCTGCTGAATTCAAAAGAGCTGATTGTAGGTGTGGTGCTCCACAATAAGATAATGATTAAAATTAGATGTCAAAATGTCATCATAAATCCAAATACTTACTATGTCATTTAGTAGTTAGATTAAATTGTGTGATATAGATTTTGCCTTAGGTTTTGTATCCTTCATTTCAAGAGATAACTATGAATTTTGTTGCCAATAGATCTAGTGTTTTAACAAATCTCGATTAATAAATGAGTTGTGAGTTATTCTTGTCTTTACTGGAAAAAAAACACAAAACAATATTTGTGTGATTTAAATTAATATTCTTGGTTAATCTTTTTCTACAAAAAGAACACATAATACTGTTTTAATGATTTAATCTACAAAAACAAAAAACAATGTAATATTTTTTGTTGCTTGTTTTATACAAGACAGAAACAAAAACAAAGTAATGTCTTTTTTAATTTTTTTTTATTTTTCCTCTTATACAATGCAAATACAAAACAAATAAAAAACAATAAAGTAATATTTTAGGGATTTAATGGGTTATACTATTTTTTCGCTCTTTATTTTCAATAAGAAAAATCAACAATACTAAAAAAAACAAAAAAAAAAACAAAAAAACAACAAAAAAACAATGTAACTTTTTCATAATTTGCTCATTTTCAACAATAAGAAAACAAAAAAAACAAAACAATGTAACTTTTTTATAATTTGCTCTTTTTCTCCAATAAGAAAAATCAATAATACAAAAAAACAAAAAAAAAACAAAACAATGTAACTTTTTTTATAATTTGCTCTTTTTCTCCAATAAGAAAAATCAATAATACAAAAAAAAACAAAAAAACAAAACAATGTAACTTTTTTATAATTTGCTCTTTTTCTCCAATAAGAAAAATCAATAATACAAAAAAAAAAAAAAAAAACAAAACAATGTACCTTTTTTATAATTTGCTCTTTTTCTCCAATAAGAAAATCAATAATACAAAAAAACAAAAAAAAAAAAACAAAACAATGTAACTTTTGTAATTTGCTCTTTTTTTTCAACAATACAAGAAAAAAAAAACAAGAAAAAATCTTTGTGATTTAACTGAGTATTTTTATTGCTGTTTTCCTTCAATAAGAAAAATCAATACAAAAAAAAAGCAAAAAAAAAGCAATGTAACATTTTTATAATTAGCTCTTTTTCTCTAATAAGAAAAATCAATAATACAAAAAAAAAGTAAATTTTTTTGATTTAACTGGTTATATTTATTGCTGTTTTTCGTCAATCAGAAAAATTACTAATAAAAAAAAATATTTTGTGATTTAACTGGGTATTTTCTAGCTGTTTTTCTTCAATAAGAAAAATCAACAATACAAAAAAAATATTTTTGTGATATAACTGGGAAAAATATTTTGTGATTTAACTGGGTATTTTATTGTTGTTTTTCTTCAATCCGAAAAATCAACAATACAAAAATAAAAATAAAAAAAAAAAAATCCGTGTAACATTTGTAATTTGCTCTTTTTCTTCAATAAGAAAAATCAACAATAAAAAATCAATAATACAAAAAAAAACAAAAAAAAAAAACAACAAAACAATGTTTTTCTCCAATAAGAAAAATCAATAATAAATTTGATGATTTTACTTAGGGTACAAACTCGCTGACATTGAATTTTTTACTCCCACCCCTCAGGCAATATGTTTCAAAATTCTATTTTTTCATCGCCCGTTTTTTATTTTGCTAGTATCTATGATAATATAATAATAATATAATATTTTTTTGTTGGTTGGTTGGTTGGATTTTATGGAATGTCAACGATTCTTGGGTTATTCTATGCCGAAAACATTGTTTTATTCATGGTTATTGAAAATTTTTTAAATTCAATTTTTTTTAAACACATTTTTTTTTATTCATTTTCTTCTATTTAACCCATAGATGGGACTTTAACAGGTACCACCACTCCAGGTCAGTGTGGACCTGGGAGCAATGTTGATGAAGGGGTGCTCCACATTCCACAGACCTTCAGAACTGGAACCTTACAGTCAGATGGAGTTTAACATCATTCCCAGGACATGAAGACCCTCAGTCACCACCTTCTAGAACATATATGATAAAAAGGATTGGGGGGTTTGCCATGAGGGTAATAAGGTGGGGACAATCCCTGCCCCACTAAATTTGATCATAATATCTAGCATGAAAAATCTTGTATTGTATAATATATGGTTTGGTTTGTTTAAAGAAGGTTCCCGAGTCCAACAAAAAATACCTGAAGAAGGCTGGAGAGTATATTAGCCGAAACGTTGTACAAATAACAATGAAGATGGGGACAATTGTCCGAATAACGCAGATAATACTAATCTTCAAGCCTCATCTCAAACATTTAGAGAAATAGTAAAATGGTTAATGTGTAACCTGGCTGTGATGAGTCCATCTTTGGGCTGGGTTGCACATACAAGTCATATATTTTGGTTTATTAGTATCATTTTGATTATTCCGACTATTGTCCTCATCTTCATTGATATCTGTACAATATTTCAGCCAATGTGCCCTCCAGCTTTCTTCAGGTATTTTTTGTCGGACTTGGGAACCTTTTTATTGTAATTGAGAGCCATCACAGAACTTTGAATCTAACCCTTTATTCAGTCCACGGGGGTATCCTGTTCTCATTCTGCTAACCATAGCTGGGGTACAGGTGTTAAGCTGTGTTAATTATCATTCTATGTTACTGCTGCCCCAGACCAGCAGTCTAGAGATAACTGTCACTTATAACTGTCTTAAGCTACCTCCTTTATCCACTAGGCTATGTGTCCAAAATTATCAAGGCTCATCTATAAAATTCTGAGAAATGGTTCCCTTAAAAAAATAGGTTTTGTTTTCACTTATGCAATAGGAAGTATTTTAAGGACCAGTTTTGTGCTAATAAGAATCAGTATTATACACTCATATAATAAGACTGTCTTGATACATCTATTAATAATGGAGATTCGCTTCCAGTTTTTGTCTGTAACAAAAACTACGTCACTGCTTACGTCACATTACCCAAAATCGTCATAACATAGAATAAATACACTCAAAATTTGAACATGCAACATTAGACAGTCCTCATTGTTTTTTTTAAACAAGTTTTAATAAATACATGACTGGTATTATATATCTATATATAGTTTGTTTTATTTTAATACATATTTAAAGTTTACATTTGAAATTGTTTTATTTTTTAATCCTTTAATGAATTTGATGATTTTACTTACTTAGGGTACAAACTCACTGACATTGAATTTTTTACTCCCACGCCTCAGGCAATATGTTTCAAAAATTTATTTTTACATTGCCCGGAGGGTGTTTTTTATTTTGCTAGTATAAAAAATCAATAATACAAAAAAACAAAAAAAAACACAACAATGTAACTTTTTTATAATTTGTTCTTTTTCTCCAATAAGAAAAATCAATAAACCAAAAAATCAAAAAAAAACAAAGTAACTTTTTTATAATTTGCTCTTTTTCTCCAATAAGAAAAATCAATAATACAAAAGTTACATTGTTTTGTTTTGTTTTTTAACAAAACAAAACAATGTAACTTTTGTAATTTGCTCTTTTTTTCAACAATACAAGAAAAAAAAAACAAGAAAAAATCTTTGTGATTTAACTGAGTATTTTTATTGCTGTTTTCCTTCAATAAGAAAAATCAACAATACAAAAAAAAAAAAAAAAAAAGAAAAAAAAAAGCAATGTAACATTTTTATAATTAGCTCTTTTTCTCTAATAAGAAAAATCAATAATACAAAAAAAAAAAAGTAAATTTTCTTGATTTAACTGGTTATATTTATTGCTGTTTTTCGTCAATCAGAAAAATTACTACTAAAAAAATATTTTGTGATTTAACTGGGTATTTTCTAGCTGTTTTTCTTCAATAAGAAAAATCAACAATACAAAAAAAAATATTTTTGTGATATAACTGGGAAAAATATTTTGTGATTTAACTGGGTATTTTATTGTTGTTTTTCTTCAATCCGAAAAATCAACAATACAAAAATTAAAAATAAAAAAAAAACAAAATCCGTGTAACATTTGTAATTTGCTCTTTTCTTCAATAAGAAAAATCAACAATAAAAAATCAATAATACAAAAAACCCCAAAAAAAACAACAAATAATGTATCATTTTTTATAATTGCTCTTTTCTCCAATAAGAAAAAATCAATAATACAAAAAAAAACAACAAAAAACAAAACAATGTAACTTTTTTATAATTTGCTCTTTTTCTCCAATAAGAAAAATCAATAATACAAAAAAAACAACAAAAAAAAACAAAACAATGTAACTTTTTTATAATTTGCTCTTTTTCTCCAATAAGAAAAATCATATATATTATATATTTGTGATTAACTGGGTATTTTTATGTAACATTTTTGTAATTTGCACTTTTTCTTCAATAAGAAAAATTACCAATACAAAAAAAAACAAAAAAAAAAACAATACAATGTAACATTTTTGTAATTTGCGCTTTTTCTTCATTAAAAAAAAATCAAACAATACAAAAAAAAATATGTTTTTGTGATTTAACAGGGTATTTTTTATTCCAGTAGAAAAGCAATAAAAAAAAATATTTTTATGATTTAACTGGATATTTTTATTGCTGTTTTTCTTCAATAAGAAAAATCAACAATACAAAAAATATATATATATTTGGGATATAACTCGGAAAAATATTTTATGATTTAACTGGGTATTTTATTGCTGTTTTTCTTCAATATAAAACATCAACAATACAAAAAAAAATCAATGTAACATTTTTGTAATTTGCTGTTTTTCTCCAATAAGAGAAATCAACAATACAAAAAAAAAAAAAAAAAAAAAAAAAAAAAGCAATGTAACATTTTTATAATTAGCTCCTTTTCTCTAATAAGAAAAATCAATAATACAAAAAAAAAGTAAATTTTTTTGATTTACCTGGTTATATTTATTGCTGTTTTTAATCAATCAGAAAAATTACTAATAAAAAAAAAATATTTTGTGATTTAACTGGGTATTTTCTAGCTGTTTTTCTTCAATAAGAAAAATCAACAATACAAAAAAAAATTTTTTTGTGATATAACTGGAAAAAAATATTTTGTGATTTAACTGGGTATTTTTTGTTGTTTTTCTTCAATCCAAAAAATCAACAATACAAAAATTAAAAATTAAAAATTAAAAATTAAAAATAAAAAACCGTGTAACATTTGTAATTTGCTCTTTTTCTTCAATAAGAAAAATCAACAATAAAAAAATCAATAATACAAAAAAAAAAAAAACCCAACAAACAATGTAACTTTTTTATAATTTGCTCTTTTTCTCCAATAAGAAAAATCAATAATATAAAAAAAACAAAAAAACAAAACAATGTAACTTTTTTATAATTTGCTCTTTTTTCCAATAAGAAAAATCAATAATACAAAAAAAAAAAACCAAACAATGTAACTTTTTTATAATTTGCTCTTTTTCTCCAATAAGAAAAATCAATAATACAAAAAAAAAAAACGAAAATCAAAATGTAACTTTTTTATAATTTTCTCTTTTTCTCCAATAAGAAAAATCAATGATACTAAAAAAAAAACAAAAAAAACAAAACAATGTAACTTTTTATAATTTGCTCTTTTTCTCCAATAAGAAAAATCAATAATACAAAAAAACAAAAAAAACAAAATGTAACTTTTTTATAATTTGCTCTTTTCTCCAATAAGAAAAATCAATAAATAAAAAAAAACAAAAAAAAAAACAATGTAACTTTTTTTATAATTTGCTCTTTTTCTCCAATAAGAAAAATCAATAATACAAAAAAACAAAAAATCAAAACAAAAAAATCAATAACAAAAATACAAAAAAAAATCAATGTAACATTTTTGTAATTTGCTGTTTTTCTTCCAATAAGAGAAATCAACAATACAAAAAAAAAAAAAAAAAAACAAAAACAAAAGCAATGTAACATTTTTATAATTAGCTCTTTTTCTCTAATAAGAAAAATCAATAATACAAAAAAAAAGTAAATTTTTTTGATTTAACTGGTTATATTTATTGCTGTTTTTCATCAATCAGAAAAATTACTACTAAAAAAAAATATTTTGTGATTTAACTGGGTATTTTCTAGCTGTTTTTCTTCAATAAGAAAAATCAACAATACAAAAAAAAAATATTTTTGTGATATAACTGGGAAAAATATTTTGTGATTTAACTGGGTATTTTATTGTTGTTTTTCTTCAATCCGAAAAATCAACAATACAAAAATTAAAAATTTAAAAAAAAAAAAGTGTAACATTTGTAATTTGCTCTTTTTCTCCAATAAGAAAATCAATAATACAAAAACCCACAAAAAACAAAACAATGTAACTTTTTTATAATTTGCTCTTTTTCTCCAATAAGAAAAAATCAATTAATATAAAAAAAACAAAACAAAAACAAAACAATGTAACTTTTTTTTATAATTTGCTCTTTTTCCCAATAAGAAGAGAGATAACAGCATTGTGTGATATTTTCATTCCACCTTTTTCTACTCATATATATACTATATATATATATATATTGATAAATTTAATAATTGCATTTACCTATTAAAATGGTTTTGGTATTTAGCTGTCTAATGATGCCATACAATTGATCAGTACTGTCTTCATGAACATCATACCATTCCTCTTGAGACAATCTTCTTCCAGGCAATAACAATTTGAATTTTCTGATCACAAAATTAAATTTTGATTAAAATGAAAAAGTAAAAAAAGAAATTACAATCTCAATCTTCAATTTAACATATGCATATTGTTTGTAAAATTCACTCTCCATATCCCCTCTCAAAGGGAAGTTGCGTGGTTGGGGTGAAGAATTTTTGGTTATTGAAATGATCATGGCAATCCAAGTTCAAATCAGATCAGGAATAGTGTTAACAAGAAAAACTTATTTTGTTTTTTGTTTTGTTTTGTTTTATAAACGGCATATCATGCCCGATATAGTTTTTTGAAAAATAAATCAATTCTTAAATGGGATAATACAATTTTTTTTATATACATTTTTTCTATTTAACCCATAGTTTGGACCCTCTAACAGGTACTACCACTCCGGGTCAGAGGTGGCCAGGGAAGCAATGGGTGATGAAGGGGTGCTCCACATTCCCAACCTCCAAAACTGGAACCGTCACCAATCAATAGAGTTTAACTGTCATTCCAGGACATGTAGACCCGCAGCCACTGCCTTCTATCACCGCATATGAATAAAAGGGGTTGGGCTTGCCATAAGGGCAATAGGTTTGGAAAATCATATAGGTGCTAGGGCTTGACGTGACCAGCCGATTGATCGGAAGGGGGCCCTCTGACGCCGTTCTAGCCTCAGATAAGGCCAAAGTGGAGTATTGCAAGTCATGAACTGCTCATCCACTTGGGTTCTATCCTTAAAGCATCCACGACTTATTTTGTGAATTTTGGCTGTTCTGGCGGAACCACCAATTGAAAGCGACAGGAAAGCGAAAAGAAAAATAAATACTTAAACATTGCCCAGAGAACTAAAAAAACTGTGGAATATGATGTAAAGGTTTGACGCATTGTAATTGGTGCCCTTAGGACAATCGCCCAAGAAGCGGTGTGGGAAAAGAGTCTGGATGAACTGGTAATCGAATAAGAATCAAGATTATCCAAATACAGCACTGGTTAAAATCAGCTAGAAACTCAGAAGAGTCCTTAGAGACTTGAAGAGACTTGCTGCTGTCAATTCGCCTCCAGAAAACCACAGCATTTTTATTTTACATAGTGCAAATACTGTTGTGGATAGGTATTAATCCAGGGCGTGTTTAGCTGTCAGTCGGTAAGCATTCGGTAGCAAACCATAAGGTTCCTAAGTTCGATACCGGCCTCGCCAACTCAGTGTAATGAGTAGCACAGGGACTTGGCCGGTAAAGTAAGGAGCTGATGGTAGGTGTGGCACTCACACCTCAGACACAAAAACAATCTCCTTGATCTACGTGGCTACGTGAAAAGGTGAAAAAGTGATTGGCTGATACCTGACTTTGGCACCTTTACTTACTTTATTCTTCTTACAGCTATGGCCTATACTAGGCTTGTTGCCTTCACAGTTACAATTTTGCTGATACACTTGGAAAGGTATGAATCCAACTATTTTCCTCCAACTATGGTAAATAGTAGGAAGAACTGGGCTCTGTAACCTTGGTGTGATAAACAGTCTAAGAGAAGGAAAACTTTGAAATTGAAACCTGTTAACTAAGTTTAAGAAATTGACTTTTATGTATGCTCTGCTCATAGCGGAGAGGTTGGTTAAACACACACACACACAACACACAAACACCACACACAACCACACACACCTGTACGAACTTTTCTTTATAAGTTTTAAAAACTTTAGAATTGTAAAATTGTCACTTATTTTTAACCTTGGCATGGAATCAAGTATAAGTATCGCTTGTCGGTACATTTTTGTAGAGAATAATGTTTTAATATATGTAGAATAATATTAAAGGAAAAAATAAATTTACTGTAGTGCCACATTGTGATTTTTTCACTTATGTCTTGCATTGGAAACAAGGTCAGAAATCAATTATAAACGTCAACTTTAATGTTCCTATTTTAATAACATTTTTGGATTCCTCAGGCCTAAAAACTTCTCATAACCAATTTTTAGGAGTAGAGAAGCTCTAGAACACATTTTATAGATAGAAATAGATTACAAAATGTCACCATTGTTTCTCGCCCCGCCATCAAATTTTTCAAGTTTAAAATCGATATAACATCAGCAAAGTGATTTCGAATCTGGAAGCTCAAATTTGGGGGATTGTCTAATTTAACCTAGTCATACACTTTGTACAAAATTTCAGAAAAAAATGGAAGTGGGTGGGTGACATAGCCTGGATGATTTGACATGAAATATATATATATATATATATATATTATATATATAGATATATAGATATACTGGTGCAAGAAAGAAAGAAAAAAGGAGGAAGAAAGGAAAGACTCTGAATTCAAACCTGTTAAATTCACATGTGCAAAGTCTTTAACTCTAACAGGTGTGTGGTTGAGTAATAGTTTTGGTCATTAAAAATGATCATGGCAACCAGAGTTCAAATCTGGGATGAAGGCTGTTACATTTTTTGGGCATGCCATCCAATGGAACACCAGCATCATCGTCAGGGTGGCCTAATGTTGGTATCAGCAGACGCGAGGGAGCCTATCCCTTTTCAATAGCGCTAGACAAAGGCGATTATTTTAGTGTCTGAGCCCTGAATGAAAATGCAGACTAGGTTGTTGGAAATGAACAAGGTTTTATTTAACAGAGGGTAGAGAATGCTTCTATCCTAAAAGTGTCTTAATTAACTGACACACATGTTGTGCATGGTGGACCGTCAAGCAAGAATTCCAATCAAAAAGGGTGTCATGGCAGAAACCTTACTTCCAGATTCCAATCAAACCCCTACTGATCAACGGGAGTAACTCGAGATTTCTTTAGGTTTGAACATAATATATATATATATATGTGTGTGTGTGTGTTTGTGGTGTATATATTATAATATATATGTGTATGTAATTTCGGCCTATAGGCCTCATCAGCAGAGCTATAGATCGGAAGACTGCCCTGTGCGTGATTTGAATCTATAGCTCTGCTGATGAGGCTAATAGGCCGAAATGTACATACAGAGATTGATTTTTCTCGATTTGTTTAGCCATACTTTAATAGGTATTCCCGCCTAATTCATATTAATTGATTAATTTTCAAAATTAGGTACGACTCCAATTAAGCCTTATTCTCACAAAAATTACGGCAAAGCCATTCTAAACAAACCTTGTTTAAACAACTTATCATATCGTCGTGTATAATAAGCACTAGAAGAGGAATGTTACCTACTCTAAACAAATCTAAGAAGTTCGTTTGGTGTTGGGGTTATGGGATCGGCCTGTCAGCTTGGCAGTCCGTTTCAAAATCACGCACAGGGCGGTCTTCCGATCTATATATATATTATTATATAATATATACATAAGTTAAAAAAAGTAAAGTTGTCGGGGGCAGCCTAATGTCGGTATCAGCCAATCAGCGAGGAAAGTCTATCCCTTTTCAAATAGCGCTAGACCAAGGCAATTATTTTAGTGTCTGAGGTGAGTGCCACACCTGCCATCAGCTCCTCACTTTACCGCACAGATCCCTGTGCTACTCATAGCTGAGTTGGTGAAGGCCAGTAGCGAATAGGAACCTTGGGATTCAAGCTGAACGCTCTACCTACAAAGGCACATGTCTCAAGGGTCATGAATCAATAATTTTTGACATGTTGTCCAGCTTAGCTTAATTGTTAGAGTGTCCGGCAGGAAACCTCAAGGTTCTGGTTTAATACTGCCCTCGCCAACTCAGCATGTGAGTAGCACAGGGTCTGTGCAGTAAAGTGAAGAGCTGATGGTAGGTGTGGTGCTCTTCGCTAAGATGCTAAAAACAATCTCTTTGGTCTAGTGCTTGTGAAAAGGGGATAGACTCCTCGGTGTCTGGCTGATACCAATGTTAGGCACCTGATGACGTACATATTGTTTTAAACCAACACTTTGTTTCATTTCTGTTGCAATTTTGTCTGGGGAATATTCACAAACTGCCTGGAATGATATTCAGTGAAATTAATCTTTAATTTTAAAACCAAACTTATGTTCTTTACCTATGTTTAGTTTGTTGGCTCATTTTGTGCATATCAACTCTTCTCAGATTATTTATTGCCAAATTCATTTTTTATAAACAAGGACTCATTATCTTTTAAAAATTCACTCTCTAGATCCTCTCAAGAGGAGGAGCTGGTTGGGTAATAGTTTTGGTCATTGAAAATTACAAAGATGACAATCTTCCTTCCCACACAGACTAACATTCAACTATACAATTGGCTGATGAAACCATCCAGACTTCTATCATCAATACTTACCTGAATTCTTCAACACCAACCCTAGCAAACTGCTCGATATGCTTGAGGTGTTGGTTACAGAGAGATCGAATCCCACGGTGCAGCAGAATCTCATTTTCATCCATCGTACAGAGTGACAATGAGTCAATTGGATTTAATTGGTTCGTCTATGGTCAGGAGCACAAGATTGCAACTTTATATGCCCAACTGTGATCATGACTTATCCAATATATATATAAAGGATCAGTTCATTCGGGGCGATTTGCTAATGATGGCTTACAGCGGAATAATTGGCTAAGCAGGGTCACTGAGACCTTGAACAAAATATAAATCATGCAAAAAGCATTCGAGATGGCCATGCGAGACCAAGATAAGATATCTGGTATCCTCAGATGTTGCGAGGATTCGAACATCTGCGTATCGCCGACAGAAATGGGCCCAAATTCAGCCCGTTCAGAACACTACCCACACGTGGAGACATGGTGGAAACACAACCCAATGTAATGCATGCAGAGTTTGTGGTAGCTACGGCATGGTGGGGCTGGAATAGGTAACCGGCCACAGGATGTGTGCGCATGGGGTCAAACCTGCAAAGCTTGTGGCAGAACGGAACCACTTTGCAAATGGTCTGCCAATCAAAGAATGAAGAAGGTGCCATAAAGTGTCTTGAAGATGAAGGAGCTACTATGGATGCTCTGATTGCACACCTAATATTCGATCCAGTACTGACAGTTACAAACCAGACAGTAACAACGGCTGCGAAGAGGTGGAAGCAACATTAACCCATTTTCCCCTGCCCTGAGCCAAGACAAGCCAAGAGATATCCCTACCCTTGTCCTACCAATCTCAAAATGGCAGGATTTATTGAGCCTCAGAGGATCATCAAACCAAGCAGCCAATCAGGACTCAGGAATGGAATCACCCAAATGCATGAGTGGACTATTCTGAAATTCCCATAATACAGTTGTCTTGACACTGGTTCAGTTGTGCTTGGCAGTCACATTGTTCAAACCAATAGTAGATGACTGACTGACTGACTGACTTCAATAGCAACCTGAGTTCAAATCTTAGATGAGGCTGTTTTTATTTTACATGTACACAAAACCTGTGTTAAAGTTAAATAGTAGTCTAAGTCTTATTTCTCTTTATGTGATTGACCCTCAAATTATGGTGTAATTATTAATCATGAAAGGAAATGGACTGGACCTCATGTGTTTATATCCTGGACACTACCACTTATATTTCACAGTGCTAATACCTTTGGAAGTATAATTCCACTATGCTCCTCTAGCTATTGGGTAATAGTAGGGTAAGCTAGTCTCTTTAACCTTGTCATGGAAATCAGTATAAGAGAAGAAAACTCTGAATTCAACCAGTTAAAATTTTCATAGACCAATTCTTTACTCTAACACCAATGGTGTTCTGCAAAGAATGATCCTATTGCCATTTTGGTATGTTTTTAATTCTAATTTCTCCATTTACCATTTCTTTTGTACCACAAAACTTCTCATTGTTTTGCTTTTTCTATTAGGAGATAGAAATATTAAAATGTAGTGCTAGGAATCACTAGCATGGTTATGTTTAGGTGTTTTAATGTGTGGGCTTCTAGAAGTTAAGCGAAAAATAAAACCTACAGTATGTATCAATGGAGACCTTGTGATGTAATGGTTATTTTCATAGGAAATGGATATGGTGAGTTCAAAACCCTGAATGAGGATTTTTATATCCACATGGCACTTATACTCTTGTGATAGGTATGAAATCAACTATTCTCCTCCAGTTATGGAAAAATAGTAGGGCAGACTGGGATCTTCAGCCTTGGATGGCAACCTGTCTAGAAGGGCTACTCTAGTTCAACCTGTTAAACTCTGAAATTGAACCTTGTGTCACATCCTGCTCGCGTTGAGGGGCATTGTAAATGTATATATCAAGAATCTGGATGATTAAGAAATAGTTGGAGGCGCAGGTGTTAATGGTTAGAGTCGTAGGAAATGTACTCATTGACCAGAGTTCAAATCCTGGAAAAGCTACAGTTAACATAGTGCTAATACCTTGGGAATGGTATGAAATCCAACTACTATACCTCCAGCTATGGGTAAATAGTAGGGCAGACTGGGCTCTTTAACCTTGGCATGGCAACCTGACTAGGAGAAGGGCACTCTGAGTTCAAACTGTTTAAACTCTGCTTAAGAAATTGAACTTGGTATCTCGTCCTACTTGTGTGGAGGAGTTGGTTAATATATATAAGTAAAAAAAGTCCTTTTTAACAATTGTAAAAATGGATATTATTAGGTATAATTTATTATGAGAAAGATATGAATCTAACTATTCTCCTCCAGTTATGGATAAATAGTAGGCAGATGGGATCTTTAACCTGGACATGGCAACCTGTCTAAGAGAAGGAAAATTCTGAATTCAAACTGAATTGACCTTGTAATTGCATCCTGTTTGAACAGAGGGATTGGGTAAATATATATATATATATATATATATATATATATATATATATATATATATATATATATATATATAATATATATATCCTCTTCTTCTGTGGATTAGAGTTATTTTGTCTAGAGACATATTGCCTAGTAATCACTTGAATACGAGATCAGAGTATGGTCATGATGTCTGCAAGTTAATAAAGTAGTGCTTCCCGGGTTTTTTTAAAAGGTCATGTGTCATATCCTTATTACATCTGGATATGATAACTACTTCTTTTACTCCTACTAGTACAAAATTAAAAAAACACCTCCTGGCAATGTAAAAATAGATTTTTGAAACATATTTTCTGAGGGGTGGGAGTAAAAAATTCAATGTCAGGAGTTTGTACCCTAAGTAAGTAAAATCCAAATTCATTAAAGGATAAAAAATAAAACAATTTGAAATGTAAACTTTAAATATGTATTAAAATAAAACAAACTATATATAGATATATAATAGTCATAAAACAACTATATAAGATTATATATACAGTCATGTATTTTAAATTTTTTAAAAACAATGAGGACTGTCTAATGCTGCATGTTCAAATTTTGAGTGTATTTATTCTATATTATAACGATTTTGGGTAATGTGACGTAAGCAGTGACAATTTTTGTTACAGACAAAAACGGAAGCAAATCTCCATTATTAATAGTATTTATTGTCAATGATGCTAGATGTGGCACTCCACCTCGAGGCTAAATAATCTCCTTGGTCTAGCGCTAGTGAAAGGGGATAGACTCCTCATTGATTGGTTGATACCGACTTTATGCCACCCGACGACTTTACTTACTCTTTACTCCTCTCTTTAGGGCCGGTTTAGCTCAGTTCAGCTAGGAATCATAAGATTCTTGGTTCAGTACCGGGCCTCGCAACTCAGCATATGAGGTAGCACAGGGATTGAACTTTGATCGCCATGTCTATTTCCTACAATGGTAACCATAACACCACATGCCTCCAATACCAGAAATGGTATATTCTACTATCTGACAACCTCCGTGCCTCAGAGCTAACTTAGTTTGTATAGATCCCAAGGTTAAGTCAGTATCCATGGGAAACCCAGGATTTGGAAACTTTCCATCTGACTGTGATCCATGGACAGACACACAAACACACAAATTTGATATAGTAGTACATATATGCAGACCGTTTTCTTTATACTATCTCGCCTCTTGTATTCTCTGTTATTTGAATATATTTCATTACGCAAGTTTGACAAGTAAATATGTTCAATATGTGCAAATATTAAGTGTCCAATTTTATCATCTTTTCTGATAGAGCTCGATGCATAAATTACAATAATCAAAGAAGTGTCCAATTCATGGTGATGAAGGGGTGCTCACATCCCAAACCTCCAAACTGGAACCTCAACCATCAGATAGAGTTTAACATCATTCCCAGGACATGTAGAACCCTCAGTCACTGCTTCTAGCACCCATATGATAAACAGGGTTGGGGCTTGCATAAGGGCAAATAGGGTTTGGGGCAATCATATAGGTGTAGGGCTTGACGTGACCAACCGATTGATGCGGCGTCTAGCCAGATAGGGCCAAGTGGAGTATTGCAAGTCATGAACTGCTCATCCACCTGGGCTCTTTCCTTAAAGCATCAACGGGTCGCCATCCACAGCCAACAGGTGGCCCCATTGGGGAGAGTTTTACCCCTCTGCAGAGGTGCAGTCGCTGCATTCTAACGCCCCAGATGACAGGGCGGCATATGTAACAGAGTACAAGAGATTAAGAATATAAAAAATATGAGATATACATAAGTAATAAGATAATAGTTGTTTTCTTTTTCTTTCTTTTTTCCTAATGAGTAAGTATGTGTATAATCTACCTATCCATTTGGTTGGGTTGAATGTCTATCTACACACTAACATCTAAGCAAAGAATAGTAGCTAATCTAAAAACCACCAAAAAGAAACATTGCTTTTTCCGACGCCTACGATGGAAGCTTCGCTTATTATTGGTTAATGTGTAAATGCATAAAAGAAAAGCATCTCTGAAAGTACACACAGTAACATTCTAGATGCATTCCTAAAAATGAGCATTAAAAAAAACAACGTTATGTCTGCAGTCATGATAACATAGTAGATGAATACAAGCTAGATGGCTGTTTTGTGTTATGAACACAAATGATAAGTGGGCAGGGCACTAAACATGCATTGTCACACTTGAATCCTTGAAGCACTTAATAACTTGAAGAAACCAATACATATGATGCTACACATTGTCATCTAAAGTTATGATAATATTAGGAAACAAGTTCAGTTAATTAGAATCCTATGTTACTATAAAATTAGGAAGTAGATAAATTAATTCAGTTCTCACGTTAGCATATTATATTATTATTATTATTATTATTATATTATTATTATTATATCCCTGTAGTTTTTCACACCAGCATTACCTGATGGTCTTTCCTGGAGTCCGAGTGACAACAAGTCTCTCTCAGGACTCCAGGACTCTTCTGAGTATTCTGGCAGATTGCAGCAGTGCAGTGTTCTGAATCGGTTTCAATCCTTCCTCTGATGTCCAAACTTTCCAAACCCTTTTCCAATCCTTTTTGGGACTGTTCCAAGTGCACAACTACAATTGGTATCACTTTCACTTTTCATATTCCATAACTTTTTCAGTTCTCTGGCAAGGTCCAGATATTTGTCCATTTTATTATTATTTATTATTATTATTCTCCTGTAAGTTTTTCACACCAGCATTACCTGATGGTCTTTCCCTGAGTCGAGTGACAACAAGTCTCCTTGGGTCTCCAGACTCTTTGAGTATTCTGGCAGATTGCAGTAATGCAGTGTTCTGGATGGTCTCAATTCTTCTCGGATTTCAAGATTTTCCAGGCTTCTTTCCAAGCTTTTTTGTGACTGTTCCAAGTGACCACTACGATTGGTATCACTTTGACTTTCGTATTCCATAGTTTTTTTCAGTTTTTTGGCAAGCATCTTTCCTTTTCCTTCGTCCTTCACCTGTGATTTGCTGGAATGCAAAAACACCAGTTGACAAGTTCTTTTCTTTTTTGTTAATCAATACTATTATTATTATTATTATTATTTACTCCTTTTGAGTTTTCACATCAGCATTAGCTGATGGGTCTTTCACTGGAATCTGAGTGACAGCAAGTCTCCTTATTATTATATCATCATCATCATTATTATTTTTATTTTATTATTATTATTATTGTTTTTTCACACCAGCATTAGCTGATGGTATCTCCATGGAGTTCTGAGTAACAACAAGTCCCTCGGGTCCCAGGACTCTTCTGAGTATTCTGGCAGATTGCAACAGTGCAGTAGTCTGGATGGTCTCATCTTCCTCTGATTTCAGATTTTCCAATCTTTTTTCCAAGTTTTTGGGACGTTCCAGGTGCACCAACTACAGTTGGTATAAATGTATTTTAGAGGGGGGGGGCTTCTTCTTTTTTTATATGAACAAATGGAGATGGGTGGATAGATAGATATAACAAGTAAAAAATGAACAAATTGAGGTAGATAGATAGATAGATATCCATCTCATATCTAACAAGAATTACGACAAATTTCTATAAATAACAAGAATTATGGCAATTTCTATAATAAAACTTGTAAACAAATTACGATAAATAAAATAGAGATTACGACAAAATTACGATAAATAAATAAGAATTACGACAAAAAAAGAGAGCCTCTAAAACACATTTAATCGCCTAAGTTGGTTGTTTTCTTTCAAGTAACACAGCCGAGACGACATAGCTGGGGTCGTTATTTTAATAGTCACCGGTAGTAATTTCTGAGGCAGGAGACTGGGACGCACTTCCTCATAAATTACCTGGTAACAATCTAAGAGAAGGAAACTCTGAATATAAACCTGTAAACTCTGCAAAAAATAAACCTTGTGTCACATTTTGCTTGTGTGGAGGTGCTGGAAAATATATACTTATGTATATAAATTATTTCTCTTTACTGCTTCTGTTTTTTTATTTTTTTTAACAAATACGACAAAGTAAATATATATAACAATTAAATATCATCAGGGCTTGGTTTTTGAGCAAAATAATGAAGGTTTGATTATATTTCCTGTATCATATATCAGAATGAAGCTGATCCTCTGTGGACACATCCTTACTTCTCCACATTGGTGAGTCGAAAAGTAATGCCTTTTGTTTAGAGCAGGTATAATTCCAACATAGGGCCAAATTCGAGTTGTAGTATAAGTCGTCAGTAGTAGTAGTCGTCGTTAGTTCAGAAACAACATACGAAAGTCGTATAGTCACAAGGGGGCTGCTCATTTTTTTTCTAGGCTCGTGAGTACTTTTCAGAGAGAGAGAGAGAGAGAAGAGAGAGAGGATAAACACTGAAGATAAATAAAAAAAAATTTAAATGATAGCTGCATAGAATTTCTTTTGCATTTGCATTTAATATTCTAAAAAATAGACATAATTTTAATTAAAAACAATGTCTTCACAATAATAACTTCATGTTAAAATGGATATATCAAAAGTAACTTACACGGCACGTTCTTCTATATCATTCGATCAAAGAGAAACATTTTTATAACTTAATAGAAATTCTACTTTATGCCATTACTTAATATATACAATCAAGAGCTGTTTTTTTTTTGTTTTGTTTTTCAGAGGCAGTGTTTCTTTTTCTTTGTGCTTTTACCCTGTGTATGACTATATTTCCAATTAACTTTATATAAACATTATATATATATATGTATTTATATAGATAAAGCCATATGGTGAATATGGGCCGATTGTTGGAGGTGCACAGAATCTAGGGGTTAAGTCCGCGATAAAACAAGTACAAAGTGCTCAATACAAAGTAGAGTAAATTTATTAAAGAAATGGATACAATAGAACCTACTCGAGTTTCATCTGTTAGGATCATCAGGGTTAATCCACTGAATTAATTGAGTACCGATTAATTGGCAGCCGATCATATGTGTGTTCATTGAATAAGATAACATCTTATTCAATGGAACTCTATGACTGTTAGTACAAACAATGTACGCACATCTTTTCATAAAGGAAAATTGGTGGAGCAAGCAAAGACCAAACCACACCCTATTTTTGTCCGAGAAGGGGGTGTGGGGGTTATTTTTGTATTTGCCTGGGGAGTTATCTCCGTTTTAATGTCGATGGTTCCTGCTAGGGGCCTCATGTATTTAAGCGGCTGTTTTGAATTTCTCTTCCTCTTTTCTCTCCTTCCTCGTACGAGAACACATGGGTTAGACAATTGTCATTCCTTTATCGTTGGGGCTTCGGCCTCAACGCCAGCTACTGGTCACTGTAAGAGATTTATACGTATGGACTATTCTTAGTCTCCTGTCTGTACTTTATATTATGTGTACTTTATATTATCTTGTCAGTGACTTTTATGTATGTATGTTTCATGTACACTTCTAATGTAATTTATGTATCCTTTTTTATTCATGTGCTGTACCATATTAAATGTTTTAGTCCCTCAACCTTTTTTCTTTTTTCTTCTTTTTTTCCTTTTTTTTTTTTTGAGGGGGGGGGGCGTCTTTTTTTAGGGGTCCTATAAGGCGAGAAACAGCGCATCGTTTGGCAACGTACTCGTTATCAGCTCATTCGCTTGTTTTTATCTAAACCATTCTTCATTTCTACTTCCTCGTAATCCTCAATTAATCTTTTCTTTTTCTTTTTATTATTTTATTTATTTATTTTTATTTTTTTTTTTTTTTTTCGTGCAGATTTACGTGGTGTAAGTGCGTAAAGGTGATGGACGGACTACGGCAGCGTAGCAAGCCAGTTCGAATTCCAGTCACAGCTATGATGTTAATTTTCGAACTATAACACTTGAGAAAGCTATTAACCCCTCCCCACATCCTCTAGCTATGGGTTAATAATACCGCTACTATTCTTCTACCAGAATAGCCTGGTATTAAATAACCCATGATGGTCGATATGCCATTAATAAAAAAAAAATAAGAGAACCAAGCAAATGATTTGAAAAAAACTTTTCACAAAAATCAAACATCCAGGATTTTACATTTTTCCTAAAAGAAAATGGGGATTGTCTCAAAACATGAGTAATTGAATGATAGTTAAATCTGTACATAAATATATTTGTTTTCAACTAAAATATACTTTTAATATCTTGTTTCCACAAGAAAAGCATGATATCTTATTATAATGGAGATTGTGAGTTTGTATGTCTGTAACCGAAACTAATATTACTATTCAAGTCACAATTCCTTTGTTATTTACAATACATTCTCCATTTTATTTTTTATTTAAACCTCATTATTAATAAAATTGTTTTACATCTTTAAGACTGTTGCCATATCTACTAATACGTGCAATTGTATTTATATACACAAATAGCGGTTTACAGTGTGAACGGGAAGCCTAATTTGCATATTAATATTAAAAATCGAATTTAATAAATATGTGCTTAGTAATTATTGATTTCAATTGTTTTGGTTTTATATTAATGAATATGAGCAGAAATCTCAGGGATAAATCTTAAAAGAAATCCATTAACAAGAAGAAATACTGTAATATTTTTCTTTACTTCTATTTTAAACTAATAGTTAAATTAGGAAAATTTACCAATGAAGAAGGGGTGTAAGGGAAATGATGGAAGAGTTAGTTTTCGAAGCTGTTCTATTTTTTCATCATATCCCCTCTGTTCCAATATTTTTATCTGAATTCTTATTCAGTTTCATTAGCCTTTCTAATTTAAACATGATATTTTATTATATTAAAACTTAAATACTTGCACCTACAGAGCGTGCATATATTTGCTAGTAAATAAAAATATGATTAGGATATAAATCAATGATTAAAGGATAAAACATAATAAACAAAGAAAAGAAAAAATATAACAAGAAATAAAAAAAACAATAAACAACTTAAAAACAGAATATATAAAGAATAAAACATAATAAACAAATATATAGAAAAATAATTTCAATCATATATATATAATCTTCATACAATGACTGCTATTTACACAGTAGCATTGCAACCAAACAAAAGCCTTCATCAGATGATGACTCTGGGTTCAGGATGGTTTCGGGCCGAAGCATCATTACCACTAACCCAGAGCGCCCCAGCAGTATCTCACGATACCACCAGACTTTTCGTTTGATGTCACAATATAGGACTGCCATATCCACGCTGATGTAATATATTATAAATAAATAAAGGAAGAAATATAAACAAGAAAGAATAATAAAAGAATAATTTAAGAACAAGATATATAAAGAATAAAACATAAAACATAAAACAAATATATAGAAAAAGAATTTATATCAATATATATATATATATATATATATATATATATATATATATATATATATTGATATAAATTATTTTTCTATATATTTGTTTTATTCTTTATATATCCTTGTTTTTAAATTTTTTATTATTATTCTTGTTTATATTTCTTCCTTTATATAAATTATATATATATATATATATATATATATATATATATATATATATATATATAGAGAGAGAGAGAGAGAGAAAGATTAATTTTTAACATTTTAAATCCCATAAATGTTGGATATTTCTAATATATATATATATATAATATATATACATATAACATACATACATATATATATATATGTACACGTATGTGTGTGTTTGTGTGTTCTATCATTCGATGTTCAACAGAGTAATAGAAAAAGATGAATGAGAGAAGTTTAATATAAAAAAAAGATATATTTATGATTCTATAAAAGAGTCATGGCAAACTGTGTCCTCTGTGATTTCTGAATGGCCTGCCAAAGAATTCAATTTTTTATTGAAAAGATCTTTTTACTTAAAAGAAAATAAATCTTTTCCCTATTTCTTAGGCAGATGTTTACATGTATGCTTTTCTGAAGTGAAAATGATTTGCTTTCTATAACGTATATCTAAACATTGGTTAAATCGAATTTAACGGACCTAAATTCCACCATTGTATGTCACCCTGCTGAAAGAAAAAAAAAATACCAAAAAATCAGGGAATTAACCGAATTTAATGAAATTTTCAGTGTTGATATATTAATGAATATAAGATATAAGGCACCAGTATATTTAAAAACTTTTACATTTTTTCTGGTCATTAACTTTGAACCACATATCTTTGAGAATGTGTTATGCCTCAAAGATATGTGGTTCAAAGTTAACTGACCTGAAAAAGATGTAAAAGTTTTTAAATAAAATAACTGGTGCTTTGTATTTTTATTCATTAATGTATCAACACTGAAAATTTCATTAAATTCGGTTAATTCCCTGATTTTGGTATTTTTTTTCTTTGACATACAATGGTGGAATTTAGGTCCGTTAAGTTCAATTTAACCTAAACATCTTATTTTGCATTAAGTTTTGCAAATTGTAAGTAAATACTTCTATTTGTGGAATTAAATTTTTCATTCAACAATATAATCAGATAAAAAAGTATTATGCAAATTAAAATTTGCTTGATTTGCTATTATCAAAATCTTATTTTTCATTATTGACTTTTTGAGGAAAACCACGACTGGGCACATCAGCATAAGTTGAAAAAATATGAAGATCTATGAGAACAATGTGTCAGAAATGGTTGGATAACGAATGTATTTCCTATCAAAGTCGGATGCCAACTAAACCTCTGCATTCTTAACTAATCTTGATTTCTCCATCAGACAAGAGAAAATACACAAAACAGATCTAAAATAAGGCAGCATGGATATGGCAATCCTACAGCGTGACAACAAACCACAAAGTCTGGTGGTATTGTGAGATACTGCTGGGGCACTCTAGGTTAGTGGTAATGATGTTTAGCAATTGTCTTCCCTTTTGGGGTGAGGTTGATATTGGAAGATGGTTATCTTTCCTTGCTGCCAGGACTTGCCACTAGATGGCATTACTACCTGGCTATTTAAACTCAGCCCAAGAAGCTATCAAGCTCTCCTTCATCTGACATCCACAATGATGCACTAGACAAGTAGTGTCTTTTGTCCATTAATGCTTAGGGTGGGGGCCTTGCCCCAACAATAGGCTTGCACTCATGTGTAACATAGCTCTTTCTAGACCCTAACCATGTGGCTTATATAAACTAAGTGATTTTCTATTCTACGTTTAGTGGTCTACAAGAAGTCTTTCTTCCTTCATCAGGACCTTCATTCTTAACTGTTTTTGTATCTGTATTTTAGATTACATGTGCTCAGACAATAAAGTCTGTATTTGTTATGTACCTCTTTGTTGAATTTCTTTGTATATATTCACCCACGTTAGAGACTTCAATGAAGCACTTAGCATATTATAAGAAGCTGTTTTAGTCACTGAGGCCAAACTACATTTAATTCTTATAGATGCTTTGGCCCAAAACCATGCCTGAACTCAGAGTCATCCTCTGATGAAGGCTTTGTTGGATGCACTGCTATTGTTTAAATAGCAGTCATTGTATGAATTTATTAGATTCTTTGTCATAAAATACTGAATAGTTAATATTATATTGACTAGCAAAATAAAAAAAACGCCATCCGGTGATGTAAAAATAGATTTTTGAAAGATATTGCTTGAGGAGGTGGAAGCTAAAATTAAATGTCGGAGAGTTTGAACCATAAATCATGAAATCATCAAATTTATTAAAGGAGTAAAAAAAATAAAACAATTTAAATCGAAGTTCTATTAACTTTGAATATCTATTAAAATAAAACAAACTATATATAATATATGATACTGGGGATGTATCTATTAAAACTTGTTTAAAAAACAATGAGGACTGTCTAATGTTGCATGCTCAAATTTTGTGTATTTATTCTATGTTATGACGATTTTGGTAAATGTGACGTAAGCAGTGACATAGTTTTTGTTACAGACAAAAACCCGGAAGTGAATCTCCATTATTAATAGATGTGGTTAGGTTAGTTTGGTAAAATGAAATGAATCATAGAAACTTAATTCATAAAATAGTCATATTCATTTCCTCCTTTTAGTAATTACTATAGGTTAGTGGTAATGATGTTTTGGCCCTGAAACCATGCCTGAACCCAGAGTCAACATCTGATAAAAGCTTTGTTGGATGCAATGCTACTGTTTAAACAGCAGTTGTTGTATGAATTTATATATAATGAAATGTATTGGTGTCAATGCTCAGGTGCACCACACTCATCAAGTCTCATGTCAAGTATACAGAATAATGTATTAGTGTCAGGAACATGAACAGTTTACAGTAGTAATATACATGTATGTGTAAGTGGGTCAGGTGCACCACAACTATCAAAGTCTCATGTCAAGTATACAGAATAATGTATTAGTGTCAGAAACATAAACAGTTTACAGTAGTAATATACATGTATGATGATACAGTTGCTCAGGTGCACCACAACTCATCAAAGTCTCATGTCTAGTACACAGAATAATGTATTAGGTGTCATAGAACATGAACAGTTTACAGTAGTAATATACATGTATGTGTATAGTGCTCAGGCGCACACAACTTATCAAAGTCTCATGTCTAGTACACAGAATATGTATTAGTGGTCAGGAACATGAACAGTTTACAGTAGTATATGCATGTATGTGTGCACATGTGTGTGGAGAGGGGCATCAGGTATAGTGTCAGCAGACTACAGGAAGCATGGAGGCTTTGAAAGATTCAGTGCTTCGGCAGCCTTATTCTATTGGAATATCTGAACAGGTTTGTAATTAAACGCTGAAGAAAATCTTCTTTTTTTTCTGGCTATTCTTATTGTCACAATACAAATGATACTGACATTTTCAATAGAATTTCATGTTGATTTGCCCACAAGTCTTACTTAATCCCTCATTTGGGATCTTCTATTCTGAGTTCTTATCCTTTCTGTAATACCACAGAAGCTCTATTCTAATTTGAATATTTTGATCTAAAGGTCATCTGGAGAATGGAATGGATCTTAACTTTTTTTTTTTCCAGCCACTGTTTCCTTATATATGGACAAGGCATAGTGTAATGGTTAAAGGTCATGAAATAGACTAGTTGAACGAGTTCAAATACTGGATGTGGCTGTTTGCATTTCACATAGTGCTAATACCAGCCTATGGGTAAAATAGTAAGGAGACTAGACCTTTGTACCTTGGTTAGGAACTGTTAAGAGAGGAAAACTGATTCAGACATATTAAACTCTGCTTAAAAATTGACCTTTGGTGTCACATCTCTCAAATGAAGAAAGGGTTTGGTGTAGTTATATATTTATATTATATCATATTTATATATATTAAATCTTATTATATATTATATATGCGAATTATTAGGGCCGGGTTTAGCTCAGTCGGTAGAGCTTCGGCTAGAAACGAAGTTTCTAGTTCGATACTGCCCTCACAACTCAGCATATGAGTAAGCACAGGGATTGTGCGAGTAAGTAAGGAGCTGATGGTAGGTGAGGCAGCTCCACCTCAGATGCAAAAAGCATCTCCTTGGCTAGCGCTAGTGAAAAGGGATAGATACTCTTCGCTGATTGGCTGATACTGACTTTTGGCCACCGCATGACGTAATTATATATATAATTTGATATTCATATGCCAAGCGTGCATGGAATAAGATATAACATCACAGTCTTTACGCATTTTCATGCACACTATACGCATAACAACATACACACACGTACAAACAAAAGCACATTTTGAC
The DNA here is from genome assembly GCA_023376005.1 of Doryteuthis pealeii. Classification (NCBI taxonomy): domain Eukaryota; kingdom Metazoa; phylum Mollusca; class Cephalopoda; order Myopsida; family Loliginidae; genus Doryteuthis; species Doryteuthis pealeii. Next base: position 12,318,975 of record CM042179.1, on the reverse strand, counting down.
ATACGTAAACAGCAACAGCAAGAATACAGTAAAAACGCACACATTTCACATTTCATACGATTTCTATCATTTAAAAAAAAACTATTATCGTTTTACCTGACGAATGCGTTAGCAGGAACCATTGGCTTGTACATAATGTTCCCACATGTAAATATAAAAGCTAAATCTTTTATTTGCTATTCATTCATCTATATATATATAATATAATTATTATTAATATATTATATGGACAGGCTCATAACAGCCGAGGAGGGGGTAAATATTTACCATTCTTAATTTTTACCAGGTTTTTAGATATTAAAGAAAGATGAAGTTATCAGGGTCCATATTGACAGAGATGCTCCTGGTCACAAAATGTATACCAATAATCCTATATTTCGCCTTTATTCATTAGAAAGAGAAGATGAAAAGTTCTTTCATTAGTACCAAGCGTTCTCTATATTTCAAATCAATTACTGGTTTTTTTTCCAATCCCAGCAGTACTGCGATTTCTTAAGTATACTTGTTGCTAAATGTTAAGGCCCTTTGATTACTTAGCCAAATTTAAATTTTGTTTGTCCTCCCCCTAAATGACCCCAAAAAAACAAAAAAACTTTATTTTGCTGATGGCCTGATGGCTATGATTTTTCAAAAGCATAAGATAAATGTTTTTTTGTTTTTTTTGGGGGGAGACAAACAAAATTTAGAAAATTTGGCCCTAATAATCAAAAGGCCCTTAACATGGTTAGCAACAAGTATCTTAAAATTGCCAGTAACTGCTGGATTGGAAAAAAAAGCAGTAATATTTGAATACTAGAGAACTGCTTGATTACTAAATGAAAGACTTTTCATCTTCTTTTCTATGATAAAGGGAAATATAGATTTATTGGTATACATTTTGTGTGATACAGGTAGCATCTGCTGTCTAATATGACCCTGATACTTTTCATCTTTTCTTTATATCTAAAACCTGGTAAAATATTAGAAGTGTAAATATTTACCCCGCTCTTTGGCTGTTTAATGAGCTGTCCATTATATATATATATATATATATTAATATATATATATATATATATATATATATATAGATGATGAATGAACAAATAAAAGATTTAGCTTTTATTTTTTACATGGGAACAATATGTACAAGCAATGGTTTCCTGCTAACGCATTCGTCAGGTAAACGAAATAGTGTTTTTTTAATGATAGAAATGGTATAAATGGTGAAATGTGTGCGTTTTTTACTGTATTCTGGTGTTGCGTGTTTACGTGAGTCAATGTGCTTTTTGTTTGTACGTGTGTGTAGTGTTTTATGCTGTGTGCATAAAATGCGTGAAGACTGTGATGTTTATGATTGTATCCATGCGCATGTGTGCATATGAATATGCAAATTATATATATAAAGAGTCATTGGGGTGGCCAAAAGTCAGTATCAGCCAATCAGCGAAGGAGTCTATCCCCTTTTCACTACACTAGACCAAGGAGATTGTTTTTGCATTGAGGTGGAGTGCCACACCTCCATCAGCTCCTTACTTTACCGCAAGATCCCTGTGCTACTCTATGGCTGAGTTGGTGAGGGCAGTTTCGAACTAGAACCTGGCGGTTTCTAGGCCGATGCTCTACCGACTGAGGCTACCGGCCCTAATATATTCGCATATTAAATATTAATATAATTTAATATATATAAAATATGAATTATATATATTATATATATATATATATACACCAAACCCTTCTTCATGAGCAGGATGTGACACAAGGTCAATTTATTAAGGCAGAGTTTAATATGTTTTGAATTCAGTTTTCCTTCTCTTTAGACAGGTTGCCTAACAAGGTTTAAAGAGTCTAGTCTCCCTTACTATTTACCCATAGCTGGTATTAGCACTATGTGAAATGCAAACAGGCCACATCCAGTACTTTGAACTCGTCTCAACTAGTCTAAATTTCCTATGACTTTAACCATTACATATGGCCTTGTCATATAAGGAACAGTGGCTGGAAAAAAAAAAGTTAGAATCGCATTCCATTCTCCAGATGACCTTTTAGAATCAAAATATCAATTTAGAAGTAGAGCTTTGTGGTTTATACAGAAAAGGAATAAAAGAACTCAGAAATAGTAAGATCCCAAATGAGGATTAGTAAGACTTGTGGGCAAATCACATGAATTCTATTGAAATGTTCAGTATAATTTTGTATTGTGAATAAGAATAGCCGAAAAAAAAGAAGATTTTCTCAAGCGTAATACAACCTGTTCAGATATTCCAATAAGATAAGGCTGCCGAAGCACTGAAAATCTTTCAAAGCCTCCATGCTTCCTGTAGTCTGCTGACACTATACCTGATGCCTCTCCACACACATGTGGCACACATACATGCATATACTACTGTAAACTGTTCATGTTCCTGACACTAATACATTTTCCTGTGTACTAGACATGAAGACTTTGAAAATAGTTTGGTGCGCCTGAGCACTATACCATACATGTATATTACTACTGTAAACTGTTCATGTTCATGCACTAATACATTATCTGTGTACTGACATTGAGACTTTGATGAGTTGTGGTGGCACCTGAGCATGTACACTACATGTATATTACTACTGTAAACTGTTTATGTTCCTGACACCTAATACATTATTCTGTATACTTGACATGAGACTTTGATGAGTTGTGGTCAGCCTGAGCAACTTACACAGTACATGTATATTACTACTGTAACTGTTCATGTTCCTGCACTAATACATATTCTGTAATACTTGACATGAGACTTTGATGAGTTGTGGTGCACCTGAGCATTGTACACATATACATTTCATTTATTAAATTCATACAACAACGCTGTTAAACAGTAGCAATGCATCCAACAAAGCTTTTATCAGATGTTGACTCTGGGTTCAAGGCATGGTTCCAGGGCCAAAACATCATTACCCTAACGCTATAGTAATTACTAAAGGAGGAAATGAATATGACCTATTTTAATGAATTTAAGTTTCTATGATTCATTTCATTTTACCAAACTAACTAAAGAAAAAATTGTTCCTAACCACATCTATTAATAATGGGATTCTCTTCGGTTTTTGTCTGTAACAAAAACTACGTCACTGCTTACGTCACATTTACCAAAATCGTCATAACATAGAATAAATACACTTCAAAATTTGAGCATGCAACATTAGACAGTCCTCATTGTTTTTTTAAAACAAGTTTTAATAATAATCATGACTATATTTATATATAGTTTGTTTTTTATTTTATAATATTCTAAAGTTATCACTTATTTGAATTGTTTTATTTTTTTTATCCTTTAATGAATTTGAATGATTTATACTTTATTGGTGTCAAACTCACTGACATTGAATTTGCTTTCACCCCTCAGCAATATTTTCAAAAATTTATTTTTACATTCCCGGAGGGTGTTTTTTTATTTTGCTAGTCAATAATAATATTAACTATTCAGTATTTTATGACAAAGAATCTAATAAATTCATACAATGACTGCTATTTAAACAATAGCAGTGCATCCAACAAAGCCTTCATCAGAGGATGACTCGGGTTCCAGGCATGGTTTTGGGGCTAAAGCCATCTATAAGAATTAAATGTAGTTTTGGCCTCAAGTGACTAAAACAGCTTCTTATAATATGCTAGTGGCTTCTGAAGTCTCTAACGTGGGTGAATATATACAAAGAAATTCAACAAAGAGGTACATAACAAATACAGACTTTATTGTCTGAGGCACATGAAAATAATCTAAAATACAGTACAAAAACAGTTAAGATGAAGGTCCTGATGAAGGAAGAAAGACTTCTGTAGACCCACTAAACGTAGAATAGAAAGTCACTTAGTTATATAAGCCACATGGTAGGGTCTAGAAAGAGCTATGTACACATGAGTGCAGCCTATTGTGGGGGCAAGGCCATCCCTAAGCATTAATGGACAAGACACTACTTGTCTAGTGCATCATTGTGGATGTTCAGATGAATGGAGAGCCTTGATAGCTTCTTGGGCTGAGTTTAAATNGAAAATCAATAATATAAAAAAAAAAAAAAACAAAACAATGTAACTTTTTTTATAATTTGCTCTTTTTCTCCAATAAGAAAAATCAATAATACAAAAAACAAAAAACAAAACAATGTAACTTTTGTATGATTAGCTCTTTTCTCCCAATAAGAAAAATCAATAATACAAAAAAAAAACAAAAAAAAAAACAAACAATGTAACTTTTTTATAATTGCTCTTTTTCTCCAATAAGAAAATCAATAAAAATCCTCTCCTCCTCGGGTGTAGCCAGGTAGTAATGCCATCTAGTGGCAAGTCCTGGCAGCAAGGAAAGATAACCATCTTCCAATATCAACCTCACCCCAAAAGGGAAGACAATTGCTAAACATCATTACCACTAACCTAGAGTGCCCCAGCAGTATCTCACAATACCACCAGACTTTGTTGGTTTGTTGTCACGCTGTAGGATTGCCATATCCATGCTGCCTTATTTTAGATCTGTTTTGTGTATTTTCTCTTGTCTGATGGAGAAATCAAGATTAGTTAAGAATGCAGAGGTTTAGTTGGCATCCGACTTTGATAGGAAATACATTCGTTATCCAACCATTTCTGACACATTGTTCTCATAGATCTTCATATTTTTTCAACTTATGCTGATGTGCCCAGTCGTGGTTTTCCTCAAAAAGTCAATAATGAAAATAATGGATTTTGATAATAGCAAATCAAGCAAATTTTAATTTGCATAATACTTTTTTATCTGATTATATTGTTGAATGAAAAATTTAATTCCAAAATAGAAGTATTTACTTACAATTTGCAAAACTTAATGCAAAATAAGATGTTTAGGTTAAATTGAACTTAACGGACCTAAATTCCACCATTGTATGTCAAAGAAAAAAAATACCAAAAATCAGGGAATTAACCGAATTTAATGAAATTTTCAGTGTTGATACATTAATGAATAAAAATACAAAGCACCAGTTATTTTATTTAAAAACTTTTACATCTTTTTCAGGTCAGTTAACTTTGAACCACATATCTTTGAGGCATAACACATTCTCAAAGATATGTGGTTCAAAGTTAATTGACCAGAAAAAATGTAAAAGTTTTTAAATACTGGTGCCTTATATCTTTATATTCATTAATATATCAACACTGAAAATTTCATTAAATTCGGTTAATTCCCTGATTTTTGGTATTTTTTTTTCTTTCAGCAGGGTGACATACAATGGTGGAATTTAGGTCCGTTAAATTCGATTTAACCAATGTTTAGATATACGTTATAGAAAGCAAATCATTTTCACTTCAGAAAAGCATACATGTAAACATCTGCCTAAGAAATAGGGAAAAGATTTATTTTCTTTTAAGTAAAAAGATCTTTTCAATAAAAAATTGAATTCTTTGGCAGGCCATTCAGAAATCACAGAGGGACACAGTTTGCCCATGACTCTTTTATAGAATCATAAATATATCTTTTTTTTATATTAAACTTCTCTCATTCATCTTTTTCTATTACTCTGTTGAACATCGAATGATAGAACACACAAACACACACATACGTGTACATATATATATATATGTATGTATGTATATGTATATATATATATATATATATATATATTAGAAATATCCAACATTGTATGGGATTTAAAATGTTAAAAATTAATCTTTTATCTCTCTCTCTCTCTCTATATATATATATATATATATATATATATATATATAATATATATATATATAATTTATATAAAGGAAGAAATATAAACAAGAATAATAATAAAAATAATTTAAAAACAAGATATATAAAGAATAAAACAAATATATAGAAAAATAATTTATATCAATATATATATATATATATATATATATATATATATATATATATATATATATTGATATAAATTCTTTTTCTATATATTTGTTTTATGTTTTATGTTTTATTCTTTATATATTCTTGTTCTTAAATTATTCTTTTATTATTCTTCTTGTTTATATTTCTTCCTTTATTTGATTTATATATATATTACATCAGCGTGGATATGGCATCCTATATTGTGACATCAAACCGACAAAGTCTGGTGGTATCGTGAGATACTGCTGGGGCGCTCTGGGTTAGTGGTAATGATGCTTCGGCCCCGAAACCATGCCTGAACCCAGAGTCATCATCTGATGAAGGCTTTTGTTGGTTGCAATGCTACTGTGTAAATAGCAGTCATTGTATGAAGATTATATATATATTGATTGAAATTATTTTTCTATATATTTGTTTTATTATGTTTTATTCTTTATATATTCTTGTTTTTAAGTTGTTTATTGTTTTTTTATTATTCTTGTTTATATTTTTTCTTTTCTTTGTTTTTTATTATGTTTTATCCTTTAATCATTGATTTATATCCTAATCATATTTTTATTTACTAGCAAATATATGCACGCTCTGTAGGGTGCAAGTATTTAAGTTTTAATATAATAAAATATCATGTTAAATTAGAAAGGCTAATGAAACTGAATAAGAATTCAGATAAAAATATTTGGAACAGAGGGGATATGATTGAAAAATAGAACAGCTTCGAAACTAACTCTTCCATCATTTTCCCTTACACCCTCTTTCATTGGTAAATTTTCCTAATTTAACTATTTAGTTAAAATAGGAAGTAAAGAAAAATATTACAGTTATTTCTTCTTGTTAATGGATTTCTTTTAAGATTTATCCCTGAGATTTTTGCTCATATTCATTAATATAAAACCAAACAATTAGAAATCAATAATACTAAGCACATATTTATTAAATTCGATTTTTTAATATTAATATGCAAATTAGCCTTCCCGTTCACACTGTAAACCGCTATTTTGTTGTATATAAATACAATTGCACGTTATTAGTAGATATGGTCAACAGTCTTAAAGATGTAAAACAATTTTATTAATAATTGAGGTTTAAATAAAAAATAAAATGGAGAATGTATTGTAAATAACAAAGGGAATTGTGACTTGAATAGTAATATAGTTTCGGTTACAGACATACAAACTCACAATCTCCATTATAATAAGATATCATGCTTTTCTTGTGGAAACAAGATATTAAAAGTATATTTTAGTTGAAAACAAATATATTTATGTACAGATTTTAACTATCATTCAATTACTCATGTTTTTGAGTACAATCCCCATTTCTTTTAGGAAAAATGTAAAATCCTGGATGGTTTGATTTTTGTGAAAAGTTTTTTTCAAATCATTTGCTTGGTTCTTTTTTTTTTTTTAGTTTAATGGCATATCGACCATCATGGGTTATTTAATACCAGGGCTATTCTGGTAGAAGAATAGTAGCGGTATTATTAACCCATAGCTGGAGGATGTGGGGAGGGGTTAATAGCTTTCTCAAGTGTATTAGTTCGAAAATTAACATCATAGCGTGACTGGAATTCGAACTGGCTTGCTACGCTGCCGTAGTCCGTCCATCACCTTTAGCCACTTACACCACGTAAAATCTGCACGAAAAAAAAAAAAAAAAATAAAAATAAATAAATAAAATAATAAAAAGAAAAAGAAAAGATTAATTGAGGAATTACGAGGAAGTGAAATGAAGAATGGTTTAGATAAAAACAAGCGAATTGAGCGATAACGAGTACGTTGCCAAACGATGCGCTGTTTCTCGCCTTATGAGGACCCCTACAAAAAAAGACGCCCCCCCCCCTCAAAAAAAAAAAAAAAAAAAAAAGAAGAAAAAAGAAAAAAGGTTGAGGGACTAAACATTTAATATGGTACAGCACATGAATAAACAAAGGATACATAAATTACATAGAAGTGTACATGAACATACATACATAAAAGTCACTGACAAGATAATATAAAGTACACATAATATAAAGGTACAGACAGGAGACTAAGAATAGTCCATACTGTATAAATCTCTTACAGTGACCAGTAGCTGGCGTTGAGGGCCGAAGCCCCAACGATAAGGGAATGACAATTGTCTAACCCATGTGGTCTCGTAGCGAGGAAGGAGAGAAAAGAGGAAGAGAAATTCAAAACAGCCGCTTAAATACATGAGGCCCCTAGCAGGAACCATCGACATTAAACGGGCAGATAACTCCCCAGGCAAATACAAAAATAACCCCCACACCCCCTTCTCGGACAAAAATAGGGTGTGGGTTTGGTCTTTGCTTGCTCCACCAATTTTCCTTTATGAAAAGATGTGCGTACATTTGTTGTACTAACAGTCATAGAGTTCATTGAATAAGATGTTATCTTATTCAATGAACACACATATGATCGGCTGCAATTAATCAGTAACTCAATTAATTCAGTGGATTTAACCCTGATGATCCTAACAGTGAAACTCGAGTAGGTTTCTATTGTATCCATTTCTTTAATAAATTTACTCTACTTTGTATTGAGCACTTTGTACTTGTTTTATCGCGGACTTAACCCCTAGATTCTGTGCACCTCCAACAATCGTGCCCATATTCACCATATGGCTTTATCTATATAAATACATATATATATAATGTTTATATAAAGTTAATTGGAAATATAGTCATACACAGGGTAAAAGCACAAAGAAAAAGAACACTGCCTCTGAAAAACAAAACAAAAAAAAACAGCTCTTGATGTTATATTAAGTAATGGCATAAAGTAGAATTTCCTATTAAGTTATAAAAATGTTTTCTCTTTGATCGAATGATATAGAAGAACGTGCCGTGTAAGTTACTTTTGATATAATCCATTTTAACATGCAAGTTATTATTTGTGAAGACATTGTTTTTAATTAAAAATTATGTCTATTTTTTAGAATATTAAATGCAAAATGCAAAAGAAATTCTATGCAGCTATCATTTAAATTTTATTTTTTATTTATCTTCAGTGTTTATCCTCTCTCTCTTTCTCTCTCTCTCTCTCTCTCTGAAAAAGTACTCACGAGCCTAGAAAGAAATGAGCAGCCCCCTTGTGACTATACGACTTTCGTATGTTGTTTCTGAACTAACGACGACTACTACTACTGACGACTTATACTACAACTCGAATTTGGCCCTATGTTGGTAATTATACCTGCTCTAAACAAAAGGGCATTACTTTTCGACTCCCAATGTGGAGAAGTAAGGATGTGATCCACAGAGGATCAGCTTCATTCTGATATATGATACAGGAAATATAAATCAAACCTTCATTATTTTTGCTCAAAAACCAAGCCCTGATGATATTTAATGTGTATATATTTACTTTGTCGTATTGTCAGAAGTAAATATATTTTCCAGCACTCCACACAAGCAAAATGTGACACAAGGTTTATTTTTTGCAGAGTTTAACAGGTTTATATTCAGAGTTTTCCTTCTCTTAGATTGGTTACCAGGTAATTTATGAGGAAGTGCGTCCCAGTCTCCTGCCTCAGAAATTACTACCCGGTGACTATTAAAATAACGACCCCAGCTATGTCGTCTCGGCTGTGTTACTTGAAAGAAAACAACCAACTTAGGGCATTAAATGTGTTTTAGAGGCTTCTCTTTTTTTGTCGTAATTCTTATTTATTTATCGTAATTTTGTCGTAATTCTTATTTTATTTATCGTAATTTGTTTACAAGTTTATTTATAGAAATTTGCCATAATTCTTGTTTATTTATAGAAATTTGTCGTAATTCTTGTTTAGAATGAAGATGGATATCTATCTATCTATCTACCTCAATTTGTTCATTTTTTACTTTGTTTATATCTATCTATCCACCCATCTCCATTTGTTCATATAAAAAAAGAGAAGCCCCCCCCCCTCTAAAATACATTTATACCAACTGTAGTTGGTGCACCTGGAACGGTCCCAAAAAGCTTGGAAAAAAGATTGGAAAATCTGGAAATCAGAGGAAGAATTGAGACCATCCAGACTACTGCACTGTTGCAATCTGCCAGAATACTCAGAAGAGTCCTGGGGACCCGAGGAGACTTGTTGTTACTCAGACTCCATGGAGATACCATCAGCTAATGCTGGTGTGAAAAACTAATAATAATAATAATAAAAATAAAAATAATAATGATGATGATGATATAATAATAAGGAGACTTGCTGTCACTCAGATTCCAGTGAAAGACCATCAGCTAATGCTGATGTGAAAACTCAAAAGGAGTAATAATAATAATAGTATTGATTAACAAAAAAGAAAGAACTTGTCAACTGGTGGGTTTTGCAGTTCCAGCAAATCACAGGGTGAAGACGAAGGAAAAGGAAAAGATGCTTGCCAAAGAACTGAAAAAACTATGGAATACGAAAGTCAAAGTGATACCAATCGTAGTTGGTGCACTTGGAACAGTCACAAAAAGCTTGGAAAGAAGCCTGGAAAATCTGGAAATCCGAGGAAGAATTGAGACCATCCAGAACACTGCACTACTGCAATCTGCCAGAATACTCAGAAGAGTCCTGGAGACCCAAGGAGACTTGTTGTCACTCGGACTCCAGGGAAAGACCATCAGGTAATGCTGGTGTGAAAAACTTACAGGAGAATAATAATAATAATAATAATAAATGGACAAATATCTGGACCTTGCCAGAGAACTGAAAAAGTTATGGAATATGAAAGTGAAAGTGATACCAATTGTAGTTGGTGCACTTGGAACAGTCCCAAAAGTATTGGAAAAGGGTTTGGAAAGTTTGGACATCAGAGGAAGGATTGAAACGATTCAGAACACTGCACTGCTGCAATCTGCCAGAATACTCAGAAGAGTCCTGGAGTCCTGAGGAGACTTGTTGTCACTCGAACTCCAGGGAAAGACCATCAGGTAATGCTGGTGTGAAAAACTTACAGGAGAATAATAATAATAATAATAATAATAATAATAATAATAATAATAATAATATGCTAACGTGAGAAACTGATTAATTTGATCTACTTCATAATTTTATAGTAACATAGGATTCTAATTAACTGAACTTGTTTCCTAATATTATCATAACTTTAGATGACAATGTGTAGCATCATATTGTATTTGGTTTCTTCAAGTTATTAAGTGCTTCAAGGATTCAAGTGTGACAATGCATGTTTTAGTTGCCTGCCACTTTCATTTGTGTTCATAACACAAAACAGCCAATCTAGCTTGTATCATTCTACTATGTTATCATGACTGCAGACATAACGTTGTTTTTTTTTAATGCTCTATTTTTAGGAATGCATCTAGAATGTTACTGTGTGTACTTTTCAGAGATGCTTTCTTTTATGCATTTTACACATAATAACCAATAATAAGCGAGCTTCCATCGTAGGCGTCGAAAAAGCAATGTTTCTTTTTGGTGGGTTTTTAGATTAGCTACTATTCTTTGCTTAGATGTTAGTGTGTAGATAGACATTCAACCAACAAAGTGGATAGGTAGATTATACACATACTTACTCATTAAGAAAAAAGAAAGAAAAAGAAAACATACTATTATCTTATTACTTATGTATATCTCATATTTTTTTTATATTCTTAATCTCTTGTACTCTGTTACATATGCCGCCCTGTCATCTGGGGCATTAGAATGCAGCGACTGCATCTCTGCAGAGGGGTAAAACTCTCCCAATGGGGCCACCTGTTGGCTGTGGATGGCGACCCGTGATGCTTAAGGATAGAGCCCAGGTGGATGAGCAGTTCATGACTTGCAATACTCCACTTTGGCCCTATCTTGGGCTAGACGGCCGATCAATCGGTTGGTCACGTCAAGCCCTAGCACCTATATGATTGCCCCAACCCTATTGCCCTTATGGCAAGCCCCAACCCTGTTTTATCATATGGGTGCTAGAAGGCAGTGACTGAGGGTCTACATGTCCTGGGAATGATGTTAAACTCTATCTGATGGTGAGGTTCCAGTTTTGGAGGTTTGGGGAATGTGGAGCACCCCTTCATCACCATTGAATTGGACACTTTCTTTGATATTATTGTAATTTACGCATCGAGCTTATCAGAAAAGATGATAAAATTGACACTTAATATTTGCACATATTGAACATATTTTACTTGTCAACTTGCGTATAATGAAATATTATTTCAGAATAACAGAGAATACAAGAGGCCGAGATAGTATAAAGAAAACGGTCTGCATATATGTACTACTATATCAAATTTTGTGTGTTTGTGTGTCTGTCCATGGATCACAGTCAGATGGAAAGTTCCAAGATCCTGGGTTTTCCCATGGATACTGACTTAACCTTGGGATCCTATACAAACTAAGTTGAGCTCTGAGGTACACGGAGGTTGTCAGATAGTAAAATATACCATTTCTGGTATTGGAGGCATGTGGTGTTATGGTTAACATTGTAGGAAATAGACATGGCGATCAAAGTTCAATCCCTGTGCTACTCATATGCTGAGTTGGCGAGGGCCGGTACTGAACCAAGAATCTTATGATTCCTAGCTGAACTGAGCTAAACCGGCCCTAAAGAGAGGAGTAAAAAAGAGTAAGTAAAGTCGTCGGGGTGGCATAAAGTCGGTATCAACCAATCAATGAGGGAGTCTATCCCCTTTTCACTAGCGCTAGACCAAGGAGATTATTTAGCCTCCGAGGTGGAGTGCCACATCTAGCATCATTGACAATAAATCTATTAATAATGGAGATTTGCTTCCGGTTTTTGTCTGTAACAAAAATTGTGTCACTGCTTACGTCACATTACCCAAAATCGTTATAATATAGAATAAATACACTCAAAATTTGAACATGCAGCATTAGACAGTCCTCATTGTTTTTTAAAACAAGTTTTAATAAATACATGACTGGTATTATATATCTATATATAGTTTGTTTTATGACTTGTATTATATATCTATATATAGTTTGTTTTATTTTAATACATATTTAAAGTTTACATTTCAAATTGTTTTATTTTTTAATCTTTTAATGAATTTGATGATTTTACTTACTTAGGGTACAAACTCGCTGACATTGAATTTTTTACTCCCACCCCTCAGAAAATATGTTTCAAAAATCTATTTTTACATTGCCAGGAGGGTGTTTTTTTAATTTTGTACTAGTAGGAGTAAAAGAAGTAGTTATTCATATCCAGATGTAATAAGGATATGACACATGACCTTTTAAAAAAACCCGGGAAGCACTACTTTATTAACTGCAGACATCATGACATACTCTGATCCTCGTATTCAAGTGATTACTAGGCAATATGTCTCTAGACAAAATAACTCTAATCCACAGAAGAAGAGGATATATATATATATATATATATATATATATATATATATATATATATATATATATATATATATTTACCCAATCCCTCTGTTCAAACAGGATGCAATACAAGGTCAATTCAAGTTTGAATTCAGAATTTTCCTTCTCTTAGACAGGTTACCATGTCCAGGTTAAAGATCCCAGTCTGCCCTACTATTTATCCATAACTGGAGGGAGAATAGTTAGATTCATATCTTTCTCATAATAAATTATACCTAATAATATCCATTTTTACAATTGTTAAAAAGTACTTTTTTTTTACTTATATATATTAACCAACTCCTCCACACAAGTAGGACGAGATACAAGTTCAATTTCTTAAGCAGAGTTTAACAGGTTTGAACTCAGAGTTGCCCTTCTCCTAGTCAGGTTGCCATGCCAAGGTTAAAGAGCCCAGTCTGCCCTACTATTTACCCATAGCTGGAGGGATAGTAGTTGGATTCATACCATTCCCAAGGGTATTAGCACTATGTTAACTGTAGCTTTGTCCAGGATTTGAACTCTGTCAATGAGTACATTTCCTACGACTCTAACCATTACACCCTGCGCCTCCAACTATTTTCTTAATCATCCAGATTCTTGATATATACATTTACCAATGCCTCCAACACGAGCAGGATGTGACACAAGGTCAATTTCAGTGAAGTTTAACAGGTTTGAACTCAGAGTAGCCCTTCTAGACTGGTTACCACCAAGGCTGAAGATCCCAGTCTGCCCTACTATTTCCATAACTGGAGGGAGAATAGTTGATTTCATACCTATCACAAGAGTATAAGTGCCATGTGGAATATAAAATCCTCATTCAGGTTTTTGAACTTCACCATATCCATTTCCTATGAAAATAACCATTACATCACAAGGGTCTCCATTGATACATACCTGTAGGTTTTATTTTTGCTTAACTTCTATGAAGCCCACACATTAAAACACCTAACATAACCATGCTAGTGATTCCTAGCACTACATTTTTAATATTTCTATCTCCTAATAGAAAAAGCAGAAACAATGAGAAAGTTGTTGTGGTACAAAAGAAATGGTAAATGGAGAAATTAGAATTAAAAACATACCAAAATGGCAATAGGATCCATTCTTTGCAGAACACCATTGGTGTTAGAGTAAAGAATTGGTCTATGAAAATTTAACTGGTTGAATTCAGAGTTTTTCTTCTCTTATACTGATTTCCATGACAAGGTTAAAGAGACTAGTCTACCCTACTATTTACCCAATAGCTAGAGGGAGCATAGTTGGAATTATACTTTTCCAAAGGTATTAGCACTGTGAAATATAAGTGGTAGTGTCCAGGATATGAACACATGAGGTCCAGGTCCATTTCCTTTCATGATAATAATTACACCATAATTTGAGGGTCAATCACATAAAGAGAAATAAGACTTAGACTACTATTTAACTTTAAGGCACCAGGTTTTGTGTACATGTAAAATAAAAACAGCCTCATCTAAGATTTGAACTCAGTTGCTATTGAAGTCAGTCAGTCAGTCAGTCAGTCTACTATTGGTTTGAACAATGTGACAGGCCAAGCACAACTGAACCAGTGTCAAGACAACTGGTACTTATGGGAATTCAGAACAGTCCACTCATGCATTTGGGTGATTCCATTCCCTGAGTCCTGATTGGCTGCTTGGTTTGTATGATCCTCTGAGGCTCAATAAATCCTGCCATTTTGAGATTGGTAGGACAAGTGGTAGGGATATCTCTGGCTTGTCTTGGCTCAGGGCAGGGGGAAAATGGGGTTAATGTTGCTTCCACCTCTCGCAGCCGTTGTTACTGTCTGGTTTGTAACTGTCAGTTACTGGATCGAATATTAGGTGTGCAATCAGAGCATCCATAGTAGCTCCTTCATCTTCAAGACACTTTATGGCACCTTCTTCATTCTTTGATTGGCAGACATTTGCAAAGTGGTTCCGTTTGCCACAAGCTTTGCAGGTTTGACCCCATGCCGCACACATCCGTGGCCGGTTACCTATTCCAGCCCCACCATGCCGGTAGCTACCACAAACTCTGCATGCATTACATTGGGGTTGTGTTTCCACCATGTCTCCACGGTTGTGGGTAGTGTCTGAACGGGCTGAATTTTGGGCCCATTTCTGTCGGCGATACGCAGATGTTCGAATCCTCGCAACATCTGAGGATACCAGATATCTTATCTTGGTCTCGCATGGCCATCTCGAATGCTTTTGCATGATTTATATTTTGTTCCAAGGTCATCAGTGACCCTGCTTTAGCCAATATATCCGCTTGTAGCCCATCATTAGCAATGCCCCGAATGAACTGATCCTTTATATATATATTGGATAAGTCATGATCACAGTTGGGGCATATAAAGTTGCAATCTTGTGCTCCTGACCATAGACGAACCAATTAATCCAATTGACTCATTGTCACTCTGTACGATGGATGAAAATGAGATTCTGTGCACCGTGGGATTCGATCTCTGTGTAACCAACACCTCAAGCATATCGAGCAGTTTGCTAGGGTTGGTGTTGAAGAATTCAGGGTAAGTATTGATGATAGAAGTCTGGATGGTTTCATCAGCACAATTGTATAGTTGAATGTTAGTCTGTGTGGGAGGAAGATTGGTCATCTTTGTAAATTTTCAATGACCAAAACTATTACCCAACCAGCTCCTCCTCTTGAGAGGATCTAGAGAGTGAATTTTAAAAGATAATGAGTCCTTTGTTTATAAAAAATGAATTTGGCAATAAATAATCTGAGAAGAGTTGATATGCCACAAAATGAGCCAACCAACTAAACATAGGTAAAGAACATAAGTTTTGGTTTTTAAAATTAAAGATTAATTTCACTTGAATATAGTTCCAGGCAGTTTGTGAATATTCCCCAGACAAATTGCAACAGAAATGAAACAAAGTGTTTGGTAAAACAATATGTACGTCATCAGGGTGGCCTAACATTGGTATCAGCCAGACACCGAGGGAGTCTATCCCCTTTTCACAAGCACTAGACCAAAGAGATTGTTTTTAGCATCTTAGGCGAAGAGCACCACACCTACCATCAGCTCTTCACTTTACTGCACAGATCCCTGTGCTACTCACATGCTGAGTTGGCGAGGGCCAGTATTAAACCAGGAACCTTGAGGTTTCCTGCCGGACACTCTAACAATTAAGCTAAGCTGGACAACATGTCAAAAATTATTGATTCATGACCCTTGAGACATGTTGCCTTTGTGGTAGAGCGTTCAGCTTGGAATCCCAAGGTTCCTGATTCGCTACTGGCCTTCACCAACTCAGCGTATGAGTAGCACAGGGATCTGTGCGGTAAAGTGAGGAGCTGATGGCAGGTGTGGCACTCCACCTCAGACACTAAAATAATTGCCTTGGTCTAGCGCTATTGAAAAGGGGATAGACTTCCTCGCTGATTGGCTGATACCGACATTAGGCTGCCCCGACAACTTTACTTTTTTTTTAACTTATGTATATATATATATATATATATAGATCGGAAGACCGCCCTGTGCGTGATTTGAAACCGGACTGCCAAGCTGACAGGCCGATCCCATAACCCCAACACCAAACGAACTTCTTAGATTTTGTTTAGAGTAGGTTAACATTCCTCTTCTAGTGACTTTTATTACACGACGATATGATAAGTTGTAAACAAGGTTTGTTTAGAATGGCTTTTTGCCGATAATTTTTTGGAGAATAAGTGCTTAATTGGAGTCGTACCTAATTTTGAAAATTAATCAATTAATAATGAATTAGGCGGGAATACCTATTAAATGTATGGCTAAACAAATCGAGAAAAATCAATCTCTGTATGTACATTTCGGCCTATTAGGCCTCATCAGCAGAGCTATAGATTCAAATCACGCACAGGGCAGTCTTCCGATCTATAGCTCTGCTGATGAGGCCTAATAGGCCGAAATGTACATACACATATATATATATATATATATACACACAAACACACACACACACATATATATATATATATTATGTTCAAACCTAAAGAAATCTCGAGTTACTCCCGTTGATCAGTAGGGGTTTGATTGGAATCTGGAAGTAAGGTTTCTGCCATGACACCCTTTTTGATTGGAATTCTTGCTTGACGGTCACATGCACAACATGTGTGTCAGTTAATTAAGCCACTTTTAGGATAGAAGCATTCTCTACCCTGTGTTAAATAAAACCTTGTTCATTTCCAACAACCTAGTCTTGCATTTTCATTCAGGGCTCAGACACTAAAATAATCGCCTTGGTCTAGCGCTATTGAAAAGGGGATAGGCTCCCTCGCTGTCTGGCTGATACCAACATTAGGCCACCCTGACGATGATGCTGGTTGTTCCATTGGATGGCATTGCAAAAAAATGTAAACAGCCTCATCCCAGATTTGAACTCTGGTTGCCATGATCATTTTTAATGACCAAAACTATTACTCAACCAGCACCACCTGTTAGAGTAAAGACTTTGCACATGTGAATTTAACAGGTTTGAATTCAGAGTTTCTTTCCTTTCTTCCTCCTTTTTTCTTTCTTTCTTGCACCAGTATATCTATATATCTATATATATATATATATATATATATATATATATATTTCATGTCAAATCATCCAGGCTATGTCACCCACCCACTTCAATTTTTCTGAAATTTTGTACAAGTGTAGACTAGGTTAAAGTTAGACAATCCCCCAAATTTGAGCTTCCAATTCGAAATATTTGCTGAGTTATATCGATTTTAAACTTGAAAAATTTGATTGGGGGGGCGAGAAAAATGGTGACATTTTGTAATCTATTTCTATCTATAAAATGTGTTCTAGAGCTTCTCTACTCCTAAAAATTGGTTTATAGAAGTTTTTAGGCCTGAGGAATCCAAAAATGTTATTAAAATAGGCATAAAGTTTGACGTTATTAATGATTTCTGACTTTTTCCAATGCAAGATCAATAAGTGAAAAAATCACAATGTGGCACTACATATAATTTATTTTTTCCTTTAAATTATTATTCTACATATATTAAACATTATTTCTACCAAAAATGTACCACAAGCGATACTTATACTGATTTCCATGCCAAGGTTAAAAATAAGTGACAATTTACAATTCTAAATTTTTTAAAAAACTTTAAAGAAAGAGTCGTACAGGTGTGTGTGTGTGTGTGTGTGTTTGTGTGTGTGTGTGTGTGTGTGTTTAACCAACCTCTCCGCATGAGCAGGATGCTACATAAAGTCAATTTCTTAAACTTAGTTTAACAGGTTTCAATTCAAAGTTTTCCTTCTCTTAGACTGTTTATCACACCAAGGTTACAGAGCCCAGTCTGTCCTACTATTTACCCATAGTTGGAGGGAAAATAGTTGGATTCATACCTTTCCCAAGTGTATCAGCAAATTTCAACTGTGAAGTGCAAACAGCCTATTTAGCCATAGCTGTAAGAAGAATAAGTAAGTAAAGGTGGCCAAAAGTCGGTATCAGCCAATCACTTTTTCACCTTTTCACTAGCACTAGATCAAGGAGATTGTTTTTGTGTCTGAGGTGGAGTGCCACACCTACCATCAGCTCCTTACTTTACCGCACAGATCCCTGTGCTACTCATACACTGAGTTGGCGAGGGCCGGTATCGAACTAGGAACCTTATGGTTTCTAGCCGAATGCTTTACCGACTGAGCTAACACGGCCCTGGATTAATACCTATCCCAACAGTATTTGCACTATGTAAAATAAAAATGCTGGTGGTTTTCTGGAGGCTGAATGACAGCAGCAAGTCTCTTCAAGTCTCAAGGACTCTTCTGAGTATTCTAGCTGATTTTAACAGTGCTGTAGTTTGGATAATCTTGATTCTTATTCCGATTACCAGTTCATCCAGACTCTTTTCCACACCCTTCTTGGGGATTGTTCCAAGGGCACCAATTACAATTGGTACAACCTTTACCATCATATTCCACAGTTTTTTTTAGTTCTCTGGCAAGGTTTAAGTATTTATTTTTCTTTTCGCTTTCCTTCGCTTTCACTTGGTGTTCCGCCAGAACAGCAAAATTCACAAAATAAGTCGTGATGCTTAAGGATAGAACCCAAGTGGATGAGCAGTTCATGACTTGCAATACTCCACTTTGGCCTTATCTTGGGCTAGACGGGCGGTCAGAGAGGCCCCCTCCGATCAATCGGCTGGTCACGTCAAGCCCTAGCACCTATATGATTTTCCAAACCCTATTGCCCTTATGGCAAGCCCAACCCCTTTTTATCATATGGGTGATAGAAGGCAGTGGCTGCGGGTCTACATGTCCTGGGAATGACGTTAAACTCTATCTGATGGTGAGGTTCCAGTTTTGGAGGTTTGGGGAATGTGGAGCACCCCTTCATCACCATTGCTCCCTGGTCCACTCTGACCCGGAGTGGTAGTACCTGTTAGGGTCCCATCTATGGGTTAAATAGAAAAATGTATTTATAAAAAAAATTGTATTATCCATTAAGAATTGATTTATTTCAAAACTATATCGGCATTGATATGCCGTAAAACAAAACAAAACAAAAAACAAAATAAGTTTTTTTTCTTGTTAACACTATTCCTGATCTGATTTGAACTTGGATTGCCATGATCATTTTCAATAACCAAAAATTTTCACCCAACCAGCAACTTCCCTTGAGAGGGGATATGGAGAGTGAATTTTACAAGACAATGATGCATATGTTTAAATGAAGATTGTTGAGATTGTAAATTTCTTTTTTTACTTTTTCATTTTTAATCAAAAATTCTAATTTGTGATCAGAAAATTCAAATTTGTTATTGCCTGAAGAGATTGTCTCAAGAGGAATGGTATGATGTCATGAAGGACAGTACTGATCAAATTGTATGGATCATTAGACAGCTAAATACCAAAACCATTTTAATAGGTAAATGGAATTATTAAATTTTATCATATATATATATATATATATATATATATGAGTAAGAAAAGGTGGAATGAAAATATCACACAATGCTGTTAAAGTTAAAAATCGCTACATTTGTTGACAAAAGATATACATGGAACATGACCGACATATATATGGCACGAAATGCCCACGTTGGTGAATATTGTAACGTCTTTCGTTTTTGCAGTATTAAGGTTTTTTGTTTTGTAAACTCATTTTGACTTTCCTCTCCGACCCAAACAACTACGGGAGTGAATGAGCTCTGATGATGATTTTTGTAAAATCGAAATATTGATCAGTATCAGCTATGATTATATTATAAATTGTTTTCTTCTTTAACAGCATTGTGTGATGTTTTCATTCCACCTTTTCTTACTCATATTGTCGGATTCATTTCCTTTCTTTTACTTATATATATATATATATATATATGTATATGTGGAGAAAGGTAGACAAACATGGGATGTTATGGAAACTGGATATTTATTGTCGACGTTTCGGTCTCTTAATTAAATTAAATTTAATTAGACCATCTTCAGGACTTGGATATAGTAGTTGCTTCAATGATGGACATTCTCAAAATTCTGAAAATGGAAGGTCGTCAGTAGGGAGCCACCCCCAACCACCCCTCTCCCTACTTTATACGATAAATAAAAGGGTTTGATCTTGCCACCAACATACGATGTTGGCAATCCGGCCTCTAGCGGCAGGGGGAGAAATTACACTATCATTTTTCTGATATTTTTAGCATCTTCTCATGTTGAAGATTTCACAATTGCTAGAGTTATTAACAATTTCAAATACAAGAACAAGTACTTGTTTAATCAATTAGTTCAAGACTGTGAAAAAGGGGGGGGGGGTGATAGGAGGGAGCGGTAAAAAACCCCAAACATTTTAGTGATTATTACTGCATCCTTCTCAATTTTTGCAAAAGTTCACAGCATTTTTTTTTGTGTTGTTGTTTTTTTTCTTCTAAATAATATGCAAAATGTTTTTTTTTGCTGTGAATTCAGTCACTAGTCTTCAATAAAAAAAGTTCTGGTAACTTTTACACACATTCTGTAATCAGTCACTACATCAAATAATATCATAGGTTGTCTTCAGTAGTAGTTGTTTCAATGTAATCATTTCTACTTAATTTGTGCTTCAAAGTTAATGAAAAATAATAATCAATTACACAAGAATCTGTCAGTGGATTTTACATTGCGAACTTGGGAATTAGGAAAAAGAACTTGTCAACTGTGATTTTAAATTTTAAATTAAAAGGTTTAAAAAAATGTAATCATCAATTAACATTCAACTTCATAGTAGGTCTATCACAGATACTGACAGTTCATGACTTGTGATACTCCACTTTGGCCCTATCTTGGGCTAGATGGGCGGTTGGAGAGGTACCCTCCAATCAATCAACTGGTCATGTCAAGCCCTAGTACCTATATGATTTTCCCAACTCTATTGCCCTTATAGCAAGCCCCAACCCCTTTTTATCATATGGGTGCTAGTAGGCTGTGACTGAGGGTCTACACGGCCTGGGAATGACGTTAAACTCTATCTGATGGTGAGGTTCCAGTTTTGGAGGTTTGGGGAATGAGGAGCACCCCTTCATCACCATTGCTCCCTGGTCCACTCTGACCCGGATTGGTAGTACCTTGTATTATGCATTAAGAATGAATTTATTTCACTACTTTGTTTGGCATTAAATGACCCACCAAGGTTGATATGCCGTAAAACAAACCAAACCCAACAGATACTGATAACTGTAGAAGGAATGACAGGAGTCATATTTATTTTTTTTATTGTACTTTGTATTTGTTTTATTACGGACTTAACCTCTGGATCCTGTGCACCTCCAGCGATCGTACCCATATTCACCAGTAAGCCACCCTTTATATATATATATATATATATATATATATATATATATATATATATGAAGAGATGGAAGTAAATCCGATGGTATGTAGTATATTAAAAAAATTGAAAAAACACAGGTTTAAATAAGTTGAGTAGTAAGTTTATTAGCTGATGCTGCGTATATATATATATATATATATATATATATATATGTTTGTGAACATATGAAGTCAATAGTACCATTGACTTAAAGTCTTCCCTACCCTAACATATATTTACAAGTTCTATCAATGATATTAAGCCTTTAATTATAGATATAGCAAACTATACATATATATATGTGTGTGTGTGTGTGTATATATATATATATATATAGTTAATTCCTTGTTAGTATTTGAGAAATGATAATAAAGTGCTCAGTTACTTCTGTAAGAGCTGTATTTATTTATTTAATATTTACAATACATTTAAAAGTCTGTTTTACCAATGGTTTCGGAGCATCACCTTTAGGTGATTAATCGTCATCAGAAACGTTCACTAAAGGTGATGCTCCAAAACCATTGGTAAAACAGACTTTTAAATGTATTGTAAATATATATATATATATATATATAAAAGCAATTGGTAATTTGCTTGAAGCATTGTTAAGTATATTATAATTTATTAATATTTTGAAGGCCAAAACAATGAGTAAGAAAAATAAAAACAAAAAGATGTTATTTTTGTCATATTGATTTCGAAGCATGAACTTCATCATCAGAGTTTCGTATCAGAAATGAACGTGCTTATGTTTTTCTTTGTGTGGTTATAATTTCTCTTCTTATTTCTTTTTCCTCTCCTTTTTTTTTCTCCTTCTTCTTCTTCTTAATATATATATATATATATATATATATATAAATCGTTATATGTCCAGTGAGAGAAAAGTAAATATTATGATATTTGGACAGTGTTCCTGGAACTTTGTTCTTTATTTTCACTGGAGAGTACAGTAGTGGAGCAATTAAAACACTAAGATTATAATGAAGATGCGATATTTCTCTTTTAAATCCAGTGAAATGAATTTTTAAATCCAAGATATTTAGAATTTCTAGCATTTCTACACCATTTTGTCCCTCACTGTTTGGTTGATACCAACTTTAGGCCACCCTGATGACTTTACTTACTTACAGATGTTCACTGAAGTAAAAAAAAAAATGTTTTAAGTATAGCAAACCATTACACCATAAAAAACAGAACCCAAATTATTTATTTATTTTCCCATTAAACTAACCGTAAACCCCAACCCCAACCCTAACCCTAATCCTAACCCTAACCCCTAACCCTAGACCCCATAGTTAAAATTAACAGTTTTATTACAAAATTTGTGGGTTCCGTTTTTTCTGGGTCACCCTAATTTTGACACCTTTGTGCAAGTTCAGCCTAAATTTTAATGTAATGAATTGTATTAAATTAGAAAGACTAACAAAATTAAATAAGAATGCATATAAAAAGATTATATTTATTTTAATTTTATTTTAACTGGTTTCTCCATGAAATCATTCATAGGATTGATTTTAATACCTAGGAGAATTAAACAATAATATTAGAGATCAATAACACCAAGTAATCATTTATCAAACCAGAGTTTGTTAAAACCAGTATGCAAATTAACCACACCATGTATTATGTATACTTTTATTTCTTACTGATATATAAGACATAGATGGATTTTAAATGTACTAATAACATGAGCTGTTTTGAGGCAAATCTAACAAAAATAAAATCTGTACTTGAATTCATCATCAGTCATTTATCAACTACTGGGCTATTGGCACGCCTATAAAGTGGAGCAAGAATTTAACTGATAAATACATACATATCTAAAGACCCTCAGGGAGCTCCATCCATTCTATTAGAGAGCAGTGCCTTTAAATGTAATTGGTGGCCATCAGTGAAATCCCTCCAAAGATATATATATATATATATGAGGTAAAATAAGGAATGAAAGAACCAAAATGTATAGTAATTTCGCTGGAATGTTGAATTCAGTTTTTTCTCTCTCTCTCTCTCTCTCTCTCTCTCTCTCTCTCTATATATATATTATATATATTATATATATATATATATATATATGATAGTTGTAAACACGGTGTGTTGGAATGGCTTTTTGCCAACAATTTTTGGGAGAATAGTGCTTAATTGGAGTCGTACCTAATTTTGAAAATTAATTAATTAATAATGAATTAGGCAGGAATACATTTAAATAGGTATTCCCGCCTAATTCATTATTAATTAATTAATTTTCAAAATTAGGTACGACTCCAATTAAGCACTTATTCTCCCAAAAATATATATATATATATATATTTTTATGCTATATAAAAGCAGAAGAAACTGAATTCAACATTCCAGCAAAATATACTATACATTTTGTCTGAGTTTTGTTCTTTCATTCCTTATTTTACCTCATTCTGTCAGATTCATTCAATCCATACACCTCACACACACACACATATATATATATATATGTGTGTGTGTGTGTGTGTGTGTTTTGTTGAACTCAACATACAATTCTTGTCGGACAAGTTTTTGTTCAATCCACTCTAACTGCCTGGCTATCTTTTTAATATCTGGGTATAATTGGTGTATGAACCCACCAAAGATTTTACCATGAGTGCTTTCTGCACAACTTAGTGCCATCATCAGGAGTGGAACTAGTGAGATGTTTCCATTGTTTCTTTTTAGACAAACAGTAGCAGTAGGAATTAGTAGGAGGCGGGGCTCACTAGTTTATAAGAATATATGGGGAATAGTGGGAGGAGAATTGGTAGGAAATGATAAAATTGTTTAAAAGGAAAAATACTGCCAAAATATACTCACACACACATCGTCTGAGGCGTTAGAATGCACCGACTGCACCTCTTGGGGTCATCTGTTGGCCGTGGGTGGCGACCCTTGATGCTTAAGGATAGAACCCAGGTGGATGAGCAGTTCATGACTTGCAATACTCCACTTTGGCCCTATCTTGGGCTAGATGGGCGGTTGGAGAGGACCCTCTCCGATCAATTGGCTGGTCATGTCAAGCCCTAGCACCTATAGGATTTTCCCAACCCTATTGCCCTTATGGCAAGCCCCAACCCCTTTTTATCATATGGGTGCTAGAAGGTGGTGACTGAGGGCCTACATGTACTGGGAATGACGTTAAACTCTATCTGATGGTGAGGTTCCAGTTTTGAAGCTCTGGGGATTGAGGAGCACCCCTTCATCACCATTGCTCCCTGGTCCACTCTGACCCGAAGTGGTAGTACCTGTTAGGGTCCCATCTATGGGTTAAATTTAAAAAAAATGAGTTTATAAACAAAATTGTATTATGCATTAAGAATGAATTTATTTCACAACTTTGTTTGCATTAAATGACCCACCGAGGTTGATATGCTGTAAAACAAAACAAACCAAATCACACACACACACACACACACGTATATATATATATATATAATATATATATGTGTGAGTGTGTATTTGGGCAGCATTCTTTCATTTATGCATGTAGAATTAAACAAAGGACACATCTCCTGTTTAGCAATGTTATTTTTTATCTTTTCGAGTTTTCTGGCCAACTTTTGAATGTTTGGGTGGAATTCATGGATAAGTCCACCAAAGTTCAGGTCCCGAGTACTTTCGGCACTTCGAAGTGCCATCATCAGGGGTGATGTGTTCCAGTTTTTAAAAAATTAAATTAATGTGGAGGCTGGAAGGAGAAGAATTGATGAGAAAGGTGTTATGGGCATTTTAAAATGTGTGTACTGCATTGGAAATTAATTTTGTTTAAGGATGGTTTGTATTGAAATTCGAAAAGATCAAAATAAAAATTGTTAAACAGGAGATGTGTCTTTTTGTTTAATTCTACATATATATATATCTAATGTTAGTAATAGTTAAAAAAAAGAGTAAGGGCCAACCATGGTTTTGATCTCATCAGAACCCTACCTTATACTTAACTAAGTCTTTGTTGTTCCTTAGTCAAACTGAGATAAACTTACGCTAGAGGGGGGGGGGGTAAAAAAAAGGTAGTCTTGCAGATCCATTATTGTTAAATTGAGAGTTGGATCCTCGCAGGATGCCCATTAAAAAAAGACCATGCGTTGATCCAGACATTCTGAAAAGCAAAATTAATGTTTCCTATTTAAAATACTAAATGAAAAAGAAAAAAAAAATCACGCTATGGTGTGCTTTTTGCTTAGTTGTGGTTAAGGTTATGAAATGAGAATTTTAGTGATATCAACCTATGTTAATTCATATTTTTCCAATTAAAATTGTTGTTTTCAATCTGGTTATGCTGATCACCTGGACGCTACATCAATTTATTCTTATTCATTTATTCATTCCTTAGTTCTCATTTCTGAATTATTAACCTAATTCTAATCCTAGTGAAAACAGCTAAAATTTAATTCTAATTATAGACAGCAAGGGAGTCTATCCCCTTTTCACTAGCACTAGAACTAGACCAAGGCAATTGGTTTTTAGCATCTGAAGTGGACCACCTCACCTACCATCAGTTTCTCACTTTACTTCACAGAGCCCTGTGCTACTCATACGCTGAGTTTGTGATGGCTGGTATTGAACCAAAAACCTTTTGGTCCCCAGGTTGACGCTCTACCAACTGAGCTGAACTGCCCCTCAGTCTCAAGTTTTATTTAGAAAATAAAGATGGTTGACATTTTTGTCTATAACTTTAAAAAAAATTTGTCTTAATTTTTTTGATGAGGCCTGATAATTTGTACTATTTATATATATTAAATATTTTATATTTTTGCTTGAAGGCAATTACAATGCAAATATCGCATAAATTCGATAATTATAGAAGATAACAATGACAAGTGAATTTCACAAAGAA
Organism: Doryteuthis pealeii; assembly: GCA_023376005.1. Lineage (NCBI taxonomy): Eukaryota > Metazoa > Mollusca > Cephalopoda > Myopsida > Loliginidae > Doryteuthis > Doryteuthis pealeii. Next base: position 12,292,192 of record CM042179.1, on the reverse strand, counting down.
TATCGTACAGACTGTTTCAACTTTATTAAGTCTCATCAGCAATATATACTCATCACTGATGAGACTTAATAAAGTTGAAACAGTCTGTACGATATTCTACATGCCGAGTAATTCTTTGCGAAATTCACTTGTCATTGTTATCTTCTATAATTAACGAATTTATGCGATATTTGCATTGTAATTGCCTTCAAGCAAAAATATAAAAATATTTAATATATATAACTTTATTCTGTATCTTCTAAAAAAAATAAACAAACACCCCAAAAAAAATGACCCAAAAATCTTTGTACTATTTTATATTTTTCAGGTTGTTGTCCTAATACTTTACTGACATATTACACAATGTTTCAAGTCATTCTGACCTTCTTTTCAGGTGTTTCCTTCTTCAGGTGTTTCCTTCTTCAGGTGTTTCCTTCTTAACTCAGGAACCTTCTTGATGAACTCGAGAACCTTCTTTATATTTATAGTTTTTCACAGAAATTACATATCTGACAAGTTTCTTCTCGATCTTTTCTAGTTTTCTGGACAACTTAAAAAAAACAAAAAACTCCTCCCTCATCATTTCCCCCAACCTTTCATATAATTCCTGTGAGTCTCTCCCCCTACTTACTCCTACTGCTACTTGGTTTCACCACCTTGCGTGTTAAAAAGAACCAGGAACCAACTTGATTACATCTACACCTGAGGATGGCACTACAAAGTGCGGAAAGTACTAGTGATTGTAAGCTTTTGGTAAACTTATCAACCGACTCCACTCCTGCTGTTAAAAAAACTGGCCAGAAAACTGGAAAATATCAAGAAAGAAACTTGTTGGATAGGAAAGTTTCCATCATTTTTAACACACACACACACACACACACACACACACACACACACATATTTATGTATATATATATATATATATATATTTATATATTTTATATATTTTATAAACCAAAAGAAGGTCCGCAAGATGGATTATGTTTAAGAAAAAAATTTTTTATCATTTTTATCTTACATATGCGACACATGTTTCAGATCTTCTGGTATCTTCTTCAGGCTTATAATCAATAATAGGAAAATGAATTCTTACATGCGTGTGTTATATATATATATATATATATATATATATATATATAAATAATATTATATATATACATATACATACATAAGTATTTAACTCTCTCTTCCTTTGGTGGGAGTGGAGTATAATGAAATTTCCTTTATACTCCACTCCCACCAAACAGAGAAGGAGAAGTTAAATACTTATGTATATATATATACACACGCAATGTAAGATATTCATTTTCATATTATTGATCAAAGCCGTGAAGAAAGATACCAGAAGAGGGCATTGAAGAAAGGCAGAGTGAGAAAGAGGGCATAAAAGAAAGGCTCAGAGAAAGAAAGAGAATATAAAGAAGATATGCAAAGAAAGTGGGTTGAAAAAAGAAAGGGGTTGAAAAAGAAAGGCAGAGAGAGAGAGAGGAGAGAGAGAGAGAGAGAGAGAGATAAGTGGATGTGCCATGTAAGTTAGATACATTTCTGTGTTAATTATTCTTCTATGTTACTAGAGATAACTGTCACTTAAAACTGTATTAACTCTAATGCCTATATCCACTATACTATGTGTCCGATTGAAACATACAACAATAAAGATGAGGAGAATAGTCTGAATAAACCAAATAATACTGATGGGCCCAATCAAGATTTTCTTCAAATGGAAATGTCAATTCAACGATAAAAAACTTTCTTTTGAATTAACAGATTATTGAACGTGAGCACATACGTGTACTCACTTCAAACAAACTTTTTATTTATTCGGAAATGAGGTACAGCGCATGTGCACACAACTCGGCATGTGCCAGAAGTTTTTGTTTTGTTTTGGGGGAGGGGTGATTAAAACTGGTCATATCACTACACGGATCTATCTAGCTAGGCTCACTCACCGACCGATTCATTCAAAATGAAAATAAAATTCATGCGCGCTCCCTTCCACCAAAATACCTCATTCGCTCTATGCATCTATTCCTACTTAAAAATTTCCCAATATTGATGATTGGCATAAGGCAAAAAAGGACCCAATTCATGCTACAATTTTCCAGTCACCATAAAACCAATTCGCACTTACAATACCAAAACTAATGATTTCCCTGGGAAAAAATTGAAAATAAAAACCCCAAGAAACTGATGTATGAAATGTCACAGATACTCTTTCGCATGATATGATTTTCAATTTGTCAAATAAAATATTAGACTTATAAATAGATGCAGCCTTATAACTTGCCAAAGTGATCAGCATAACCAGACTGAAAACAACAACTTTAGTTAAATGTCACAATATAATTAAAAACAAAACCAACACACCTACAAAAACCAACCTTGTGTGATGCTATGACAATTCAATAGAGAAATAGTAGAAATGAATCTTCCTCCTCAATATGACTATGGAAATATGGGATTAGGTGTAGGTTTTTCACAGAGAGACTGGTTATGTTTTGGTGATTGTAGTGCGAATTGGTTTTATGGTGTACTGGAAAATGTAGCATGTGAAATAGGGTCCTTTTTTTGCCTTATGCCACATAATGTATAAAAACTTAATTTTATGGAATAAATATTTATACCCAAAAAACTCCAACAATCTCCCTGGCTGTACAGCCGCTAGTGAAAAGGGAATAGTCTATGACTGGTCCAGCTTTGATATAGACCAATATACCACCCTCCACTGACTTACAGCTAATCTACAAATGTGGGGGTCATGGTTAACTGTTACTTACAGGTATATCTATTTGGTTGTCAGTTTCACTGGAATGCCTAATTGCTTGATTTCCTTGTGTAATATTTTTCTCTCTGTATTTGCTTGACATTCATAAAATATGATTAAATTCTCGATGATGTTTTTCTCTTTGCTAAATAATCTTTCAGTTTGTTTTGTTCAGAAGAATTGTGTATGAATATGTCACAGATAACTTTTATCATGATATGATTTTCAAATTTTGTCAGACTAAAAATATTAGATTTATAAATGATGCAGCCTTCTAACTTGCCATGGTGGATTGGCATAAACAGATTGAAAATAAACAACTTTACTGAATGCACCACATAATTAAAAATAAAACCAACACACCTAAAAAAGAAGAAAAAACAAGGAAAAAAAAACAAAACCTTGTTTGATGCACTATGAACATATAATAACAGAAACCGACTTTGGATGGCTGCAGAACCAACTTTAAAGGAAGTCTAGAAAGGAACAAGTCATTATATCGGTTAGCATTGGTCATACAAAAGCTAACAATCTCTTATATATCAAACAAGACACAACAACAACATATGTGAACACATGTCAAATACCCCCATGACAGTCAACAACTTAATTGATGGAATGCAGATTTTTTTTGTTCACATCAGAAAACATTATTTTAAAGCAAACAATTGAAGGATCTATTTGAAAAATGTTAACATAGAGGAATATTTTCTCTTTAGGGGAAATAAAATTATACCATAGAATATATGACATGAAAAATCAATGGCAATACAGTATGATTCCAATAATGCTACACACTTGTTAAAGACCAATTACTAAATGTATAATATATGAACATCACAATATGTAACAACCCAACCGCTAGGCATGATATATATAACGCTGGAACGGGTTGATATCGGCCGTAAAATTACATAAACCAACCAACCAAGTTTCCTTTAATAAAAGGAAATCGTTATCGGAAAGGTTAATTTCTATAGGACAACAATTCTTTAGAGCACTACAACTGATAACAAGTTCAACTTCCTAACTGGTACAGGGTGGTGTCAGGAGGTGGGTAATGAAGTCCCCTTATCAATGAAATTATTCCACCTATTTAATGATAACCTAACTTGAATCCTAATAATACAACCCCCTTCTATGAATCATGCCCCCTCCCCCCTAAACTACATGTTGATTTTCATTAATTATATATTACATGAAGAATATATGAACCTTACCTTTCAGGCCTTGCAAGTAGATGCTTGGGCTGACCACATGGGAGGGTCCTTCAGCAATATATATGCCACACTATATTCTTGAGATTTTTTGTAAAATTAAACTTTGTTAAAACAAATTTAATGGCACCATAAAACGTTCAGAAAAGAAGAAATTAAACTATGACGTAAAAAAAAGATGATGATATGAATGAAAGAAAGAAAGAAAGAAAAGAACATATATGACGAAAAAAGGACTTGTAAATGATATGAGTGAAAATACTATAAAGAAAAAAGGATGAATGAAGAATGAAATACTATAAGAAAAAAAAGGATGAATGAAAGAAAAGAATACCATGAGCAAAAATAAGGGACTGAATGATAAAGAAAAGACATACTATGAGAAAAAAAGGATGAATGAATGGAAAGAAAGAAAGAAATACTATGAGAAAAGATGAATGAAAGAAAGAAGAAAAGAAAAAACTATGTGAGAAAAAAAAAGATGAATGAAAGAAAGAAAGAAATACATATGAGAAAAAACACGATGAATGAAAGAAAGAAAGAAATTACTATGAGATAAAAAGACATGAATGAAGAAGAAAGAAATACTATTGAGAAAAAAAGATGAATGAAAGAAAGAAAGAAAGAAAGAATACTAGAAAAAGATGACGAATGAAAGAAGAAAGAAAGAAGAAAGACAAAACTATGAGAAAAAAGATGAATGAATTAAAGAAAGAAAAGAAATACTCTAAGGAAAAAAAGATTGAATCAATGAACATGAATGAAGAAAAGAAACCAATCACTATGAGAAAAAAAGTCTAATGAATAAAGAAGAAGAAAGAAATACTAATGAGAACAAAGGTATGAATGAGAAGAAAGAAAACAATATTGAGAAAAAGGTAGAATGATATGAATGAAAGAGAAGAAAATACCATGAAAAAAGGATAGAAGAAAGAATGAAAGAATACTTGAGAAAGAAAGAAAATACGAGAAAAGAAAGAAGAAAAAAAGAAGTCAGAAATGTAAATTTCTGAATAAATAATTGGAAAGAAAAGCAATGAGATAAAAAAAAGAAAGAAAAAAATACGATGAGAATGAAAAAAAAAAAAAAAAAAGAAAGAAGAGAAGAAATGATGAAAAGAAATAGAAAAAGGAAGAACATATGTGTAATGAAAAATTCGTATGCACATATTCTTTCCTCTTGTGTGTTCCGCCCTAATTGCGCGTTAGAATACACGACTGCACCTCTCATAGGGGAAAAGACTCCATCCAATGGAGTACACACCTGTTAGGTCGGTGGGTGGGACCCATGATGTTTAAGGCTTGAACAGGTTCATTACTCTGCAACACCCACTTAGACCTCACTTAGGTTACACCAGGCATCTCGGAGAGCCCACTCAATCAATCGGCTGGTCAACACCAAGTCCAAGCACCAAATACGATTGCCAGCAACCCTATGCCCTTTGGCAAGCCCCAACCCTTATTAACCAATGGGAGCTAAGAAGGCGATGGCTGAGGGCCTTCAGTCCTGGAATGACGTTAAAACCTCTATCTGATGGTGAGGTTTTCTGTTTTGCAGGTCTGAGAATGTAGCATCACCCTTCATAATATCATTGCTCCCAGGTCCGACCTGATCTGAGGTGGGTAAGTACCTGTTAGGCACGATCTATGGGTTGAATAGTCAAAAATGTGCTTATAAGAAAAATATATCTATTAAGAATGAATTTATTTCAAAACGTTGTCTGTTTAAATGACAACCACGATGCGTTAATATACGTTAAAACAAACAAATCATTCTTGGGTGTTCCATAAGAAAAACATGTTTTTCAATGCTCCCTAGAGAAAATATAGTAATTAATTCCTAATAAAAAGGATTCATGTTGAAATACTTCACTTCAAATTTTCAATCATATTGAGTGATAGATTATGGAGAGTGCTAGTGTTGTAATGGTATTCATCAAATATATTGTGAGTGAGACAGTTCATGTACTCACTCCAAATTCTTATATTCAAAAATAAGATAGTTTGAATACAGAGTGCTGTCACAAATTCGCATGTAGCCGGAAGTGTTAGTTTTTTTTTTTTTTTTGGGGGGGGGTAACAAAGCGACATCAAGCCACTAACATGGATCTATTTAGCTAGGTTCACTCACTGACCGATCCATTCAAAAACTAACCGGCATTCTCTCCCTTTCGCAGCCTACATACGACCAAAATGCCTCTTTCCGCTCTATGCTTTATCCTACTTAAAATTATCCCTTTCGAAGAGATTGGAAAAGTTTAAAGCAAAAAGCTTCGTATGAGAGAAGTGGCAGCGGGTGGGGGTAATAAAACTTAATAACCCCCAAGAAACTGAAAAAATGCTAATTGTTAATCATCAAAAGATGACATAGGACCAGCAATCCAAGTTCAAATACTATTATTTTGAAGTGAACACGCTCACGTACTTCCACTCATTTCTTTAGATTTCAAAAAAACATGAAGTGAATACGATGAGCCGTTACATCAGGACTCGGGCATATAGCCGAAGGTAGTTTGGAGGTGGGAGAGGCTAAGGAAAGCTGGTCTTTACTACAATGATCATTTAGCTAGGTTCACTCGCCGACCGATCCATTTCAAAAATAAATCTGGCATTCTCTCTTGCACAGCCACTGCACCAAAATACCACTCCGCTCTATGGCTTTATCCAAACTGAAAAATTTACCCGATTTTTCGAATATTTAGATTTTTAAGGCGTGAGTTCGCTTCGTAATGATTGAGGGAATGGAGGGTTGGTTGGTAACAGAAACCAAAAGATTCCCCAAGAAACTGAAGGTGTAACAATAATAAATTGTGGGCATTTTGCTTACCCCCTTTCTCCTATACTGGCGCAACGAGATAAATAGTCTTATAACGTATTTCTCCGCCAATTCTCCTATACCATTCACCACCAATATTTTCATATAATTTTCTAGTGAGTACTCCTCCGTTGTTAAGTATTAAAAAGAACCAGATTCAACACAATTATATCTACCACTGCGCGCGGAAGGGGGAATGCCGAAAGAGATCGACGCACGTTTTTTGTCTTTCGCCACCATAGAGCTTCGGTTTTGGGTGGCGCTCACTTAATTAGGGACTTTGTGCCTAACCCGTCAAAGTGGGGTACGAAGGTAAATAAATATCTACCACTGCGGAGGGCACTACGGAGAGCTGAAAGGAACTACGTGAAGAAAATCTTGGAATTAGCCCCCCCCCCCCCCCTCATCCAATGTGAAAAACTGGCAACGTAACTTGATAGATGATTTACTAACCAACTTAGATTGGTGTCGTTTTTAACAAACAAACATGCATGTATGACTATTTATGTATTTCATTCCAGATTAAGAAGAAGCGGAAATAGGCAAGTTAAAACGCTTTTCCTATACTTACAAACGATGAATTTAAGCCGTATATACTAATTTGGGATTAACAAACCTTGAAATTATACTCTTCCCTAACTGACTTAGAAAAAAATAACTTTCTCCCCACAACACACACACAAAAAAACTATACGGAAAAAAGAGTACATTGGGCGAATGAATGTTGAAATTCTCTTTGCATTAATTACAGAGATTCTAAAAAAAGAGTGAATGAATTTTGAAAATTGCGATTTTATTGAATGTATTCCAAAAGGAATGTTCTTCCAGATTGAACAACAATAGACGGCAATGGGTGAGTTAAATTCTTTTCCCTATAACAATCTTGACAATTATACTCTTCCTACTAACATAAGGAAAGAATACTTCTCCCCACACAACACACAAAAGAAAAACCATACTGAAAAAGAAGTATTGGGCGAATGAAGGTTGAAAATTCTCTTTGCAAATGATTGCAGAGATTTCTAAAAAAAAAGAGTGAATGAGTTTAAATTTAAACAATTTATTGGATGTATCAAAAAGGAAATATTCTTTCCAGAATTGACAACAATAGACGGCATGGGTGGTTAAATTCTTACCTTAACAACTTGGCATTATACTCTTACCCTACTGACTTAGGAAAGAAATATTCTCCCCACACACNGTTCGTGGTTAATGATGGTTTTTTTTAAACAAAATTAGTCTTCCCTTTGGGTGAGTGGTTGAATTTGGAAGATGGTTATCTTTCCTTGCTGCCGGACTTGCCACTAGATGGCATTACTACCTGGCTATTTAAAACTCAGCCCAAGAGAAGCTATCAAGCTCTCCTCATCTGACATTTCACAATGATGCACTAGACAAGTAGTGTCTTTGTCCATTAATGCTTAGGTAGGGGGCCTTGCCCCAACAATAGGCTGCACTCATGTGTACATAGCTCTTTCTAGACCCTAACCATGTGGCTTATATAAACTAAGTGACTTTTCTATTCTACGTTTAGTGGTCTACAAGAAGTCTTTCTTCCTTCATCAGACCTTCATCTTAACTGTTTTGTATCTGTATTTTAGATTACATGTGCTCAGACAATAAATCTCGTATTTGTTATGTACCTCTTTGTTGAATTTCTTTGTATATATTCACCCACGTTAGAGACTTCAATGAAGCCACTTAGCATATTATAAGAAGCTGTTTAGTCACTGAGGCCAAAACTACATTTAATTCTTATAGATGCTTTGGCCCCAAAACCATGCCTGAACCAGAAGTCATCCTCTGATGAAGGCTTTGTTGGATGCACTGCTATTGTTTAAATAGCAGTCATTGTATGAATTTATTAGATTCTTTGTCATAAAATACTGAATAGTTAATATTATATTGACTAGCAAATAAAAAAAACGCCATCCAGGGTGATGTAAAAATAGATTTTTGAAAATATTGCTTGAGGAGGTGGAAGCTAAAAATTAAATGTCGGAGAGTTTGAACCATAAATCATGAAATCATCAAATTTATTAAAGGAGTAAAAAAAATAAAACAATTTAAAATCGAAGTTCTATTAACTTTGAATATCTATTAAAATAAAACAAACTATATATAAATATTGATACTGGGGATGTATCTATTAAACTTGTTTAAAAAACAATGAGGACTGTCTAATGTTGCATGCTCAAATTTTGAGTGTATTTATTCTATGTTATGACGATTTTGGTAAATGTGACGTAAGCAGTGACATAGTTTTTGTTACAGACAAAAACCCGGAAGTGAATCTCCATTATTAATAGATGTGGTTAGGTTAGTTTGGTAAAATGAAATGAATCATAGAAACTTAAATTCATAAAATAGTCATATTCATTTCCTCCTTTTAGTAATTACTATAGGTTAGTGGTAATGATGTTTTGGCCCTGAAACCATGCCTGAACCCAGAGTCAACATCTGATAAAAGCTTTGTTGGATGCAATGCTACTGTTTAAACAGCAGTTGTTGTATGAATTTATATATAATGAAATGTATTGTGTACAATGCTCAGGTGCACCACAACTCATCAAAGTCTCATGTCAAGTATACAGAATAATGTATTAGTGTCAGGAACATGAACAGTTTACAGTAGTAATATACATGTATGTGTACAGTGCTCAGGTGCACCACAACTCATCAAAGTCTCATGTCAAGTATACAGAATAATGTATTAGTGTCAGGAACATAAACAGTTTACAGTAGTAATATACATGTATGTGTACAGTGCTCAGGTGCACCACAACTCATCAAAGTCTCATGTCTAGTACACAGAATAATGTATTAGTGTCATGAACATGAACAGTTTACAGTAGTAATATACATGTATGTGTATAGTGCTCAGGCGCACCACAACTTATCAAAGTCTCATGTCTAGTACACAGAATAATGTATTAGTGTCAGGAACATGAACAGTTTACAGTAGTAATATGCATGTATGTGTGCACATGTGTGTGGAGAGGGGCATCAGGTATAGTGTCAGCAGACTACAGGAAGCATGGAGGCTTTGAAAGATTCAGTGCTTCGGCAGCCTTATTCTTATTGGAATATCTGAACAGGTTGTATTAAACGCTGAAGAAAATCTTCTTCTTTTTTTTCTGGCTATTCTTATTTCACAATACAAATTGATACTGACATTTTCAATAGAATTCATGTTGATTTGCCCACAAGTCTTACTTAATCCCTCATTTGGGATCTTCTATTCTGAGTTCTTATTCCTTTCTGTATACCACAAAGCTCTATTCTAAATTTGATATTTTGATCTAAAAGGTCATCTGGAGAATGGAATGGATCTTAACTTTTTTTTTTCCAGCCACTGTTCCTTATATGGACAAGGCCATAGTGTAATGGTTAAAGTCATAGGAAATAGACTAGTTGAGACGAGTTCAAATACTGGATGTGGCTGTTTGCATTTCACATAGTGCTAATACCAGCTATGGGTAAATAGTAAGGGAGACTAGACTCTTTAACCTTGGTTAGGCAACCTGTCTAAGAGAAGGAAAACTGAATTCAAACATATTAAACTCTGCTTAATAAATTGACCTTGTGTCACATCCTGCTCATGAAGAAGGGTTGGTGTATATATATATATATATATTATATATATAATTCATATTTTATATATATTAAATTATATTATATATTATATATGCGAATTATTAGGGCCGGGTTAGCTCAGTCGGTAGAGCATTCGGCTAGAAACCGCAAGGTTTCTAGTTCGATACCTGCCCTCACCAACTCAGCATATGAGTAGCACAGGGATCTGTGCGGTAAAGTAAGGAGCTGATGGTAGGTGTGGCACTCCACCTCAGATGCAAAAACAATCTCCTTGGTCTAGTGCTAGTGAAAAGGGGATAGACTCCTTCGCTGATTGGCTGATACTGACTTTTGGCCACCCCAATGACTTTATATATATATAATTTGCATATTCATATGCACACATGCGCATGGATACAATCATAACATCACAGTCTTCACGCATTTTCATGCACACACGCATAACAACATACACACACGTACAAACAAAAAGCACATTTGACATCACGTAAACACGCAACACAAGAATACAGTAAAAAACGCACACATTTCACCATTTATACCATTTCTATCATTTAAAAAAAAACTATTTCGTTTACCTGACGAATGCGTTAGCAGGAAACCATTGCTTGTACATATTGTTCCCATGTAAATAAATAAAAGCTAAATCTTTTATTTGTTCATTCATTCATATTATATATATATATATATATATATATATATATATATAATATATATATATATGGACAGGCTCATAACAGCCAAAGGAGGGGGTAAATATTTACCACTTCTAATATTTTACCAAGGTTTTTAGATATTAAAGAAAAGATGAAAAGTTATCAGGGTCATATTAGACAGCAGATGCTACCTGGTATCACCAAAATGTATACCAATAAATCTATATTTTCCCTTTATTCATTAGAAAAGAAGATGAAAAGTTCTTTCATTAGTAATCCAAGCAGTTCTCTAGTATTTCAAATCATTACTGTTTTTTTTCCAATCCAGCAGTACTGGCAATTTTAAGTATACTTGTTGCTAACCATGTTAAGGGCCTTTGATTACTTAGGGCCAAATTCTAAATTTTGTTTGTCTCCCCCCCAAAAAAAACAAAAAAACATTTATCTTTGCTATGGCCCTGATGGAACATGATTTTTCAAAGCTGTAAACATTTTAAATCAAAAATTTATCTCTAATTATAAGTAAAGTTGACAGGGCGGCCTAAAGTCGGTATCAACCAGTCAGCGAGGGCGTCTATCCCCTTTTAAGGAGTGCTAGATCAAGGAGATTGTTTTTAGCATCTGAGGTGGAGCGCCACACCTACCATCAGTTCCTTACTTTACCGCACAGATCCCTGTGCTACTCATACGCTGAGTTGGCAGGGACCGATATCCAACTAGGAACCTTGTGGTTTCTAGCTGAACGCTCTACTGACTGAGTTAACCCGGCCCCATATTTCCACAACAAAACTTAATATCTGCTAACATTGACAATTCAAAACTTAATTCAAAGTTCAAATTGTTAAAAAATTGAAAAAAAAAAAAAAAGAAGATTTGGTATAGAAATTTTGAAGAATGAAACAAAAATGAATCCCAGAAGTTGCAGAATCTTCATTTCTGAGTATTTATAAGTTGAAAAGGGTATGATAGAATTCAGAAAATTATCCAAGAGTAAATTTGTCCCAACTCTTATTGTAACGTGGTGGTAGCGATATATTCACTGTACCAAAATGGATATATATGTAATGTTCTAATATCGATATACATTGTATAGTGGTCTTGTCAACGTGCCTCCAAATTCACAACACTAAAAAGGTGTTCGGCACGTGGTGGTCATCTTGTCGATAAAAAAAGTCCAATGCGAGAAATATATCGTTACAAGCTGCTTAGCTTTTATTTCCAAGCTTGTCTCATGGGTTGTGTTGGAGAGGAGGGAAAGCAGAGAGAAAGAGAGAGTGAACACTGTTAAATTACTGTATCCCACACTAGGGACCAGAGGCCCATCCGTCCTCCCTAGGCCTCAGAAAGCAAAAAGAGACCAGTATTTTTCTTCGTCGTTCCACGTCACCACGTGACTTTCGGTTCCGGTCAACACCCGAAACTTCCGGTTGGCTTTCAATTCTCCATTCGGGGGGTCACGCCCCAGGTCAAATTCCCGACAAACCGTTTTGTGTTCATCACTTTTTTTTAACCCTTTTCTTTCTCTTATTTCTTCTTCCTCCTTTTCTAATAGTAGTCCTCGCAAAACTCAGGATATTCACCATCTCGCTACATTATAACACCTCCTATAGTACAAATTATAACAATTTGTATGATTGGTAGAGAAAAGGTTAATTCTGCCAGCATCATACCTGGTTCCAGATGATTTGGTCCCCTAGGCAAGCCTTTAGATGTGCAACCCCTTGAAAGTTTTAATTAGCTAATGTAAATACAGTAACCCATTATTACTACATTATTTCTAACTCATGAAATACAATTGATAACATAATTTCCATCTTGCTGCTCAATCACTTCATCTAGGCAAATAACTAATTATTGTTACTAGCAAATATATGCACCCTCCGGGTGCAAGTATTTAAGTATGAAATACAATTGATAACATAATTTCCATCTTGCTGCTTAATCACTTCATCTAGGCAAATAACTAATTATTGTTACTAGCAAATATATGCACCCTCCGGGTGCAAGTATTTAAGTTTGAAATACAATTGATAACATAATTTCCATCTTGCTGCTTAATCACTTCATCTAGGCAAATAACTAATTATTGTTACTAGCAAATATATGCACCCTCCGGTGCAAGTATTTAAGTATGAAATACAATTGATAACATAATTTCCATCTTGCTGCTTAATCACTTCATCTAGGCAAATAATAATATATTGTTACTAGCAAATATATGCACCCTCCGGTGCAAGTATTTAAGTAGAAATACAATTGATAACATAATTTCCATCTTGCTGCTTAATCACTTCATCTAGGCAATAACTAATTATGTTACTAGCAAAATATGTAGGTATGAAATACAATTGATAACCCTTAATCACTTCATCTAGGCAAATAACTAATTATTGTTACTAGCAAATATATGCACCCTCCGGGTGCAAGTATTTAAGTTTGATGTAATAAAATATTTTATTAAATTAGAAAGGCTAATGAAACTAAATAAGAATGCAGATAAAAAGATTTGAAACAGAGGCGAGTGTAATCGATAGACAGAACGACTGAAACTTACTCTTCCATCACTCTCGTTTTTCATTGTTATTTTTTCTAATTTAAGAATTTAGTTAAAAGAGGATTTAAGATTCATTGAAGAGAATTTTGCTTATATTCATTCAGATGAAACCAACCAGTTAGAAATCAATAATACTAAGCACATATTTATTAAAATCAAATTTTTAATATCAATATGCAAATAGGCTTCCCGTTAACACTGTAAACCGCTATTTTGGTTTATATATAAATACAATAGCACGTTATTCGAACGTAAATATAGTCGACAGTATTAATAATGTATAACAATTTTATTAATAATTGAGTTTTAGATGAAAAATAAAATCATGAAGAATGTGACGTAAATAACTAAGGGAATTGTGACTTGAGTAGTAATATAGTTTCGGTTACAGACATAAAAACACACAATCTCCATTATAATAAGATTACATTAAGTCAATAAATTATTATCATTGATAAGGGCTGGTTTAGCTCAGTATCTACCTAGGAGCCATAAGGTTCCATGTTTGATACCAGCCATCGTCAACTCAGTTGCATGAGTAGCACAGCTTGAATCTGTGTAGCAAACTGGGGAGCTGATAGTAGGTGTGGTGATCCACCTTAGACAGTAGAGCATCCATGTAGGAATCATAAGGTTCCAAGTTTGTTACTGGCCCTCGGTAACTCAGTGCATGAGTAGCACAGCCTGGATCTGTGTGGTAAAATGATGGCAGGTGTGGTAATCCATCTCAGACACAAAAACAATCTCCCTGGTCTATCACTAGTGAAAAAGGGATCAACTCCCTCACCATCTGGCTGATACTGAGAATAGGCCACTCTGCTGACTTTACTATGCATGCTAAGTAGTATTTATCTGTGTGATGAAAGAATGTGTAAGCACTAGTGAAAAGGGGACAGACTCCCTCACAATCTGGCTGATATCGACAATAAGATACACCAACTATTTTTTTTTTTTTTTACTTGAGTGGCGCTTGCACCTCAGATGCAAAAACAATCTCCCTGGTCTAGTGCTAATGAAAAGAGGAGAGACTCCCTCACAGTATGGCTGATACTGACAATAGGCCATGGACGACTTTGTTAATGTAACTGTCCACCACAGTTTTTCCTTCATTTTTAAATTTATTCAAGTTTGCTCTGAATTTGTGGTGCCCCCAGATGTTGATGCCATCGGCGATCGATTTGTTTACCTACAGGGTAACGCTGGCCCTGGCCACCATGAACTTTGGAAGTTTTTGAATGAGAAGTACTCTAAAATCCATTATTTGAAACTTCCATCCTCAAATTCTGTTTTTTACTTCTTTTAAATTTTCTTTTCTTTTGTTTTTTGTTGTTTTCTCATTGACATAGTTGTCTGCATAAAACTTTCTTCTCCTTGAAAAAGTTAGAATTTTAGTTTAGCAATTTCTACTCTTATAATTTTTATATTTAACTCTTAACATCCTGTTGAGAATTTTCTAAGTCCAAAGCCCAATTCCTATAAGGATATATAAAAAAAATGGCTAAAAATGGCTTTCATTTAAAGTTACCTGTTATTTCCCTCAAATCAAAGACTTCTAAATATGTTTAATATTACATTTAAACAAAGGCTATCATTTGGGGTGGATTAGGAAAATGAATGTGACTTCCAGCCGGGTGGAATGAGGCAGTTCAGGACATTAAGAGTTAATCATATAAATTCTGATGACATAGATCAACTGAAAAATGACGTACCTTGGAGTTCAAAGTGGGCAGAGGGGACTGCATAAATAAATACTCAAGGAAATTTTATAAAGCTTTTTTTAAGAAAAATATCACCCTCAAAAAATTCTCCCCTCCAAAATATACTCCCCACACAACACAAAAAAAAAAGATGATGAAAAATAAATGAGAAAAAAAAAGAGAAAAAGAAAAAGCTTCTTTTTTTTTTCAAAAATGATTCTAAAGAAATTTTTGCAAATTACTGAGTTTTTTTTCTCCTCTCAAATTCATAATGAAAAAAAAATTCTCCTTTTTACTTATGGTAGGCTTTAATGATAAAATTAAAATGCTGATATTACTTTGTCTACCTCATTCTAATTATCATTAATACCAGCATTTTAATTTTATCATTAAAGCCTACCATAAGTAAAAGGGAGAATTTTTTTAAACTCTACTTTGTCTACCTCATTCTAATTATGATTAGAGTTTTTAAAATAGACATGAAAAACTGATTTATTACCTCCCTTTGATATTCTGTTGAATCTCTCTCTCTCTCTCTCTCTATATATCTATATATATATATATATATATATATATATATATATATACACCAACCACTCTGCATGAGCAGGATGTGGCACAAGTTCAATTTCTCAAGTGGAGCTTTCCCTCTCCTAGACAGGTTATCTAGTCAAGGTTCACCCTTCTATTTACCTGTTCCTTTTCTTTTCTATGACGTCACTCCATGTCTTCAACAGCTGTGGACCCTCTGGTGGTTAGTTAGTCCAATTCTGGACTTCAGATGTGGTTACACACATTACAGGGGAAATTTTCATCAGCATTTGGTGTTCATGACATCGAAGATGTTAATCTCGATATTGAGCCGCTCAGCTCCTGTGCAGCACGTGTTTCGCAAACCCTGTTTGTTGGAGGCTAGATCTTCCAAGCTTGAAGGTGTGATGGTGCATTTCTTCAGCGTCTATTAACCCATAGCTGCAGGGAGAGTAGTTGGATGCATACCTTTACCAAGGGTATCAGCACTATGTGAAATGCAAACAGCCCTGTCCAGGATTTGATCTTGGGTCAACGAGTCTATTTTCTGTGACAATAACCATAGCACCACGTACCTCCAACCATAATCTTTTGAATGATTCTGTTTAATTTCATATAGACATGTTTGTATCTATGCTCATAATCCTTATTGTATCTCTAAATGTGCACCCAGTGACATAAGAGCTTATAATCTCATAGAGCAATGAGAATTTCTGTTGTTATATAACACAATGCGTTATTAAATAGATTCATCTCACTATTGCAATGGGATTTTTGATTTAATAATGAGATCATTAGGTTGCACTGACAGCACTGATACCCTTGAATCTCTAACCACTCATCCCTATCTTCCATTTGTTTGTTGGGGGGGGGGTTCTGTTGGTTTTTTGGTTGGATTTTATGGCATGTAAACCCATGATGAGTTATTTTATGTCAAATACATTATTTAATAATGAGACCATCAAGTTGCACTGACAACACTGATACCCTTGAATCTCTCACCACCCATCCCTATCTTCTGTTGGTTTGTTTGTTGGTTGTTTGTTTGTGGGGGGGATTTTGGTTGGATTTTATAGCATGTCAACCCTTGTTGGGTTATTTTATGCCAAAGACGTTTTGATTTATTCATTCTTGATGGTATCTAGATTTTAATTCAAACTCAATTTTTTAAAACACTTTTTTTAACTCTTTCTCTAAATGTTTGAGATGAGGCTTGAAGATTAGTATTATCTGCATTATTCGGACTATTGTCCCCATCTTCATTGTTATTTGTACAATGTTTCGTCCGATATGCTATCTGGCCTTCTTCAGGTACCTTCTTCGGGAACCTTCTTTTCGAACTCAAACTTGAAGGTTTCCGAGTCCGACAAGAAATACCTGAAGAAGGCCAGAGGGCATATCGGCCGAAACGTTGTAAAAATAACAATGAAGATGGGGACCATAGTCCGAATAATGCAGATAATACTTTTTTTTAACTCAGTTTTACTATTTAACCCAAAGATGGAATCCTAACAGAGTAATAGAATAAGGTGTACTCCACTCTCCCCATGGGTTAGCTCAGTCGGTAGAGCATTCGGCTAGTAATCACAAGGTTCCTAGTTCGATACGCCAACTCAGCGTTATGAGTAGCACAGGGATCTGTGCGGTAAATTAAGGAGCAGATGCAAAACACAATCTCCTTGGTCTAGCGCTAGTGAAAAGGGGATAGACCCCCTCGCTGATTGACTGATAGCGAAAATCAAATAAGAAAAATAGCACTGTATTGTATAAAAATAATAAAATAGAATGAAATGAATTATGTGCACCTTAGGAAGAAGTCAATTGTTATATTCTAAAGCTGAAAAATATTGCTGAAAAAGCCCCAAAATAGAACAAATAGTGTCAAAATTTGGAATTCTATTTTCAACTATGACCCGTGTGTAACCAACGTGTCTTTCGACATTGTGGTCATATTTTTTCATTTCATTACATTTGACTCAGGATATAATCTATATTATATATCTCACTGATTGGCTGATACCGACATTAGGCCGCCCCGACGACTTTACTTTTACCACTCATCCCAGAACTCCAGAATTGGAACTTCACCAGAGATGCAGTTTTAAATTTTAATACATTGCAAAAATCTTTTCCTCTTAAAAGTAAACGATTTTGCTCATACATTAATACTGTAACTAGCAGGTGCCGTGGAATTTCCACAAAACCAAACAAAAATGAAGAGGAGCAATTTAAACCAGAAACAATGATTTGCAATTTCTATATAACAAATAAAACAAACATAACTTCTTTTGTTTTTTCTTAAATTCATTTTAATTTTATGTTGGGCATTTAAGCAATGCAAGACCATTTGGAATGTTTCATTTTTAAAATTAGGTGAAATAATGGACAAGAAAAGAAATCTGTGATTAAGTGACACCAGATAATCTAAATTTTTGCATTGCATCTTGGACGATTTGGACAAACTTATTTTTTACCAGAGGGTGTTGCAGGATGATAACAGACAGAAGATTTAGGAACAAGCATATTAATATATAGATTGCATTTCATCTTGCTCAATTTGGACGGTCTCATTTTTAACCAGAGGGTGGTTGCAGGATGATAACAGACAGAAGATTTAGGAACAAGCATATTATTAATATATAGATTGCATTTCATCTTGGTCAATTTGGACGGTCTCATTTTTAACCAAAGGGTGTTGCAGGATGATAACAGACAGAAGATTTAGGAACAAGCATATTAATATATAGATTGCATTTCATCTTGGTCAATTTGGACGGTCTCATTTTTAACCAGAGGGTGTTGCAGGATGATAACAGACAGAAGATTTAGGAACAAGCATATTAATATATAGATTGCATTTCATCTTGGTCAATTTGACGGTCTCATTTTTAACAGAGGGTGTTGCAGGATATACAGAACAGAAGATTTTAGGAACAAGCATCTCTCTC
>CM042179.1:12236615-12273334 GCA_023376005.1 Doryteuthis pealeii | reverse complement strand
TATCTGCCAATCAGCGAGGGAGACTATTCCCCCTTCATAGCCTAGACGAAGGAGATTGTTTTTGCACACCTACCATGTTCATTACTTTACCGCACAGTTCCCTGGCTACTTCATTACGCTGATGTTGGCGAAGGCCGGTATCGAAACTAGACCTTGTGTTTCTAGTCTGAACGCTATTACCAACTGAGCTAATTTATTTCATATGTTTTTATAAAAACCAATAAATAAAATTATCGATTAATATCGATTTATCAATTGCCGACAGATCAACCTCATTTCACGACTAAGAAAGAATTCATACACTAAAAGCATAGTTTTTGTTAATTTATAATGATGTTTTTGTTAATTTCCAAATTTTTCATTCTCATACAAATAATAGAAGTGTAAGTGGATTAAGAAGAAAATCATTTCCTAAAGTAATTATGTCCTTTATTTATTTATAAAATAGAAAAATATAAATCTGTTTATAGATATCTTTATCATAATTGAATAGGCTTCCTTTTCTTATGCTAAAATATTATACATGTATATATAAAATGTTGTATTCTTAGTATAGTAAGTCTTCTGTAGCGAGTGTGTTGAGCAGTCGCATTCTATGTTATTTTTTATTGACAAAGAATCTTAATATATTTACAGATTACATATATGCCTCTGCTTTTAATATAAAAGATAAAATTAAAAATTCTTATCTATATATTAGTGTGTATATAGTTTCAGCCTTTTAATAAGTGTAAGGATTCCTCTTCAAATATTATTAAAGTTGTTCTTTAAAATAGTGAATACTAATTGTTAGCATCTCGCAACTATGTCTCATTTATTTTTTATATTCATGTTTTATAAATAACATACCTTGTGGAATATATAAAATGATTTTGGAATAGGTCATATTTTAACTCTAGAGTTTTGCTCCTTATTTTAAATATTGTGAGTAATGTGATATTATATTATCTATTTAATACTTTTCTTTTTTTTTTCATTATAGGTAAATTATTATTTATTATAAGATTTTGAACACGGCATTACTAATAGCAAAATAGTAATTCCTGAAACTTCATAATTTGAACTTGTTACTGTTTTTTCAAAAGTACTCGTGATGTTTTATTTCAAGATAAAAGTCACTACTTCATAGATTCCAATCTAGAACTACTAGGGGATATTGTAATATTCTGTTGTTTAAGAAGTTGAGGAACGCCGTATATTTGAAAATTTTTTCCGTGATTTAAATCGGCTCGGCTGCTCCCGTGCGTGGAAATTGTTTGAAATTCTTTTAATTTTTACTATAAATATAGCCTTGCTCGGCATAGTGAAATAAAATATATATATAACTTTAAGAGTAAGGAAATGAATCCGACAGTATAAGTATAGATAAAAGGATATGAAAACACACAATGCTGTTAAAATGAAAATATTTTATAACATATTCATAGCTAATATTGAACAATATTTCAATTTATAAAAAATCATCATCAGAGCTTGTTTTTAATCCGGACTCATCAAGATAGAAGCTGAAAAAAGATGATTTTATAAATCGAAATATTGTTCAATATTAGCTATGAATATGATATAAAATATTTTCATTTTAACAGCATTGTGTGCTTTCATATCCTTTTATCTATACTTATATATATATATATATATATATATATATATATATATATATAATGAATATAAAGGGAAGGTGAATAACAAACACAAACAATCGATTCAATTAATATATTGTCTGATAGTTCAGAAACTCCTTCAGAATTCAAACATGCATACACACACATCCAAAACTCTCAATATAAACATTCATGAGTGGGAGAGAATAGCTACAAATCGTGTGGCTTGGAGAAGACTTGTTTATGATAGCTGCAAGGGGTTTGAGCTAAGATGGCTCAAACACTCCATCCTCTACGTAAGCGGCACATGACGGATATCATGGACACATTTCCTACATTTAATCCGGACTATATATATATATTTACCAACCCCTCCGCACGAGCAGGATGTGACACAAGATCAATTTCTTAAGCGGAGTTGAGCAGAGTTTTCCTTCTCCTAGACCCGTTGCCTAACCAAGGTTAAAGAATCCAGTCTGCCCTACTATTTATATCCATAGCTGGAGGGAGAGTAGGATTCATATCTTTCCAAGGATATTAGCGCTAAATGAAATCCAATTACCATGTCCAGGATTTGAACTCGAGGCAACGAATCCATTTCCCATGACTTTAACCATTACACCATGCGCTTCCTACTAAGCCAGACTATATATGTGACATGTGTGGCAGGGCCTGCCTATCAAAGGCTGGGCTTCTCAGTCACGCCCGGTCTCATACCAGAGGAAACCAGGGAAGGGTTCATATGCATGACAGTGAGTAAAAACAAAGCTGGATGCCAGGGCCCTGCATGCTTACAAGAGAACTCGTATAAATAACCTTATTCTGTGAAGAAGTGGCAATCACCATATATATATATGGAGAAAATTTAGAAATAAACACGGGATGTTATGATAGATGGAAATTTATAGTCGATTCTTGAACATTCCAGTTTACAATGGAAACCTTCTTCAGGGCTCTTCATGACAATCTAACTAGTTTCATGTACTTTAAAGAAACTAGCAACAGAAAATACATATACACATGGATCTTCTTGTTAGATTGACCATGTGTCATGTAATACACCTGAGAAGATTTATTTAAATACTGACAGGTATTAATTATTGGTTGGTGCCAAACCAGCTGAGTAGTAATAAAAAGTAGAAGATGAAGAATAATACTAACCAATATTACTAATAATAATGATAAATAAATAATGACTACAAAGTACACTAAGATGTAGTCTTCTTGGGTCATTATACATACTAGCAACAGAAAACACCATCTGGGCGTCGTAAAAATTAATTTTTGAAAGACATTGCCTGAGAGGGTAGGAGTTAAACTTGCAATGTCAGAGGGTTTGTATCATAAGTAAAAGACAACGGAGTCAAAAAAAACAAAAACAATTTGAAAAACTGAGCCCCATCCCTCTCAAATAAAATGTTGCGTGCATGTAATAATCAAACAATTATTTTCAATATTTTCCACATCAATTTTACACAAAATCGTAGGTATTTATTTATTTATTTGTAAACTTTTTAGTTACCTTCTTGTTACTGTAAAAAAAAAAATGTGAGTAAAAAACAATTTTTAAAATTGCTTACTCAAATTTTGGGTGTATATAGAATAAGAATATTGTGACGTAAGCTGTGATGCAGAGCTATGACGTAGTTTTTGTTACAGACAGAAATACAGACAATCTCCATTATTAATAGAGATGTACAACCATTGGATGAAACTTGCATCTGTTAAATAGGGAAGAGAAAATTTCTCACACCAAATTCAGGCAAAACAATTTTTATGATGAGTTTGATACTCAGGTGCTCTACAATCATGACCTTGTGTCAGATTTAAACTAATATTTAAAATGTCATATATCTTCTAATAATAATGAAGATTCGCTTCTGGTTTTTGTCTGTAACAAAAACTATGTCACTGCTTACGTCACACTAGCTAAAATCGTCATAACTTAGAATAAATGCACTCAAAATTTGAGCATACAATGTTAGACAGTCCTCATTGGTTTTTTAAACAAGCTTTAATAAATACATACCTGGTATTATCTATCCATATATAGTTTGTTTATTTTAATATATATTTAAAGTTATCAGAACTAAGTTTCCATTTCAATTGTTTTATTTTACTCTTTTAATAAATTTATCATATTTTTTACTCCTTTAATAAATTTGATGATTTTACTTTACTTACTTACAAACTCTCTGATGTTAAATTTTTAACTCCCATCCCCTCAGGTAATATTTATTTTACGTCGCCCAGAGGGCGGTTTTTTATTTTGCTAGTATATATAAATTAATTAATTTTTGTCACCCGTTTTCAATTTTTTCTCACAACAAAATTTTTTTAATAGGCCAATTTAGAATATTTTTCTTTTATAATTGGGATGTAAAACAGAGGTTCTCAACCGAGGGCTATATGCCCCCCACCCGGGACCATGTAAGATTTTTTGAGTCCATGCAAGCAAAAAAATATCTAATTATAAAAATACAATAGGATTTTTAAATTTAAATAGGAATCAAAGGAGGTCATTGGTAAAAAATTTTAAAAAGTAAAAGAAGGTTAAAAAAATGAAAAAGAAAAAAAAAAGGTTTTGGTTTGGTTTGTTTTGTTTTATGGCATATCAACCTCAGTGGGTCATTTAATGCCGATAAAGTTTTGAAATAAATCAATTCTTAATGGATAATACAATTTTTTTATAAATACATTTTTCTATTTAACCCATAGATGGGACCCTAACAGGTACTATCACTCCGGGTCAGAGTGGACCAGGGAGCAATCATGATGAAGGGGTGCTCCACATTCCCCAAACCTCCAAAACTGGAACCTCATCATTAGATAGAGTTTAACGTCATTCCCAGGACATGTAGACCCGCAGCCACCGCCTTCTAGCACCCATATGATAAAAAGGGGTTGGGCTTGCCATAAGGGCAATAGGGTTGGGAAAATCATATAGGTGCTAGGTCTTGACGTGACCAGCCGATTGATCGGAGGGGGCCCTCTCCGACCGCCCGTCTAGTCCAAGATAGGGCCAAAGTGGAGTATTGCATGTCATGAACTAACTCATCCACCTGGGTTCTATCCTTAAGCATCACGGATCGCCACCCACGGCCAACAGGTGGAGTCTTACCCCTCTGCAGAGGTGCAGTCGGTGCATTCTAACGCCCCAGCCGACAGGGCGGAAAAAAAAAAGAAGGTTAATAACCACTAATGTAAAGTATCCTTATTTTCATAGAATAGGAAAATAAATAGATCATAAAGTGTAAATTTAGCTGAGTCGGTAGAGCGTTCGGCTAGTAATCACAAGGTTCCTAGTTCGATACCAGTCCTCGCTAACTCAGCGTATGAGTAGCACAGGGACTTGTGTGGTAAAGTGAGGAGCTAATGGCAGGTGTGGTGCTCCACCTCAGATGCTAAAATAATCTCCTTGGTCTAGTGCTAGTGAAAAGGAGATAGACTCCCTCACTGTCTGGCTGATACTGGCATTAGGCCGCCCCGACTACTTATATATATACTAGCTCTGAAACGAGCAAATGAAAAATAGTCTACCTAGGACAATGGCACTTGTCCTCTTTAAGGCACTCCTTTCGCCTAGGTCCTTTCTTTTAACTTTTCAAAACTCTCTGCCACAAGAAAAGAAGGAGGAATAGGTCTCACGAGCATTGAGGATTGTGTCGATGCAGCAACACAAGGAATCGGAGAGAGCAAAGACAGATTGAATACAGAATCTGGTTAGCATCCTTCCGTCTACGAGAGACGATGGAGTAGTGTCCATTTTTTTCGGTACTACATAGCATGGGCGAGTTCATATGGAGGATGAACTGTTGCCCAAGCAGCAAATCCTCCCTCTCCACACTGCCGCTGTGATTCAAATGAAAGGTAAGGAATCAATGCAGTTTGGCAGCAGCAATGTCGCAGGAGTTGGTGGGTAGCACTGGATTTCAGCATCACACCACTTTAGGGACTCCGGCTCCTGATTTGTCTTGGGGGTTTACTCATAACCAAGTTTACTTATGTTGTACTCTATAATATTATATTCGCTGGTTTGGCTTATACATATATCTACCCAACCCCTCTTTTTTTAGTCAGTTCTTTTAGTCAAGGAAAAGTCTCATACAAAACCTTATCCCAATGAAAGAATCTGGTTATTATTTTTCAATGTTCTGGTTTAATGCTTTTAAAGAATATACTTACTGCTGCTCATCGCTAAGGGCGGTGGCGGTTGAGGAGGAACAGGGGGTCCAACAGTAGACCCACCAGCTGACTGATGGGGAACAAATGTTACATATTAATTGGATCCCTATTACTTTTTAAGGTAGTATAGAAATCCTTATGGCGATCAGTACAGCTGATGGCCTTGAGAGTGAGTGACAATGCTTGACCTCACTCTCACCTTGCTTTCTGGGGATAGAATCGTGAGAACGGAACCCCGATAGAAAGCCCCTTCCGGTTTAAGGTGGGCAACTCAGAGAGTTGCAGTTAGTCAGTTAGAAGTTAGAAGCGAAGCTAGGAAGATGTGAGCTGACTGCGCAGTTGTCTGGCCTGGGGATCCGGAATAAACTAACATCCAAAGTAAATCGAAGTCTTGTTGTTATTACTAAAAGCTAACAATGACACCAGGCTTCTGATAAGAAATGGTTCCCAGCAGAACCAGACACGGAACCCAGACAGATAAGAAAGACCAGACCCAGATAAGAAAGACCAGACCAAGATAGAAGACTAGACGATCAGAAGACGGCTGGAAGAATAGACCAGAGTAAGACGGACGGAAGAATAGACCAGAGTAAGACGTAAGAAGAATACAACATATAGATATTTAGTGCCGTCAAAGAAAAGGCACTACGTAACAAATATATCTATTTAGTACCGTGACGAACGGCTACGTTACACAAACTCAACAACTTTGATTCCAATCAAAGAATTTGGACCATAAGACTGAGCTTCTACAGTGACTAGCTGCACCAAAATATCTGAAAGATTTTTGTTTAATTTTTAATTAAAGTTTGGAACAGTTTTTTTTTTTTTTTAATTTTCACATAAAATGTTTTAGCACTTTATTTTTCTAAAATTATTAAAAGGGACAATCAAAATACATGCAAAGTGAATATGTAGTCATTTTCTATGAAATAAAATTAATTAGTAAGGAAATTTAAAAAAAAAATGTGTATGTAATCATTTACATAAATTTGCTGTCGATTCTTTTTGTTAACTAAAATTTAATAAGGGAAAATAACAATCATAAAATCTAGTAAATAAAACTCTGAAGAAAAACAACTATATAGATACTTCGAGCTACAAACTAAAAAAAAATTGCTCAAAATATGACGTGGGCATGAATACGCAGAGAGAAAATAAAGTGAGGGACGTAGTAAGATTTAATTATGTACAAGCTAAAATCGATAATAGACAACAGAATAACAAAGGTAGACTATGAGGTTAGAGGTGGAAGGGAGGGAGGGAGAGAGAGAGAGAGAGAGAGAGCAACTTTTTTTTTACTTATAAGGTGTAAATAGGCATAAATTGAGTGTCATGATAAAAGGCATCCATGGAATGAGAGAGTAGAAATATTCTAGTCCACAGCAGTTCATATAATTATAAGATGTTTCTTTCATGATGTTAATTAAAATCTTTGCTGCATGAAACTATGTCAAGTGTTCTCGAAAGAAAGTCCTTTCAAACAGATGAAAACCAATATATTTAAATTGTATATTTTCAATGAGAAAATAATAACAAAAAGGATAAGGATAATAAAACTAACAGACGTTATGAAGAAAAAGAATTATAATTGTTAAAACCATTAAAAAGATCCAAAATAAAAAATGAAAGTGGCAATGATAATGTTAATTAGTAAAATTAGTACTATTAGTCAGAAGTGTGGCCTACTGTCAGTTTATATATATATATATATTATAAAAAATGAATATAAAAAACCTACTCGAGTTTCACCATAAGGATCTTCAGGGTTAAATCCACTGAATATAATATAGAAGCGTCTCATCCAACGTAACATCTTATTCAGTGAACACACATGCAATCGGCTGCAATTAATCGGTACCTCGATTAATTCAGTGGATTTAACCCTGAAGATCCTTATGGTGAAACTCGAGTAGGTTTCTTTTATATCCATTTTTTATAATAAATTTGCTCTACTCCGTATTGAGCACTTTGTATTTGTTAAATCACTGACTTAACCCCTGAATTTTGCACCTTCAATGATCGTGCCCATTTTTACCGGTAAGCAACCTTTATCCTTATAATACACAATAATATATATATATATATATATATATATATATATATATCTGTAAAATGAAAATGGAAGTGAATCCGACAATATGTTGAAAAGAGAAATAAAGGAAAGAAAGTATTGAATGGATAAAATAGGATATTTTAATTAATTTAACTTACACGTGTTTCGGTCAGGAGTTTATCCATGTGTACATTATTCTATCTATTATTATTTTTAAATAATAAAATGAAATAAAATAATAGAAAAAATATAGAAATATTCAGCACAACAAAGAAACATTGACCTTCCTCAGAGTAAATCCTTATTTTTTTAATTAAAATTATCAAATTTCTTAATATATATATATATATATATATATATATATATATATATATTATATATATATGTGTGTAATATAATGCTTATCATATAGAATAAAAGTGGCTAATAAGAAAATAAGTATCCATAAGCCAGCAGAATGGCCTATTGTCAGCATATATATATATATATATATATATATATATATAGTCTACATTCCAACAAGTGGCCCAAAAAATTCAACAAAATAAAATGAAACTTAACATTAAAAAACTGAGTTTCTTATATTTCATACCTAATGCTTCATACTAAATCCCAAACAATATATATTATAGACAGATATATATATATATATATATATATATATATACATATACACACATAAATACACATTTTTACTTGTATATATCATATAAGGGGCCAGTTTAACTCAGTCGGTAGAGTGTTCGGCTAGAAACCACAAGGTTCCTAGTTCAATATCGGCCCCTGCCAACTCAGCGTATGAGTAGCACAGGGATCTGTGCGGTAAAGTAAGGAGCTGATGGTAGGTGTGGTGCTCCACCTCAGATATTAAAATAATCTCCTTGGTCTAGTGCTTGTGAAAAGGGGATAGACTCCCTCTCTGTCTGGCTGATACCAACATTAGGCCGTCCTGACGACTTTACTTACTTATATCATATAAAAAGTGGCTAATGTTAATTAGAAAATGAGTATCATAAATCAGTGAAGTAGCTGAACAGTGAGAGAGTCTATCCCCTTTTCACTAGCACTAAGGTGGTGGTGTCACACTTAACATCAACTTCCAGATGCTTTATTGCACAGATCAGATTACCCAAGCTTGAGATTCCTGTGTGGATGCTCTACTGACTGAGCTAAACCACCAAAACAATCTCCTTGGTCTAGTGCTAGTGAAAATGGATAGACTCCCTTGCTGATTGGCTGATACCGACATTAGGCCGCCCCGACGACTTTACTTTTACCACTCATCCCAGAACTCCAGAATTGGAACTTCACCATGAGATGCAGTTTTACATTTTAATACATTGCAAAAATCTTTTCCTCTTAAAACGATTTTAAGTTCAGATTACCCAAGCCATGCTACTCATGCAACCTTGGAACCTTGAGATTCCTGTGTGGATGCTCTCCAGCCTCTAAATAATTAAGAATAATAAAAAACACAGAATGAAAAAGTGAATTTCCAGAACTGGATAAAAAGGTGAGAGTATGACATTGTTTTGAAAACAAATTCAGTTTTTTTTTCATGGGGAGAATGATTTAAGCTATCCACCTATGGACCACAAGGTTCCAGGTTCAGTACTAGCCCTTGCCAACTTAGCACATGATTAGTACAGTTTGGATCTGTGCTTAAAAGTGGGGAGACACTGGTCTATCACTAGCAAAATGGCTAAATAAAGGTCTATAACTAATAGTAACAGAGTCCTTTTACCTTTTACTACTTATATTCCTGATAGATTTTTAAAATAAATTGAATAAAATGTTTGACTCTTTATCATGGCAAAAACTGAGCTATGATTGTTGGAAGAGACTAAACAAGTATAGGAACCTTATTAAAAAGATAAATGACTACAATAAAGGTATATAGCTGATAATAACAAATGTAACGGGAGAGAGAGAGAGAGAGAGAGAAGAGAGAATAGAAAGAGCCAGTAGGTTAGCATGGAAAATTCTTAAGGATTAATCAGCATAATGCTACATGGCATTTTTTTTCTACTGTTTGAGAAGTGTCACATGGCATGGTGGGAGAGAGGAAGAGTGGAGTGAGTTTGGAAAGATGCATTGACAGAGTTCAATGTGGCTCTGACTTGGCAGTTGTGATTTGGGAGGAAATAAAAATCTCATGACAAAAAGAAGTGGCCTTGTGTTATTATTAAAAACAATAAATGTCACTAGGCAAGATGTCCTCCAGCACCCAAAGTTAGTTTCCAGACTCCAAACATCAAGGAATTGTCAGCCAACTCAGCATCAGCCCAACAAATGGATTCAAGCCTCTCCACGTAGTAAATAAAAATCTCATGACAAAAAGAAGTGGCCTTGTGTTATTTCTAATAACAATAAATGTCGCAAGGCAAGATGTCCTCCAGCACCCAAAGTTGGTTTCCAGACTCCAAACATTAAGGAATTGTCAGCCAACTCAGCATCAGCCCAGCAACGTATTCGAACCTCTCCACATAACACAGAGGGTGAGATAAGTATACAACTATTATTTTTACTATAAACATGTCATTGCTCCATTCTGAAATGAAAGACATAACATCACATTTAGTTCAATTATCAAGAACCTAACAAATTTGTGAGATATTCAAAATTAGTAAATTCATTACAGAGGAAATTTACTATAAAAATATACAAGTTCTAATTATCCATCAAATTTGTATGATACTAATCACAGAAAACTCAAGTCTTTTAGGTATTTATCCAATCCATTTGCCATGGGTAGGATGTGACACAAGGTCACAATAAGGATCAAACTTGCTAATCAATAGTAATGGATTTACAAGACTATCTTGCTTACCATTACATTTCTGTTGAGGTTTCCATTTTTCCATATATATATATATACATATATATATAAGGTGCTACAAATCCTCACCTAAATGTATAGACTGGGCGAGGTCACGTGGTTTATTCCTCCAGCCAATCAACAG
Source organism: Doryteuthis pealeii (assembly GCA_023376005.1). Taxonomy (NCBI): domain Eukaryota; kingdom Metazoa; phylum Mollusca; class Cephalopoda; order Myopsida; family Loliginidae; genus Doryteuthis; species Doryteuthis pealeii. The sequence continues at coordinate 12,262,529 of CM042179.1, read as the reverse complement.
CCATAATGTGTGCCTGATTTACTACTTAAACACTGATACTTTCATGGTCCACTTGCAAACCATTGACAAAGGAACTTACAATACTGAGGATTCTTTACCAGAGGATTACCAAGGATTTCCACTGAACAAGCGCTCTTGCTTAAAGATTAAAGGATGGCCCATAAGATTGCAACAGGTTATGGGCCCAGGAACACGAGGATCTTCTTTGATGGCGAACAAACAAATTTTGCACTTTGGGAGGCCAAGTTCCACACGTATTTAAGGACCCTTCAACTACACTCTTGCTTAAAGACCAAAGATGATGGCCCATAAGATTGTAACAGTTTCCCATTTCTTATCCATGTCCAGGTCTTCTTGTGTGTAATCTCTCCAGTTTGTCACTTGAAGTATCCATATAGTTGTTTTTCTTGCCATTTCTGTTTTATAGTTTTGTTGTTTTTTCTTATTTGTCCATATGTTGCATATGGTGACTGCTATAATTAGTCTTTCTTTGTTCTTTTTAGTATATTCTTTGAGTCATCGAACTATCACATCTATGTAATCCCCAATGCTGGCAAGTCCTCTTCTCCCTTCTTTTCTTGATATGAATAATCTGTCTATATCATCTCTTGGGTGTAATGCTTTGTGCATTGTCATCAATTTTGTGTGCAATCTCTTCATTTTGTTGCTTGAAGTATCCATAGAGTTGTTTTTCTTCCTATTTCTGTTTTCTAGTTTGTTTTTTTTGTTTTTCTGCATGTCTATTGCAATTACTGTTATTGACTGCAGTAATTAGTCTTTCTTTGTTATGTTTAGTATATTCTTTGAGTCATCGAACTATCACATCTATGTAATCCCCAATGCTGACAAGTCCTCTTTGTCCTTCTTTTCTTAATATGAATAATCTGTCTATGCCTATGTCATCTCTAATTTTGTTGCTTGAAGTATCCATATAGTTGTTTTTCTTGCCATTTCTGTTTCCTAGTTTTTGTTGTTTTTCTATTTGTCCATATGTTGCAATTGCTGTTAATGGCTTGTGAAATTTGTCTTTTATGTTCTGAATATTATTTGAACTAGCAAATATATGCACCCTCCGGGTGCAAGTATTTAAGTTTTAATGTAATAAAATATTGTATTAAATTAGAAAGGCTAATGAAATTAAATAAGAATACAGATAAAAAGATTTGAAACAGAGGGAGTATAATAAAAGATTTGAAACAGAGGGAGTATAATAAAAAATGGAACAACTGAAACTTACTCTTCCATCACTCTCGTCTTTCATTGTTATTTTTTCTAATTTAAGTATTTAGTTATAAGAGGAAGTAAAGAATAAAATGACAGTTATTTTATCTTGTTAATGGATTTCATTTCAGATTCATTGAAGAGATTTTTGCTTATATTCATTAAAATAAAACCAAACAGTTAAAAATCAATAATACTAAGCACATATTTATTAAATTCGATTTTTTAATATTAATATGCAAATTAGCCTTCCCATTCACACTGTAAACCACTATTTTGTTGTATATATAAATATAATTGCATGTTGTCAGTATGTAGACATAGTTAATAGTATTAATAATGTAAGACAATTTTATTAATAATTGAGGTTTAGATGAAAATAAAATCATGGAGAATGTGATGTCAATAACTAAGAGAATTGTGACTTGAGTAGGAATATAGTTTCGGTTACAGAGAGAAAAACACACAATCTCCATTATAATAAGATGATATTGGAGGAATAAAAACTTAATCTTAAAATTATTAGTGTCAATGTCCTGGGATTCAAATTTTGTGAAATGGATCTGTGAAGAAAATAATTAATCTTTTTATGAAGGAAGTTCAACAGAGAAAATTCAGTGAACTCATTATATCATAAAGATTGATTTTCAACAAATAATTATCAATTTTTTCTCTACTTTGGATTGCTGAAACTTTTAGAGACAGGTTAAGTTATGAAGTAAATTATTCATACACAGCAAATTGGTCTAGAGATAATGAAAAAAGAAAAAGAAAAAGGGAGAAAGGATAATATTACTTTATTTTACATTTGTAAAGCAAATGATTTACCCATATTTTAATAATGATATCAACTTTATGAAGATAAAGTTACAAATAATCGCAGAAAATGATGGTAATAGATATATTACAATTTCACTGTGATAGTCAGGCCAGTAAATTATATGAAAAATACATTGCTTAAATAGTCATTCACAAATACCATTCCAAGAAACTCTGTAGTCTGCAAATATAAAAACATTAATGGAATCAGGATGAGTGTCTAAGACATAGAGAGATAGATTGATGGATAGATAGATAGATTGATAGATTGATGGATAGATAGATAGATAGATAAATTGATGGATAGATAGAGAGATAGATAGATAGATAGATTGATGGATAGATAGATAGATAGATAAATTGATGGATAGATAGAGAGATAGAGAGATAAATTGATGGATTAGATAGAGAGATAAATGATGGATAGATAGATAGAGAGATAGATAGATAAATAAAATGAAAATGATGGATAGATAGATAGATAGATAAATGATAGATAGATAGATAGATATGAACAACCTGATATAGATTGATAAAAAGATTTGAAGGATTAGATAGATAGATACATACATACATACATACATTCATATGTACACTAAGAAAGAAAGAAAAAAAAGAATAACTTCTATAAAGGAATTAACCAAAATATGAATAGACAAGTGGTCGGAGAGGTCACCCTCTGACCAATCAGCTGGTCACATTCAAGCCCTAGTATCTATATGATTGTTCTAACACTATTACCCTTAAATCACAACCCATTTTATCATTATGTGCTAGAAGGCAGTGGCTGAGGGTTTTAGTGTTCAGGGTAAGATGTTAAATCGCATCTAGTGGTGAAGTTTAAATTCTAGAGCTTTGGGGAATGTGGAGTACCCCTTAATCGCTATTACTCCCAGGTCTACTCTAATTTGGAGTGGTAGTACCTGGGTTTTTTATAACATTTTTTTTTTATTTAAACCCATGTGTTTAAAAAAATGAAAAATGTGTTTTTAAAAATGTGTTTTTTAAAAATTGATTGAAAAAAAATGTTGAATTGCACCCAGAATGATCTTTGGCATTTAAACAAACATGTATTACAGCTACAAGAAATTCATTTTGAAACTGGGCTAATCTATGTTAGAAACATTGAATGGAGATTGTGTGTTTTTCTGTTGTGAAACTATATTACTACTCAAGTCATAATTCCCTTAGTTATTGACATCACATTTCAATGTTTTTAAAACCTCAATTATTAATAAAATTGATTAACATTTTAAATACTGTTGACCATATCCATACTAATAGCATGCAATTGTATTTTATATATATAGCCGTTTACAGTGTGAACCTAATTTGCATATTGATATCATAAATTTATTTAATAAATATCTGTAGTATTATTGGTTTTCTAACTTTATTTTTAATGAATATAAGCAAAAAATCTCTTCAATGAATCTTAAATGAAATCCATTAACAAGAAAAAATAACTGTCATTTTATTCTTTACTTCCTCTTTTAACTAAATACTTAAATTGAAAAAAATAGTGATGTTTCAGTTGTTCTATTGATTATACACCCTTCTGTTTCAAATATTTTTATCTGCATTCTTATTAAGTTTCATTAGCCATTCTAATTTAATATAAATTTTATTATTAAACTTAAACACTTGCACCCGGAGGATGCATATATTTATTCTTAGAATTAAGATGTAATCAAATAGATAATAACAATGCCATTTAAATGTAATGACTTGCCACAATAAGGGTATGGAAATCTGATCTCACAGACAAGCTGAAGCAACATTTCTTCCAGGCTGTAGTCATATCAGTACTGCTGTATGGCTGCACCACCTGGACCCTGACAAGGTGCCTTGAGAGTAAGCTAAATGGGACCTGCACAAGAATGTTGCGTGCAGTACTGAACAAGTCGTGGAAACAGCACCCCACTAGGGAGCAGCTGTATGGTCACCTGCCCCCTATCTCACAGATCATCTGAGTGAGACGGACTAGACATGCAGGACACTGCTGGAGAAGCAAGGACGAACTCATAAGCGATGTTCTCCTGTGGAAGCCAACACATGGACATGCTAGTGTGGGACGCCCAGCAAGGACCTACATTGACCAGCTATGTAAACATGCAGGCTGCAGCGAGGAAGAACTCTCAGGTGCAATGAATGATAGGGAAGGCTGGCGAGAGATTGTCATGGATATCCGTGCTGCCTGCACGACATGATGATGATGATGATGATGATGATATATATATATATATATATATATATAGTGTGAGATGGTCACTGTTTCAGCTTTTGCTGGAATGGTGTACCAAAGGCAGTATTATTGGTAGAGTGCTCAATATAAAATAAAGCTGCTATATAATAAGATAAATATATAAAGGTTTTACATATCTATTTATTATGTGACCTTTTATCTGTCACCTGATAAATAGATATGTAAAACCTATATATATATATATATATATATATATATATATATATATATGTATGTGTGTGTGTGTGTGTGTGTGTGTGTGGAGAAAGGTAGACAAACACGGGATGTTGCAGAAAATTGATGTTTATTGTAGGTAGTGATGTCGATGATGCAACGTTTCAGTCTGTTAGACCTTCTTCAGGACTTTAGGAATAGAATTCTTGCTTCAGTGGTGAAAATTTTATTTCTAATGAATTAGGAGGTCGTGAATAGGGGGGGGGTGTTGGTTGATGGTGTCAGAAGAGGGTGGAGATGGACTTTCCTTTTCTCTAATAGGGAGTGTATCATAGTTGATTTTGATAGTAGTGCCACATGTGTTAGGTGATTGGGTTTATGCATGTATGGTGGATGGCATAAGGATTGGTTAGTGTAGTGTATGTTTTTTTGTTTATATAATTATATAGAGGGGAAGATGGATTTACAATTAACATTCTGTTTTTTTGAATATTTCTGTAAATTTTGGTTGTAGGTGTTAGAGAGGATGCGGTGACAGTAAGATTTGTTATATGATTGTATGTGTGTGTGTGTGTGTGTGTGTTTATTATTATTAATATTATTGTGTATCATGTACATTGTAATATATACTCTTATTATCATATGATATGCCATGTGATGAGCATGCATAGACAGACATACTCACACGCACACACACACACACACACATATATATATATATATATATATATATATGTTTAAACGTTTCGGTTTCATTAAACCTTCATCAAGATGTATCTTGGGGTGAAGAAAATGATGGATGTTTTTATAGATGACAGGAGATGAAAATCTTTTTAGTTGTGTATATATATATATATATATATATATATATATATATATATATTAGGATTTAATCAAATAAATAACAGTAATATTGATTTTAACACTAAAAGCAACTATAGACCAATATTGGGTCTGTCACTGATGAAGAAAATGTAATGGAACACATACAAGGGATGGCACTTGTTGATAGCAGTTGTTTCCAATCAATAACCAGCAAAGACATGTACCAATCATGAACACAGAGGTCTTTGCATCTGATGGTCATCAATAAAAGACACTACTACCTGCATAGTCGGAGTAATCTGAATCAGCCTGAATGGGGACAGTCTCATTGAAGTTGACATTCTAGTGACCTGCAAGAGGCTGCTTGGCTATGATCTGTTGATTGGCATGGGCACCATAAAAAAAATGGGTGGAGTACACATCACTCCATTTGGCATGGTAGAATATGGTCACCCATATATATTTACCAACTCCTCCGCACGAGCAGGATGTGACACAAAGTCAATTTCTTAAGCGGAGTTCAACAGGTTTGAATTCAGAGTTTTCCTTCTCCTAGACCAGTTGCCTAACCAAGGTTAAAGAGCCTGGTCTGCCCTACTATTTATCCATAGCTGGAGGGAAGATTAGATTCATACCTTTCCCAAGGGTATTAGCGCTATGGTCACAATAAAATACCCATAGGGGCCAAAATAGCTTGTAATGGTATTAGTAGAAAATTCTTCCAAGTCAGGTTTAAATGTTTAAAAATGTTAAAAGTCTCTGACTAACTTCGTCTTTAACTTCATCAAGATCTATGGAAAACTGGAGAATGAATGTATCAACTGTAGGACAATGCCTAACCAAAAATTATAGATCAGTGGAAAACTGCTGAGTGAATGTGTTACATAATTATTATATACTTAATATTTATGTACAGTAGTGTAGAAATCAAAATGGCCTTGAAGGATTTGAATGACAAGGCTTGACCTGTCCTGGTCCTTCCTTCCGGTGGATACCGTGAGAATCGGTGGAGAAGACCCTCTTCCGGTTTAGATTAGAAATAGATTTTAGTCAGTCGGCCAGAAACCACGATGGTGGTGAGTCGTGTATTGCACGCTCCGACTCGATCTGTGCAGGTAGTCTGGTGGTGGTTTCGAAATAAATATGATCTAAGTTAAATCGAAGTCTTGTGTTATTATCTAAAAACTACCAATGACACAGGGCTTCTGATAAAGAGAAATCCCCAATGGAAGACCAGACACGAAGTCCCCAAGATGAAGTCCAGACGCTAGAAGAGATGTTAGAAGAAGACGTAAAATAGAAAAACATCAGAAGAAGAATAGAAGTAAATAAAGAAAGGGTATACAACAAATGAAGGACAATTACCTAACCAAAATTAAGGGGTAAAAGGGGTAAAATAAACGAAAATTCGGGTGTACTTTTTAAAAAAGGCGGGAAAGGACGGATAATGAGCTTACATACATTAGCTAAGTTAATCTATTATTTAAAACAAGGCAAGAAAACTTGTCTAACTTACCTGGGATACATGATCATGTTTTCCTAGGTACCCAAAATCCTTCATGCACCTGAAACATACAAGAATTCAAGGTTAGTAACTTTCACTCAACACATATGCGAAGCTTGCAGCCACCTTTCGCCAGGAGATCCAATCAGCTTTTATAAAAAATCCTGCGTCCATTTTCATGAGATTTACTGTCATAATATACACAGAAAAATTTGACACAAGGCCGAAAAAGAAAATTGGTGGAAGGGTAGCTGGTCATCACTCTCTTATCTTTATCCGGACTATATGACCTTTAGGCACCCCTTTTGCGATCTCGATTCATAAGGACATTTTTTTTCATTTGCACCGTCAAAATCCGGTTGTTTGTTAGGGGTTAGGGTTAGGATTAGGAGTTAGTTTTATAATTTTTTTAAAAAATCTAAAAATCGTCTGTTAACAAACAACCGGATTTTGACGGTTTAAATGAAAAAATGTCCTTATGAATCTAGATCGCAAAAGGGGAGCCTGAAGGTCATATGGTCCCTTTATCCTAAGTAGATCCATTTACTGACACAAAACACACTACAATAAGCCTTTCACCACAACGTCACTTTCATTCTGAAAAACTTCCACACTACAGTCATCAAAACGTACTAGTCTCTCCATGAAGGTCTAACCTAATCCCATATTTGCATAATCGTGAAGGAGGAGGAATGGTTGAATTTTATTTACAAGTAAAAAGAAATCTCCAGCGATATTCGATTAATAAAATAAAACATACATGATAAAAATTAAAAAGATCATCATATTTTCCTAAATTCCTACCAGGCCGGACTAATACAAGGTCTTTTTTTATGTGGGAATATTTTATGGGGCATCTGTCGAGAATTGAACTCGGTATTCAGTCATAATGGATCTGCTAAACTCACTTGCAAATCATTGTACCATGACGAGTCTCTTTAATTTGAACTTACGGTCAAGTTACGTTGAAAACACCGGTTCCCACTAGATCACCGAAGTTAAGCAGCAACGGGCCTGTTCAGTACTTAGATGGGTGATCATCTAAAACAGGTACTGTAAACAACCCGATATCAAAATAACTTGATTCGGCATTAAATGACCCGAAACGGGTTGATATACAACCAGCCTTGATTTGAAATGTTGACCCATTTAGTGGTTCCGTAGTGGGACCATATGACCTTTAGGCACCCCTTTTGCGATCTCGATTCATTGGAACATTTTTTCCACTTACACCGTCAAAATCCGGTTAATTGTTAACAGACGATTTTTAGAGTTTTTTTTTAATTATAAAACTAACCCCAACCCTAACAAACAACCGGATTTTTACGGTGTAAATTAGAAAAGTGTCCTTGTTAGTCGAGATCGCGGAAAGGGTGCCTAAAGGTCATATGGTCCCCGTAGTGTTATACGTTTGGCCATGTGACCCTAAACCAATGATGTTTGAGTTCTGATTTACCGCTATCTTTTCATGAGTTTTCTAGGGTTTAGCTCTAGGTTGGCCCCAATACCATTACCATGGTAATAATTGACTGGTTGTGGTAAGTTTATTTTGCTCAGTTCAAGAAAGAGAATTTTCGCAATTTGGTTTGTTAAATTATGTCTGCTCTTATCACGCATAAAGAAAATATCATTAATCAATTTAATATAAACTAGGTATACCCAAACATTCGGCTGCTACTGATTTTGAAAACAAATTAAAATTAATTAAATCGATTATTTAAGGTCAAATTTTTGTCTAAGTGGAAAAGTAGTAACGTTATGAGCATCAGTAAAAAAGCAAAATAATATTATACGTGTAATTTATTTTTAATATATTTTTTCGGTCAATTTCGATCAAGATGGCCGACAGACGCTGCTTATAAAATTCATTCATTGATAGATAAACCCTGAAAATTTCATTAAAATCGGATAATTCCTGATTTTTGGAAAAAAAATTTCAAACGGGGGAGTCTAAATTGTATTGAAAAAAAAAACACGATTTTTCGGCAAATTTGGTATACCTTAATATAAACTATTATTTACCTATATATGGTTTAACTTGAACGAAACAACAGTTATTCGACTCACAGCGGCTGCCTTAACTTAAATGATATTTTCCACGGGCCTCCGAATAATCCAACGAACCGACTTTATTCAAGAGCTAGTTTACCGAAACCCAAGCTGATTTGAACGGAAATTTATCAGTATTCGAGAAGGAAAACATTAAATTGAACGGCTTGCCTTAACGAAACGATTATTTATTTACAAACGTTTGACGAAACTTAAGTTGAATGGCTACTTAAAACAAAGCATATATGATATGAGTAGGGGGAGGGGCAAAGTTTAGGTACCTGACATGAATACCGAAAAGAAAAAATTGCAATATTGTAAAAAGTACCTGGTACTTATTACTTGAACAGAATATTTATTATCTAGATGTAGATATGATATAATAATATCTATATATCCAGATAAGAATAATTTTTTATTTTGTTATTTCAAAAAGAACTACAATGGTTAAATTACAAAAATACTAATAGTACCGGGTACTCGCTTGGTTACCTCATTTTGAGAATGTGCCTATTTTACAGGTATCTAAACTTTGTCACCCCCTCTGGTATGAGTACAGCTTGGAGAGGAGAGGGAAATTCTAACCATTAAAACACAAAGTACAATAAAGTACTCACCATCTCAACATTATCACTATTTGACGTCTATCCCCCAATTTGATGGTCAGACACCTATAAAAACATTATCGGCGACCACTTCACTGACAAGGACCCAGGAGGCACGTATAATAGGATAGGTTGATTTTTCACTTTTTAAAAATATCAAATTGTCCATCTATTTAATTTTGCCTTTAGAAAACGAGGGTTTTTAGTACATTTTAGTAGACGATATTTGATGCTATTTCCTCAAACAATGGTACAAGTAAAAGATCTAATTTTTGGTATCAGTATTCAGTATACGAACACACAACTTTCGCATAGATGGACGTTTTTTTTTTAAATGAAAAAACGGCCTACCCTAACGTATAACGCCACACAACCGAAAAAATTAAGACAAATCAAACTATGATGAAAAAAAAGAAAACAGTTTTTTTAAAAAACGACACATGATTAACAAAATAATGTACAAAAAAAAAAATTAATTAGCGAGATAAGTCCACACAATTAACCATGACAATCTACACTAATCTTTTTCGTGATGAAGGTCTGTTTATTATAATTTATAAATTATTTGTATTCAATAGGAATAATTGATACCAGACAATTGTAAATCATTTGTATTATTAAGAATAGTTTCTTTAAACTATAATTGTTTACTGAGATTATTATTAGTTACTTGAAACCATTTAACTGCATTGTCATACAATTAATACTTGGTATTTGAAACCATATAACTGAGCCACCAAAGGACTATTATTAAGTAGAAACAATTATTTGAAACCATATAATTATTTGCATTAAATAGGAATAATTAAAACCATACGGCTTGAAAGTACCCGTTTTCGCTAGATCACCGAAGTTAAGTAGCGATGAGCCTGTTCAATACTTAGATTATTGACCATCTTCAACAGCGGTTACTATAAGCTACATATATCAAAATGATTGTTCGGTATTTAGATGAACCAAAAGAGGATTGATAAGCCTTAAGACAAAATAACATTGAAACCATATAACTATGTGCAAATTATGTATATTTGATAGGATATCAAATTATATATATTTGATAGGAATTACCGTTTTAAATATAATTTGCTGCCTCTCTTTATCCATAATTACTTTACTGTTTTTTCGGCAGTCCTGAAATATCTCATTGCAGACCCCGTTCATCTTATTACTTCCTGAACTTCAATCCAGCTTGGTTCTCTGGGTTAATCACCGTTCCTTTTCCTTGTTTGGGTCACTCAGCATTTTGATTTTGCATGTATGAATTTACTTCTTCTGTTGAATCTTTGAGCTGGTAGCCCCTTTTGTTCCCCAATTTGTGAAGCCAAACGGGTTCGTGTAAGAATTGTAACGGGAATAACACTGCTTAAACCATACAGCTGCGTAAAAGAATCCGGATGTCTGGCTTGCTTGGATCGAACCCGTATCCCTCGGAATACGAAAAGCACGAAGTGGGAGTGACGCAGATGCGTGTCTTGATTCAGGCGCCCGGATGTATAAAAAGTGTCGTGGTTTCTGTGGCCAATAAAAGAACAGACTTTCTGCCCGTTAGGAGAAGCTTAGACCTTCGCTCAGAACTGATGAAAACTACTTGATTTTCTGTGTTTCCAATTTTGCCTGTGATTTTAAAACCGCATAGTGGACGAGGGTCGTTATCACACACAATTTTGAATAGAGTTTGATATAAATGTCCCACCTCAGTGTGGCGTAAGTTTTTTTAGCTTTTTCCATAGAATGTCCGGGCGTTCTGAAAATAATATTTTGGTATAAATTCAGAACAGTGCACAAGAGATAAGATCATTAGAATCACATTTTACGTATAATAGCATTAGATTACTGAAACTCCCGAAGTAGCCTAACACTAAAACTAAAACCAAACACTATCCCTAATCATAGCATATCAAAGGTTTCGGGTATTTCCTTAAAATGTAATGCTTTTTATACGTAATCTAATGATATTATCTCTTGCGCGGTATTCTGCATTAGTACCTTTTTTATAATTTAGGAGAAGGAGCTCTCAAAGTAGTTTTGACTAACGTGAAGAGAGCCCCTTTGGTTTGAATTCAAATTTTTCCTTCTCCTAGACAGGTTACCATAACAAGGTTAAAGAACCCAGTCTGCCATACTATTTACCCATAACTTGAGGGAGAATAGTTATATTCGTACCTTTACCAATAGTATCAGGACCATTTTTGGACCATTCAAAAGAAGAAACATTTTAAAAAATAAACTCGATTTAAAAAAATATATTTTTCAGCTTACAGAAATAATGAAAATTAGGAATTTTCGTACCAAATCAATTAAATTTTAACGTAGCCAAATACAAGTTACACCTACTGGCTTTTAAAAAAAAATCAATTAAGAGTCACATTTTCACGGAAAATTTGATACTTATTAACCTTTCAGATGAATTTATGTTTAAAATAGGTTTATTCTAAAATATATTGGGGGGAATATTTGTATGAGTCCACCCCCACCCCCATTTCATCATATGAAATCTGAAAAAAAAAAATGAAGCAATAAAAAATGATTTTTAAATTTTTTCTATAAAGATAAGAGCCTGAATAATTATATCAGATTTTGAACATTTCTACCACTGATTTATTATTATTATTGCAAAATATCCATGAATTCTGAAATAAAGTGCTTTTTAGCTTCATATCATTTTTTGAAAACTTTTACTTGCTTTTCTAATTAATATATATATATATATATATATATATATATATATTTACCAACCCCTCCACACGAGCAGGATGTGACACAAGGTCAATTTCTTAAGTGGAGTTTAACTGGTTTGAATTCAGAGTTTTCCTTCTCCTAGACCAGTTGCCTAACCAAGGTTAAAGAGCCCTACTATTTACCCATAGCTGGAGGGAGAGTAGAATTCATACCTTTCCCAAGGGTATTAGCGCTAAGTGAAATGCAGTTACCACGTCCAGAATTTGAACTCGGGGCGACAAGTCCATTTCCCATGACTTTATCCATTACACCACACGCTTCCTACAATTAATATATATATTCTATTGAATTGCCAAGAAAACATTTTTTTTTTCAAAGAAAGTTAATTTTTTTTCTGTTAGATTAAATCAGTAAAAGTTTTATATACAAGAACTTTAGAAAATTTATATTTGATAACTAACAACAAAATCATAAAAAGACATTAAAATAATTGTATGAAAAATAAACAAGAAAACTAATATATATATATATTATATATATATATATATAATTTACCAAACCCTTTGCACAAGCAGGATATGACACAATGTCAATTTCTTATGCAGAGTGTAACAGGTTTGAATTCAGATTTCTTTCTCCTCGACTGGTTAAAGAGCCCAATCTGCCCTACTATTTACCCATAGCTGGAGGAGGAGTAGTTGGATGCATACCCTTCCCAAGGGTATTAGTACTATGGGAAAGACAAGACATCTAGGATTTCAATTCTGGTTGACGAGTCCATTTCCTATGATTTTAACCATTATATATGTATGTGTCTGTGGTGTGTGTGTGTATGTATATATATATATATATATATGAAAAATATATGGAAATTAATCCGACAGTATGAAATATAACATTTTGAAAAAACATATGATGTTTGTTATGTGATTGCTGACAGGCCTGTTTCGACCAGAGTGGACCAGGGAGCAATGGTGATGAAGGGGTGCTCCACATTCCCCAAACCTCCAAAACTGGAACTTCACCATCAGATAGTTTAACGTCATTTCCAGGACATGTAGACCCGCAGCCACCGCCTTCTAGCACCCATATGATAAAAAGGGGTTGGGGCTTGCCATAAGGGCAACAGGGTTGGGAAAATCATATAGGTGCTAGGGCTTGACGTGACCAGCCGATTGATCGGAGGAGGCCTCTCCAACCGCACGTCTAGCCCAAGATAGGGCTAAAGTGGAGTATTGCATGTCATGAACTGCTCATCCACCTGGGCCCTTCATCAGAGTAAAATGTTATTGGTGAAGACGTCTGAAAATAATTTAAAAAGATATTTTATGGAAGTGGTGGTTGTGTAACAGTTATCATCATAGGAAATGAAATTGATGAGCCGAGTTCAATTCCTGAACAAAGCTGTTGGCATTTTGCATAGCGCTAATACCTTTGGGAAAGGTATGAATCTAATTATTCTCCCTCCAGCTGAAGGTAAATAGTAGGCATTTTGACCTTTAACCTTGGTATGGCAACCAGACTAGGAGAAGGAAAACTTTGAATTCAAACCTGTTAAATTCCACTTAGAAATTGACCTTGTGTCACATCCTGTTGGTAAATACATAAAGTTTAGAGATTAGAACTTAGATTATACGGACTTAGAAATCAAGAAGTGAATACGATGTAATTTATTTATTTATCTATTTAAATAACTTGAATATGTGAAAGCTTATACATACTTTTCTTATGAATACTTTGATTATGATTACTAGCAAAATAAAAAACGCCCTCTGGGCGACGTAAAATAAATATTGCCCGAGGGGATGGGAGTTGAAAATTTAATATCAGAGAGTTTGTATCATAAGTAAAGTAAAATCATCAAATTTATTAAAGGAGTAAAAAAAATAGAATAAATTTATTAAAGGAGTAAAAAATTAAAAAATTGAAATGGAAACTTAGTTCTGATAACTTTAAATATATATTATTAAATTTTTATAAACTATATATAGATAGATAATACTGGGTATGTATTTATTAAAACTTGTTTAAAAAAAACAATGAGGACTGTCTAACATTGCATGCTCAAATTTTGATTGTATTCTATTTATGACGATTTTAGGCAGTGTGATGTAAGCAGTGACATAGTTTTTGTTACAGACAAAAACCGGAAGCGAATCTCCATTATTAATAGATTTTGATCATGAATACTTTAATTATAAATACTTTGATTAATAAAGATAATGGAATCCAATATGAAACAGGAACAGATATTTATTTAGGTCTTGGTATAGATATTAAAGTACTTGAATATGAGAAACTTATAAATATCTTGGAATTAATGAAGGCAATTGAATACAATATGAAACATAAGTTATTCATTTAGATCTTGATATAAACGTTAAAGTACTCGTGTTTGAGAAAATTAATAAATATATATTTTTATTTAATGCAACTAAATACAATATGAAACATGAACAGATATTCATTTTGATCAATGGTTCACAACCTTTTTTTTTTACCCATGGACAACTTTTAATCCTATTTTACTCTGGTGGATCCTCCAATAGCCATTTGATGTTTAAAAATCCCATTATAATTTTATAGTTAAATACATTTTACTTGCCTGGGTCCCCCAAAAAATTTATATGGTCCCCGGGGGTCCACATGGACCCCAGTTGAGAACCACTGATTTAGATCTTGCTATAAACATTAAATTACTTGAATATGAGGAAACTTATAAATACTTTGGGTAATTTATGAGGAAGTGCGTCCTGGTCTCCTGCCTCAGAAATTGCTACCCGGTGACTATTAAAATAACGTCCCCAGCTATTTCATCTCGGTGGTGTTACTTGAAAGAAAACAACCAACTTAGGGCATTAAATATATTTTAGAGAGGGGGGGTGGCTTCTCTTTTTTTGTCGTAATTCTTATTTATTTATCGTAATTTGTTTAGAAATTTATTTATAGAAATTTGTCGTAATTCTTATTTATTTATAGAAATTTGTCATAATTCTTGTTTATTTATAGAAATTTGTTGTAATTCTTGTTTAGATATGAAGATGGATATCTATCTATCTATCTATCTATCTATCTCAATTTGTTCATTTTTTTACTTTGTTTATATATATCTACCCACCCATCTCCATCAAAAGAGAAGCCCCCCCCCTCTAAAATACATTTAATGCCCTAAGTTGGTTGTTTTCTTTCAAGTAACACCACCGAGATGAAATAGCTGGGGACATTATTTTAATAGTCACCGGGTAGCAATTTCTGAGGCAGGAGACCGGGACACACTTCCTCATAAATTACCATACTTTGTAATTAAATAAAAGATAATGAAATACAATGTTCCCCCATGAGAGAAAAAAATTAAAAAGAAGTATAATCTGTATAGTCCTGACTTGGTGCTGACAAATTTTGTTTTGTTTTTTGTTGTTTTTTTCATAAATTTAGTGTTTGTTTATTTGCCGGCATAAAATTCCTGATTCATAATAATTTTAAGAATCTGTCTGGAATATTAAATTTCTGTGAATTTTATTGCTTTTTTAAATCTGTCTTAACTGAAATATATATATATATTTGACATATCTTTTTTAACAATAAAATATTTGACTTACATTTTAAAGTCGAAATTTGATATATAACAATGTTATGTTAAATCTTTATTTTTATTCATTAAAAAAATTCTATTTTCATTTATTAAAAGTTTTTTTTATGACATAAAAATATATATATTTTTAAACTGACTATAGGTAGGCTATATCAATTTTAGATTATTTAAATTGTGGTAGTATATATTTACCAACCCCTCCACAAGAGTAGGATGGGACAGAAGATCAATTTTTTAGGCGGGTTTAAAAAGTTTGAATTCTGAGTTTTCTTTCTCCTAGACCGGTTGCCTAACCAAATTTAAAGAGCCCAGTCTGCCCTACTATTTACCCATAGCTGGAGGAAGAGTAGAATTCATACCTTTCCCAAGGGTATTAGCACTAAGTGAAATGCACCAGAGTTTTGCCAAGTCAAAGAAAGAAATTATAAAATGGGAAAAACAGATTGAAGGAATTTACACCAGTATCTTAACATGAGTTATTGGAATTACTAGCAACAAAAAACACCCTCCGGGTGGTGTAAAAATTAGTTTTTGAAATATATTGCCGGGTGGGGAGAAAGTTAAACATTCAATGTCAGAGAATTTATATCATAAGTAAGTAAAATCCTCATATTCGTTAAAGGACTAAAAAAATATAAAAAATAACTGCTACTCATATAAACTTAGATCTGTCCCCCTCAAATATAATGTAGCAACATCTATTAATTATTAGTCAAATAATTATTTTGAATATTTTCTACATAAATTTTCCACAAAATCATAGGTATTTATTTATTTATTTATTTGTAAACTTTTTAGTTAACTTTCTCTTACTGAAAAAAAAAATGGCAAGATTAAAAAACAATTTTTAAAATTGCTTACTCAATCTTTGAATGTATATAGTAAAGTCGATGGGGTGGCCTAAAGTCGGTATCAGCCAGTCAGTGAGAGAGTCTATCCCCTTTTCAATAGTGCTAGACCAAGGAGATTGTTTTAGCATCTGAGGTGGAGCGCCACACCTACCATCAGCTCCTTACTTTACCGCACAGATCCCTGTGCTACTCATACGCTGAGTTGACGAGTACCGGTATCGAACTAGGAACCTTGTGGTTTCTAACCGAACGCTCTACCGACTGAGCTAACCTGGCCCCTTGAATGTATATAACACAAGAATATTGTGACGTAATATGTGATGTAAGATGTGACGTAATCTGTGACGTTTTTTTGGTTACAGACAGAAATAAATCCAGTCTCCATTATTAATAGATGATTGAATCCAAAGTTGTCCTTCTCCTAAAATGTTGCTCAGAAAACACCAGAACTCATCTGTACGGCATATCCTTGCTTGGACAACACCAGAACTCATTTACACAGTACCCTCTTTTTCAAACAACTCTGGAACTCACTTATGGCATCTTGAGTGCCAAATAATCACTCTCAACTGTCCTAGAGTTTTTCTTTTATATATACTAGCAAAATAAAAAACACCCTCCGGGCGATGTAAAAATAGATTTTTAAAACATATTATTGAAGTCAGTTAGTCTACTGTTGGTTTTTAATAACAGCAGCTAAGTAGAACTCAAGCAGTGTCCAAGACAGCTGGTATAAATAGGACTCAAGAATGATCCATCCATGAATCTGGGTGATTTGGGTGATTCCATTCTTTGAGTTCTGATTGGCTGCTTGACTGCTTGATTTGAATGACATTGTGGAGTCTTATATATGCTTTGTCATTTTGCAGTGGACTTTGTAGCTTTCGGGTTTGTATTTCAGTTAAAACCATTTGCTTAAGGGGTTGGGAGTAAAAATTTAATGTCAGCGAGTTTGTACCCTAAGTAAGTAAAATCATCAAATTCATTAAAGGATTAAAAAATAAAACAATTTGAAATGTAAACTTTAAATATGCATTAAAATAAAACAAACTAGATATATAATACCAGTCATGTATTTATTAAAACTTGTTTTAAAAAAGGACTGTCTAATGTGGCATGCTCAAATTTTGAGTCTATTTATTCTGTTATGATGATTTCAGGTATAGTGATGTAAGCAGTGATGTAATTTTTGTTACAGACAAAAACCGGAAGCGAATATCCATTATTAATAGATATGACATATGTTACATGCTATATGTACATGATCTATATTCTTAAATACCCAAGTGCCTATGGGTACTTACTTTTTCAAACCAAGGTCCTACATTCCAGACAAAGTCAAACCCTCTTTCTTTGAAAATATGGTAAGTCTTGTTCATTTCCATTAATTGACTCCTGTTCACTGTGTCTGTCACTAAAATTCCAATCTGTATATTTTGTAATTTTTTCAGGTAATTATTATTTTGAGAAACCGGTAAATTTATAAAGTAAATGTAACTTATTTGTCTGAATTTTTTGATGAGGCTATGTGGTTTTATGATTTTATGTGGTTTTGTGATTTTTATTTGGTTTTGTGATTTTATTTGGTTTTATGATTTTTATGTGGTTTTATGATTTTTATGTGGTTTTATGTGGTTTTATGTGGTTTTATGTTTTATGTGGTTTTATGATTTTTATGTGGTTTTATGTGGTTTTATGTGATTTTATGATTTTATGTGGTTTTATGTGATTTTATGATTTTATGTGGTTTATGTGATTTTTATGATTTTTATGTGGTTTTTATGATTTTTGTTTATGTTTTATGTTTATGTGGTTTTATGATTTTTATGTGTTTTATGTTTTATGTTTTATGTGGTTTTATGTGGTTTTATGATTTTTATGGTTTTATTTTATCATTTTAATGGTTTTATGTGGTTTTATGTTTTTATGATTTTATGATGCTATGTGGTTTTATGATTTTTATGTGGGTTTTTATTTGGTTGTCACAAATTTCTTTTCTTAAACCCTATTACATACATGGTTCTTCCTTCTTGCAGTCATTGAGCTGAAAAAGAATTTTTTTTTTTTTTTTTTAAGGAAGAGACAAAGACAAAAGGCATTTTTAGGTTTCAGACTTTTATTTGTGGGTTCATAACTACCTCATGGAGAGGAGATTTCTTCCAGTCCAGTAGCAGCTGTTAATTAATGTTAATGTCATGGAACAAAGAAAGATAACTTGGATTATCTTTCTTTAAGAGAACTCTTCTCTTTTATGAAACCCTTTTTGTGTGCCCATTTCGTATAAAGAGCATTCTTGTCAATGGACTTTGGACTATGACAAGTGAAGCAAACGGATGTGTGTAATAAACAACCGTAATACATTTATTGGCGTTTGTGTTATTAGCATTGGTTGTCAACTGTTCCCTTGCAGCATGTTTAACAGCAGCATCTGATCCCAGTTAAGGTTCCCAAATTCGAAAAGAAGATTCCTGAGTCCGACAAAAAATACCTGAAGAAGGCCAGAGGGCACATCGGCCGAAACGTTATACAGATAACAATGAAGATGAGGACAATAGTCCGAATAATGCAGATAATACTACCTTTTTTTTACCCCATCTCCTCTATTCGGGCGACGCCAGGTAACCGCTACTAGTTATTAATAGATAACAACACGAGAGTTGAACGAGAATTGTAAATTGAGTTTTCTCATTCTTTTGCATTCGTTTCGATGATGGCGTCACGGTTCAATTGATTTTGAATTGGGGATATTTTTTGTTATTTGTAAATATGTTTTTTTAAGTCATTTAAAAAAAAGACGAAGAAAATGGGAAAAAAATCAGCAGACGACCGAATCTAATAAATATTCTGATTTTTCAATCTAAGTAAAAAACATTTCAACAATAAATAAACCGATCTAAATAAATTGATTATTTGAAGTTGAGTTATTTTCTTGGTGGTAGGAAGTGGTCCTTTTTTCTGCACATGCCAAGGGGGTTCTTCCTATCTGAGGGCTCATGGAAGTTTTTTTTTTTTTTTTTTTTTTTTTCAATTTTAAAATTTTAATTTTTTAAATTTAATTTTTTTCAATTTTAATTTTTTCAATATTTTAATCCATACAAGGCTCAATAATTTGTATCTATCATCTTTATTGTTACTAGTACAAAATAAAAACGGCCTCCGGGCGATGTAAAAATAGATTTTTGAAACATATTGCCTGAGGGGTGGGAGTAAAAAATTCAATGTCAGCGAGTTTGTACCCTAAGTAAGTAAAATCATCAAATTCATTAAAGGATTAAAAAATAAAACAATTTGAAATGCAAACTTTAAATATATATTAAAATAAAACAAACTATATATAGATATATAATACCAGTCATGTATTTATTAAAACTTGTTTTAAAAAACAATGAGGACTGTCTAATGTTGCATGTTCAAATTTTGAGTGTATTTATTCTATGTTATGACGATTTTGGGTAATGTGACGTAAGCAGTGACGTAATTTTTGTTACAGACAAAAACTGGAAGCGAATCTCCATTATTAATAGATATACGGTTTGTTTCAGCTGATGTGCCTTCCAGCATTCTTCAAGCGTTTCTTGTCAAATCCTGGAACCTTTGTCATAATCAGGAGCCTTCTGGAACTTTAAACCAATTCTGTTAACCATGACCAAGTACAGGGGTTTAGCTATATTAAGTCTTCTGTTATGTTTGCCTGTAGTCAGAATTGAACCTGCAACCTCCAGATGATTGTCTCTTAGAACTGTATTAACTCAACCCTTGTATCCGTTGTGCCATGTGTCCTACTGAAATGTAAATTATTCATACACAGCAAATTGGTCTAGAGATAATGAAAAAAAGAAAAAGAAAAAGGGAGAAAGGATAATATTACTTTATTTTACATTTGTAAATCAAATGATTTACCCATATTTTAATAATGATATCAACTTTATGAAGATAAAGTTACAAATAATCGCAGAAAATGATGGTAATAGATATATTACAATTTCACTGTGATAGTCAGGCCAGTAAATTATATGAAAAATACATTGCTTAAATAGTCATTCACAAATACCATTCCAAGAAACTCTGTAGTCTGCAAATATAAAAACATTAATGGAATCGGGATGAGTGTCTAAGACATAGAGAGATAGATAGATAGATTGATGGATAGATAGATAGATAGATTGATGGATAGATAGATAAATTGATAGAGAGATATCTAAAGATATCTAGTAAAATTGAAAAAAATGTGTTTAAAAAGAAAATATATTTTCAAAAGATAGTGTTTTAAAAAAATAGTGTTTTAAAGAATAATAGTGTTTTAAAAATAATAGTGTTTAAAAAAATAGTGTTTTAAAGAATAATAGTGTTTAAAAAAATGTGTTTTTAAAAAAATGTGTTTTTAAAAAAATGAGTTTGAAAAAAAAATGTTGAATTGCATCCAGAATGAATAAAAACAAAATATCTTTGGCATTGAATAACCTAACAAGGTTTGACATGCCATAAAATCCAATCAACCAAATTATTACAGCTACAAGAAATTCATTTTGAAACTGGGCTAATCCATGTTAGAAACATTGATAAGATTATTTATTCTTAGAACTAGCAAATATATGCACCCCCGGGTGCAAGTGTTTAAGTTTTAATATAATAAAATATCATATTAAATTAGAAAGGCTAATGAAACTGAATAAGAATGCAGATAAAA
Source organism: Doryteuthis pealeii (assembly GCA_023376005.1). NCBI lineage: Eukaryota > Metazoa > Mollusca > Cephalopoda > Myopsida > Loliginidae > Doryteuthis > Doryteuthis pealeii. The sequence goes on along the minus strand of CM042179.1, from coordinate 12,241,278 downwards.
AGATTTGGAACAGAGGGGGTATGATTAAAAGATAGAACAACTTTGAAACTAACTCTTCCATCATTTTCTGTTACTCCCGTCTTTCATTGGTAAATTTTCCTAATTAAACTGTTTAGTTAAAATAGGAAGTAAAGAATAATATTACAGTTATTTCTTCTTGTTAAGGGATTTCTTTTAAGATTTATTGAAGAGATTTTTGCTCATATTCAATAAGATAAAACCAAACAATTAGAAATCAATAATACCTAGCATATATTTATTAAAATCAATTTTTTTACGATCAATATGCAAATTAGCCTTCCCATTCACACTGTAATCCACTATTTTGCTGTATATATCAATACAATTGCATGTTATTAGTATGTAGATGTGGTCAACAGTGGCTTCAGTCTCTGGACCATTGATATAATTAACGGCGTTGATCCCAGGGGGCCATCCTCCCAGGCAACACCTGCCCCCTTGATTTAAAGGGGTAGGGCTGGGTTTATTGCCCAGCGCCTGAGGCGCCCCCCTTGAGGGGGAATGCCGACAGGATCGACACAATTTTTCACCCGCCACCCCATGAGTCTCGGCTTGTGGGTGGTCCCACATAAATAGGGCCTTGTGCCTGACTCGGTACGAGTGGGGTACATGGAAAATATCATGTAGATATGGTCAACAGTCTTAATGATGTAAAACGATTTTATTAATAATTGAGGTTTAAATAAAAATAAAATCATAGAGAATGTGATGTAAATAACTAAAGGGAATTGTGATTTGTATAGTAACATAGTTTCGGTTACAGACAAACAAACCCACAATCTCCATTATAATAAGATTAAGATGTAATCAAATAGATAATAACAATGCCTTTTAAATGTAGTGACTTGCCACAATAAGGATAATAATAATCCATATATATATATATATATATATATATATATATATATATATATAATATATATATATAGTGACTTGCCACAATAAGGATAATAATAATCCATATATGTATATATTAGGCATTAGCAATAATTTCGTCTGCTAGGAGTTTTAAAAGCGAATTAAGAATAATTAAATCTATTATTTAAGGTTAAACTTTGTCTAAATCGATAAGTAGTAGCATAATAACCATCATTAAAAAAAGAAAAATATAATTACATATGCAGTTTATTTTTAAAAGATTTAAAACTATTTGTTTTGGTCAATTTCGACGCGATCCACCATTTGGGCTGTTTTTCAATGGTTATAGGCGCTTGTTTACAATTTTAACGTAACGGGATGGAGAAAAAAAATTTACCAAAAATCAGGTAATTATCCGATGAAATTTTCAGTATTGATTTAAAAATTAATGAATTTTATAATGCATCAGTTATTTTATTCAAAACTTTAATTTAGTATTTTTGCTATGAAAAATTAATATATAAAATTCATTTAAAATATGAAAATCCTGATGTTAAGTTTAAAATGTTATATTTTTAGATTCTAAAAATAAATATCTACTTAATGCAACCCTTATTTTAGGTGTCAAAAGTAATAAGTTTTGAAGAAAAACTCAATTGAAAATGTACCCCCTCCCCTTTTTAAGCAGAAAAAACATCGATGTATAATTTTTTCTTTTATAAAATTAAATAATTATCGAAATGAGTAAAAAAGAAATCTCCAAAAAATTAATTATTTATTATTTTTTTACATTTTATTTTTCGATTTTCGGTATTTATTTTCTCATAGAAGTGCAACCGTAAAAAAATGTTTTTTTGTTTCTATTCATAACTTCAGTCTTTTATCTCTTTATTTATACTGTAATTAGTATAATATATGACCCACTCGAAACGATTTTATGCCCCCAGCATAAGGGAGGTCAAAATTAAGTGACTTGAAAAAAATTACAAAGTTTTGAAATAAAATAATTCATTAAATGTATAGTCATTTGTTGTTTGTTTTTTTTTTTTGCTGTTTATTTCTTTTAAGCAATACGTAATTAAAAACAACTTTAATCCCCTAAAACCGTAACCCAATTCACAAAATGTTAATTCATAGACTGTAGTTAAACTGTTATTGGGGACCACCAAAAAACTTTTCGTTTTAATTTTCCGACCGTCTTCAGAAATCAGTCCAAATTTTATTTACATTTTTTAAGAAATCAAACAATTATCTTCTCGATAAATTTTAAGTATTAGTATAAGTATCACTGAGAGAGAGAGAGAGAGAGTCAGCAGTCAGTTTTATTAAAACAAAGCAACTGTGGTCTGGAGAAAGGGAAGGGGCGAATCTATGGATAGTTACGAGGTAAAAGGTGGGGTTTGACTGCTGATTTTTTAGTAATAAATCTATTATAGGCTGTGAGCCCTCCCACTATGCTTAACTCAACTACTCCCGTTAACTCTCCCACTCACATTTTCTATGTACGGGGAAGAAGAGAATTGTATATAATATAAGACAGGGATTGGTCTGTTGTTGACTTAAATGCTAATTACGGCTAATTAAAACCAATTAAACTGATTTTTTTTAAAACAATGAGTAGTCCTAAAACCAAGGAATATCTAAGTATAAATATTGTGTCCATAGCATAAATAGAAAAAAATCCTTTAGGAAAAGAAAGTTGATAATCTCAGCTTTAGTATAATAATATATATATATAGATAGATAGATAGATAAAAAGGATATGAAAACACACAATGCTGTTAAAATGAAAATATTTTATATCATATTCATAGCTAATATTGAACAATATTTCGATTTATAAAAATCATCTTCAGAGCTTGTTTTTTATTCTGGACTCATCGAGAGAGAAGCTGAAAATATTCAAATTCAAAACGAAAACATTGATGTTCCAAAATGCGATCGTTTCGTCATTAGCACATCTGCTATGTGTTTCACAGTCAGCGACATAATGTATATCTTAATGTAACAGTTTTTGAAAGAAGACATATTTCAAATTCAAAAATAGACAAATTCTCTTTTTTAAACAGGAAGAGTTTTAACCCGTTCATATATATATATATATATATATATAATATATATATATATATATATATATATATATATATATAGTGTGTGTGTGTGTGTGTGTGTTAAAGTATGAGTAGTAGCTTACCGGTGAGTACGAGTACGATCGTTGGAAGCGCACAGTATCCAGGGGTTAAGACTGAGAAAAACAAATACAAAGTGCTCAATACAATGTAGAGCAAAATTTATTTATATAATGGATAAAAGTAACCTACTCGAGTTTCATCGTCTGATTCGTCAGGGTTACATCTCAGTTGAGATTAATTGAAAACTCGATTAATTCAATGGATGTAACCCTGACGAGTCAGACGATGAAACCCGAGTAGGTTACTTTTATCCATTATTTATATATTATATATATATATATATATATATATATATATATATACTCGGAATGATAACTCTTTTGGATTTTTTATAAATTCTTTATGAGATAATATTAAAATATTAGAAAGATTGAAAATGGAAATAAAAAACTTAAAAAAACAATTTGATTTTGTTGTATTCAACAAAATTTTTTTGAATAGCTCAGTTGGTATAGTACTTGCCTTGAAATCACAAGGTTCCAAGTTTGATACCAGTTCCCACCAACTCAGCACATAAGTAGATTGCAGTAAAGTATGGAGCTGACGTTAGATGTGGCACTCCACCTCAACCAAAACAGTCTCCCTGGTCAAGTGCTAGCAAAAATGGGATAGACTCCCTCGCTGCCAACTTTACTTTATATATAATATGTGTGTGTGTGTGTAATAATTATATTGATAATATAGTTTCCTATATTTATAAGTAAAGAGTGCTCAATATAATTGATATATATCTAAGTAAGGTTAGCAAAAACAATGTCCACAGTGCTTAGTAACTGTCAGTTTCTCGCCAAAGCAATTTTCAAACCAAATGCCCTTGACTTTGTCTTTGCTAATCTAACTTAGAGATGTGTGTGTGCACGTAATTGTGAAGAAGGTTTCTATGTCTCTAATTTTGCACAAAACAAAGAGATCAATGTTTAAGATTCTTCTGTCTTCCACAAATTGAGTTAAGAGAACTCTTGTGATTGGTATCAAGCTGCTTAATCTGATCAATAGACTGTCCAGTACATTGATCCATACAAAAGAATGGTGAGCATTGACGGCCTTGTAAATGGAAATCTTTGTTTCAAGCTTAATGCCTTTCTCTTTTTATCTCAATGCAGATGATGTAATTTTACAAAAGCACAACTAGTTTTAACGGTTTGACTATCTTGTCATCTAGAAATTCACTGCTATTCACTTTGTTACCTAAGTATAAAAATAACTTCAAGGGTAAACTTGCAAATCGGTTGGAAAATTAGGGTGACCCAGAAAAAACAGAACCCACAAATTTTGTAATAAAACTGTTAATTTTAACTAGGGGAATCCCCCCATCCCCCTAGTTAAAATTAAGTTTTATTTCTACTGGTAATTCATTCACTTGACTTTCCCTCCTTTTGGCTCTCTTTTCCATGATGGCTTCTTTCCTCTCTTTTTCAGAAGAAAAAAGGTTAGCAAAAACAATGTCCACAGTGCTTAGTAACTGTCAGTTTCTCGCCAATTCAATTTTCAAACCAAATGCCCTTGGCTTTGTCTTTGCTAATCTAACTTAGATATGTGTGTGTGCACGTAATTGTGAAGAAGGTTTCTATGTCTCTAATTTTAGGGTTAGT
>CM042179.1:12216615-12234115 GCA_023376005.1 Doryteuthis pealeii | reverse complement strand
GAGCTTACATCTGGGCTATCATAGGGCCTTGCCATTTAAGCTTAATTTGCAACCGACAATCAAATTTTACTCCAGATAGCTCAACCAGCAAGGACTTGGGAGCATATATATATGTATATATTGTCTGGGTGTCAAATATGTTGAACATAACTAATAATTTTTTTTATTTATAATCTATACCTTAAAACTGGTCAATACAGGGATTTTTGTAACATGGAGCATGGTAAATAATACACCCTTATTTGATAAAAGCTCCAGAAATGCATTTTTGTTCATTTACATGTTATTAAAAGGAATGACAAGAGATACTTTTGTTGGCAGTTTCTTTGACAATAAAAGCAAGTTTATAGTAATTAATTTGTATGGAGAAGACAATCCTCTGAGAATTGTGCAAAAAATGTTATCATACCAAAAAAATATGGTCATACTAACAGCAAATGAATTCAAAGGCCAATTCTAATGACAGCATATGTATTGTAATGAAATGTTGCCCCAACTGATAATTCTGTAGGCAATTGAAATGCTACCATATTAATTACTATTGTTGTATATTGGTTAGAAGTAATTTTTATGTGAAATGTAACATTAAAGAAACAAGCAAAACAGTACAAATAATCACAAAGAATAGTATTATTAGCATTGTTCGGACTATTGTCCCCATCTTCATTATTATTTGTACAACGTTTCGACCGATATACCCTCCGGCCTTCTTCAGGTATTTCTTGTCGACAAGAAATACCTGAAGAAGGCCGGAGGGTATATCGGCTGAAACATTGTACAAATAACAATGAAGATGGGGACAATAGTCCAAATAATGCAGATAATACTAATCTTCAAGCCTCATCTCAAACATTCAGAGATATCACAAAGAATTTTGAGTCGTAATAAACATTGTCCTTTATATGTGTATTATAAATTGTATCAAATGAACAACAAGTTACAAAGGTGTAGTTTGGTTAATGAATTTTCCTTTTTAAATTCTTATTAGTGTTAAAGCTTTGTCTCGGCTTGTAATTTACGATTCTGCGGTAAGAGTTACGTCCCTTAGACCAACTGTGTTATTTTCGTAAATAGGGTACTGTTTGCCTTTTGACCGCTCATTTCCGGTTATCGTGATTTCAGCGGTAAATTCAAGGCTTTATCCACACGGGTTCTGCATAGGCGGACACGTTCAATTCCTTTTCTGTGTTCTTCCTTAAAGAGAACAGGTACGTCACTTGACTCTCAGTAACCTTCTTATTAAATTTTGTAATAGACTTTTACCTCGTGTATCTGACTATATTATTTGACGTTTCGCTCAACCTTGTACACTAAGAAAGATTTTGTAATGCTCACTCCCTTGTTGCTCGATTGACTTTCTCTCATAGACTCTGCCCCCTCGTTTGTACCTTTCTTAACTTCTAAGCCTGTTTGGTGGTGTTATTGTATGTCATTATTATTTCACTGTCTATCTACGAACTGCCTCCGAATACTTCTATTAACACCCATCCATTGCTTTCTTCAGACATTGTACCTTCCCCTGTGTTGTGGCTTGTTCTATAAACCTGTTTTCTTTCCTATTTCAGTTTTTTACACTTTCTGGTGAAAGAAATAAAGAGACTACCTTATCCACGGTGTTTGTTATTCTATGCCAGAGGGAGTTAGACTACGTGAGACGAAAAGTTATAAGCGGCGAAGTAGGAGTTGCGATAGCTTACTTATATTTGTTCACCCGGTTTGAGGAGGATTAGTATTAGTGACTTGCCTGTTTGATGGCCACTGCTTTTCTGCTCTCAGAACATCCGTTAATTGTAGGGAGTTTAACATTTTTGGCATTGGTCAATCTGGCTTTGTCTATTTTTTTTCTTTGTTCCTCTGAACCTGGTCTAACAAGAGTCTACAGCTTATGAACCATTACACTATAAAGGATAAAAAAAACCTTACTTTTATTGTCCAAGAAACTGTCAACAAAAGTATCTCTTGCAATTTTGAGTTAAATCACAAGGTTGAAATAATAATATCACAATATTTGAAATTAATAGAAATGCTATTTTTCTTTTAACAGGCATTTTCAAAATAAAGAAGGAGTCATTTCTAAATCACCAATTTCAGAAATGTATAGTCCAAGAGATTGCTTCAGAAGGATACTATGTCATTTGGAGTTCTGCAATGCCAAGTTCCAAATTCAAGATTACCCTAAATCTATTTAATTTCACATTGAGTTTCATCAAAATGTGGAAATTACATAATCCCAATATTTCAGTTTGATTGAAAGTGTTATTTAATTAAATTGTAAATCCTTACTATAAAGCCATACAAGATTGCCACAAATGTAGTTCATGTTATCTTGGCGGAGTGGTTGTACCTGTTAGAGTCCCATCTATGGTTAAATAGAAAAATGTGTTTATAAAAAATTGAGTATCCATTAAAAATGAATTCATTTCAAAACTTTATTGGCATTAAATGACCCACTGAGGTTGATATGCCTTAAAAGTGGTAGTACCTGTTAGAGTCCCATCTATGTGTTAAATAGAAAAATGTGTTTATAAAAAAATTGAGTATCCATTAAAAATGAATTCATTTCAAAACTTTATTGGCATTAAATGACCCACTGAGGTTGATATGCTGTGAAACAAAACCAACCAAACCAAACCATGTTATCTTGACTTTCATGAAATTGTTAAATTTTTCAATCACAATGTTTCAATCTAATTAAAGCAATTAATAGAGCTTTCCTTTAGTGATAAGTACTTTAAAAATTTTCATCACATTTTATATTTTTACTAACATCCAACTTTGATAATTTTCTGTACAAGGGTGAGTCAAAAAGTAATATCATTTTGTTTAGGAGAGGTATAATTATCAACACAGGAACATGTATCATACATCAAAATGAAGTTGGTCCTCTGTGGATCACATCCCTACTTCTCCACATAGTCACTGTTTCTCTCAATAGCAATGTTCCACCTTCAAATGAGAACATGTATTCCTGACCCGTAAAATTCAGTTGATTATTCTTTGAGCCACTTCTTCACTACAGATTTAACTTCCTTGTCATGGGAATAATGTTTGCCTCTCAAACCGTCTTTCATGGGGCCGAAGAGATGATAGTCTGAAGACGCTAAATCTGGTGAGTATGGAGGATGTGGCAAAGTTGTCCACCCGAATGAGGCAATTGTCTCCCTTGTTCTGATTCTTGTGTGCAGTCAAGTATTGTGATGTACAAGGAGGACTGTCGATTGGCAAGTTGGGTCTTACTCATTGGATTCTTGCTCTGAGCCTTCTTATGAGTTTAAAAATCTGAAAAGTAAGAAAAATAAATTTCACATGAAATAAAGAAAATGGCATTACTTTTTGACACACCTTGTATTTAACTCCTATTTCTAGGTAATACATAATTGTTTGATACCCTCCCCATAACAACTTTACTATATTACCAAACTCTTCTAAAGAATGAACAGATTAAAAAGCATTTGCTCATACACCTGCTTTCAACTGGTGTGTCCGTTAATCTAATATTTTAGTGTACTAACTTTCTTTGGGAATTTTATTTTTGATTTTACATATTTAGATACTGGTTCCCAATTGTATTTAATTTCTATAACAATTTTTTTTTCATATTTCAACTTTTCATTTATATCCATTTTTTTCATATTTATTTTCATTACTTTAATGTATTTTAATAATTTTCCAAACTTCTTCTTTTCTTCTTTTTTCTTTTTTCTTCTTCTTCATTTCTCTCGTCCCTTCTTCTTTTCTTCTTTTTTCTCGTCCTCTTCTTCTTCTTCATTTCTCTCATCCCTTCTTTTTTCTTCTTTTTTCTTCTTCTTCTTCTTCATTTCTCTCATCCCATCTTCTTCTTTTTGCCCTTCTCCTGCTTCTTCTTTTTCTCACCCACTTCTTCTTCTTCTTTCTTCTCTCTTCCTTCTTCTTCTTCTTCTTCTTCTTCAATTCTTTCCAAGTTTTATCATTTCTTTTATTTTGTGTTGTAGATTAGCTAACACCCCTTCAGCACTCTACCAGATGGACTGGCTCATAGAATAGCCTATGATTAAAGTAGATTGAATAGCTGAATAATATTCAGACTGACTTTGCTGCCTTGGTTATCCCAAACTGACCCTCCTCTATTTAGTGTAAGTTTGGTCTAGTTAATTTTTTGTACTTATTTGTTTATGTTTGTATGTATCCGTTTGGCACCAGATGCTGGTGCTTAATAAATGTGTTTAGCACACCATTTTTCTGTGTATCTTTCCACCTTATGATACAACATTTCACAAGATAGCCGATTACTGTCCCAATGTAATTTTTCCAATAGATCTCCTTGTTTAGAAAATTTAAAAGGAATTTTACAATTAAGAGCTTTCTACAAAACCAATTTAAAGGTCCAATCCTTTCTCTTTTTATGTGCTGGTGGTGGTGATTGAGGGTCTTATTGTCATAGGAATGACACTAAACTAACTGATAGTGAGGTTTCAGTTCTGGAGGTCTGGAGAGTGTGGAGTGCCCCTTCATCACCATTGCTTCCTGGTCTACTCTGACCCGACATGGTAGTACCTGTTGGGGTCTCATCTATGGGTTAGATAGAAAAATGTGTTTATAAAAAAATTGTGTATCGATTAAGAAAGAATTTATTTCAAAATTTTATTGGCATTAAATGACCCACTAAGGTTGATATGCCATAAAATACAAACTAAACTAAATCAAAGCCAATTTAGAAATGAAAGATTATGACAAATATATTATTAAGAATTCTGAGGTATGGTTATCGTCCTTGTCTACGAGCCTCTGTATCAAACCAACCAATCACATACTTTGGCGGCAAAGCCAAATAAGCAAATTCTTTCACCTTCTTTCTGATTGACCAGACGTCAAAATAGAATGTCTATCATATCCAGTGAACTATTAGATGGCCGTAGCTAAGGGGCTTCGATAACTAACCCTACCTCAGGATTTCAGCTAAGTGGACAAATTATAAACATTTGTGCAGATAAACCAAAAAGTCTGCAACCCTATTGTTTTATGTCTGTAATACATGTCTTTTATTCCAATTCTAGTTGTTCGGTTTATTCTTTAACTCTTAACCTGTCAGTCACACTCGTGGTTATCTTCATACTTTGCAAACTTTCGTTTTTTATATTTTGCAGACTTTCGTTTTTATAATATTTCCTATTGTCTTGAGATTCCTAAAATGCTTAAAATTTCACCATCACAATATTTTAGATTTGTGGAAACACAGGTATTTATAATTAAATAAGTCTGGTTTGCTCAGTCAGTAGAGTGTTTGGCTAGGAATCATAAGGTTCCTGGTTCGATACCGGCCAACTCACTATAGGACTAGCACAGGGATCTATGCGGTAAAGTGAGGAGCTGATGGAAGGTGTGATGCTCCACTTCAGATGTTAAAAATAATCTCTTTGGTCTAGCACTAGCGAAAAGGAGATAGACTCCCTTGCTGTCTGGCTGATACTGACATTAGGCCACCCCAACAACTTTTTTTTATAATTAAATAAGTCCTTTCTGCATTGTGAAGTTCAAAATTAAAGATTGACACATATTCATTTAATCTCATATTGAGTTTCATGAAATTGTTAAAATTTTACAGGAATACAAGAACGGGCCTGATTGGGTGGAAAAGACAATCCTCTGAGAATTGTTCAAGAAATTTCATCATGCCAACAAATAGTATAAGCACAAATCAGAATCAGTCCTTGAAAATGAAATGCAAAAAGAATTCTGGAATTTGGATCACCCAAATGGATCACCCAAATGGATCACCCAAATGGATCACCCAATCCCAACCAAAAGATTAGACCTAGACTTAATATTATTTGTCTGTATTTTTGAGATGTGGCTTGATGTGAATAATTTTGATTTTTTTTTTTCAGACTATTGTTCTTATCTTCAATTGCAGTAGTTATTAACACAATTTTTTGGACACTGTATCCTCCGGGCTTCCTCTGTATCCGAGTATAGTAATGATCCAACTATAGATCAACTGTCAAACTATCAAAAATGATTTCCCAGACTGGATCATTACTATACAGCAGCCGAAACACTGTGTTAATAACAACCACAATAAGGATGAGGACTATAGTCCAAAAAATTAAAATTATTCAATGGACTTAATTAGGTAAAAGCTACATACAAAACACCAGCATTTTTAACAGCTATAATTTGCTGTATTTTCATGTAATAAATTATAATTATGATTATAAACACAATTAAATACATAAATAATGAATACAATCATAATTGTACATAAATAAATGAATACATCATAATTGAAATACTACTATAATTGCTGTATTTTCATATATAAATTATGATTATAACACAATTAAATACATAAATAATGAATACAATCATAATTGAAATACTACTATAATTTGCTGTATTTTTATTATATAAATTATAATTATGATTATAAACACAATTAAATACATAAATAAATGAATACAATCATAATTGAAATACTACTATAATTTGCTGAATACATAAATAAATGAATACATCATAATTGAAATACTACTATAATTTGCTGTATTTTCTATAATTATGCATAAATAATGAATACAATCATAATTGAAATACTACTATAATTTGCTGTATTTTCATGTAATAAAACTATTATAAACGAAATACTATAGAGTTGTGTGTATTCAATGATACAATTTTTGTCAATGAAGGAATTTTTTTTTCCAGTGAGATAATCAACGGCAAGAAAATTAAAAAGGATAGAAAAATGGAAAAGAAAAAAAATTGACACTGACAAAAATCTTATTATAATGGAGATTCAGTGTTTTTCTGTAACCAAAACCATGCCACCACTTACATCACAATACCTCAGGAATTGTCTAAGTTTATCAATGAGTATTTAATAAAGAGTCAAAATCATCAATACATAGAATAAATATTATTTATTAATGATGTCTCTATGAAAATCTGAATCAGGTTTGCCTCAAAACAGCCCATGCTATTAGGATTTTATCCTGCAATGTGTCTTGTATATCACTAAGAAAAAAAAGTTTACATATATGGTGAGGTTAATTTGCATACTGGTTTTTAAAAATCTGGGTTTGATAAATAATTAGTTGGTGTTATTGATCTCTAATATTATTGTTTTATTCTCCAACATATTAAAATCAATCCTATGAATGATTTTATATAGAAACAAATTAAAATATAATTAAGATAAGTGTAATCTTTTTATATGCTTTCTTATTTAATTTTGCTAGTTTTTCTAATTGGATATATTTCATTATGTTAAAACTTAAATACTTATGCCTGGAGGGCATATATTCTTGCTAGTAGAAAAAAAAATACATAGACAATATGCACTCTGTCCTGGGTATGATATTAAACTGCCCCTAATGTTGAAATTCCAATTCTGGTGCTCTGGGGAGTGTGGAGTACCTCCCTTCATTACCATTACTCCCAGGTCCACCCTGACCCAGGCTGGTAGTACCTGTTAGGTTATTATCTATGGATTAAGAAAATGAGTTTTTAGAAAAAAATGTTTTAAATAAAAACAACATTTCAATACCCATCACAAATGAATAAACAGAACAAAATGTCTTCGGCATAAAATAACCCAATAAGGTTTGTCATGCCATCAAATCCAATCAACGAATATGTACTCAGAAGAAATAATATTGATGAAGATAGATACAAAATCCATTAGTAGCTTAAGAATGGGTAGCTAAAATGACTAAAAGAAGAGATGGAGGCATTTATAATGGCCACGCAGGAGCAAAGCCTATTCACCAGGAATTGCCAAGGAAACAATAAAATATGGTCCAGACACAATATGTAGATCATGTGAACTACATGTTGACCATCTAGTATCTCATCATCATTATCATGTCACGCTTTCAGCGCAGATATCCATAACAATCTCTCTCCATCCGTCCCTATCGCTCATCATTCTCGGGAGGTCCTCTATGCAGCATCCTGCATCCGCACAGAGCTGATCAACGTACGTTTTTGCTGGTCGGCCCACACTGGCTTGTCCATGTGCTGGCTTCCACAGGAGGATGTTGCTTATGAGTTCGTCCTTGCTTCTCCAGCAGTGTCCCGCGTGTCTTGTCCGTCATACTCGGATGGTTTGGGTGATATGTGGTAGGTGGCCATACAGCTGTTTTCTCGTAGGGTGCTGTTTCCACGTCTTGTTCAGGATCACCCGCAGCATTCTTGTGCAGCTCCCATCTAGTTTATTCTCTAGTCGCTTTGTTAGGGTCCAGGTGGTGCAGCCATACAGCAGTACTGACATGACAACAGCCTGGAAGAACTGTCTCTTTAACTTGTCTGTGAGATTGGACCTCCATATGATAGATAATCTATTTATAGCGGCCCATGCCTTTCCTATGTGAGCATTAACGTCGTTTTCTGTCGAGGAGATGTTACTGCCTAAGTATCTAAATTGTTCTACAGAGTTTGGGAGTTTCCAATTCCTGACACCAAAAGAATACAAAGATTGGCACGACATGATTGGGCAATATATTTGTAAGATTCAAAGTGAATATTTGAAGAACATACAACTCCGACAAGGGTTGAGGGACAATACATTTAATAGATAACAGCACATGAATACAAAGGATACATAATAGAAGAGTACATGGATAAATAAGATACAAATACAAGAGTAGATAAACCTACATATATAAAAGGACTGGAGTGTCCATAGATAGAAATGACTTACAAGGAGGGGGGCCAGAGCCCCACCGAGAAAGGGGTAGACCGTGTCTAACCCATGTGGTCTCGTAGCGAGGAAAGAGGAAGAGAAATTCGAATCAGCCGCTTAAATATTATACGTCCCCTGGTGGGAACAAGTGATAACAAGCCGGGCAGATAACTCCTCCAGGCCAAGGGAAGATAATCCCCTACACATTCATCAGAAGATAGGACAATATTATTATGAATTGCATGTTGGAAATGGTATGAATATCTATTTCTCTGAATATTTGAGATGAGGCTTGAAGATTAGTATTATCTGCATTATTCGGACTATTGTCCCCATCTTCATTGTTATTTGCACAATGTTTCGGCCGATATACCCTCTGGCCTTCTTCAGGTATTTCTTGTCGGACTCGGAACCTTGTCGGACTCGGAACCTTCTTTTCGAACTCGGGAACTTTCTTGTCGTATTCGGGAACCATCACGGAACTTTGAACCTAACCCTTTATTTATTCCACGGGGGTATCCTGTTCTCATTCCGCTAACCATAGCTGGGGTAGGAGTTGTGTTAATTAATTATTTTTTTAACTGCTTTCACTCAGGATTGAACTCGGGTTCCAGAGATAACTGTCACTTAGAACTGTCTTAACCTAACTGCCTTATCCACTCGGCCATGTGTCCAATTGGTTAGCGGAATGGGTTAGGTTCAAAGTTCCGTGATGGCTCCCGAATACGACAAGAAAGTTCCCGAGTTCGAAAAGAAGGTTCCTGAGTCCGAGAGGTTCCTGAGTCCGACAAGAAATACCTGAAGAAGGCCGGAGGGTATATCGGCCGAAACGTTGTACAAATAACAATGAAGATGGGGACAATAGTCCGAATAACGCAGATAATACTTGTATGAATATCTTACTGAAAAAACAATGTTCATTTTATGTCTGATATTAGATACTGACATTTTATGTTTTATATCAGTGTTTTCCTGTCCCAACCCAATTGCCCTTATGGCAAGCCACAACCATTTTTATCATATATGTGCTAGAAGGCTGTGGCTGAGGTTCTTAATGAGCTGGGTGTGATGTTAAACTCTATCTGATGGTGAAGTTCCAATTCTGGAGTTCTGTGGAATGTAGAGTACCCTTCATTGCCATTACTCCCAGGTTAACTCTGACCCAGGGTGATAGTAACTGTTTGGGTCTCATCTATGGGTTAAATAGAAGAAAGAAATTAGTTTGAAAAAAAAAAGTTTAAAAAAAATGAGTTTAAAAAAATGTTGAATACCCATTAAGAATAAACAGAACAAAATGTCTTCAGCATAAAATAACCCAACAAGGGTTGACACCCAACAAACCAAATCATTAACAAAGCAAGATCCTTACTTATTAATTCTATTATTACCTGTAAAACACATGTGCTCACATACAAGATTTTCTTTCTAAAAGTAGTTTTCCTTTTGCAATGTCATTTTCATACACATATATCTGCACACTTTTCTTTACAGTTTAAACATTTTATCCATTTCCTCTAAGATGATGAATTTCCATTTTGCTATTATTGCAATACAAATTTATTGCCAACTTTTTCTGCATGTGTCATCGGGATTTTATTGTTTGCACTCCCTTTTCTATTACTCCTTTCATTCATTTCTTTTATTGCTTTCACTCAGCCTTCAGGTGAGTGACTTTATTTTGCCCACCCTGGCTATAATAAGTTATTCATAACTTTGCAACAATACAGCATACCTCTTCATCTAGAAAATATTACGTTACTAAATCTCATTATAATCCTTTCTTATTAATCCATTGTCAAAATCATTAATGCATGAAATAAATCTTATTAAAGATGTCTTTATAAGGTTATATTTATAACTTTCTAACAATACAGTCCACCTCCTCACCTTGCAAAAATTGTGTTACTAAATCTTATTATTATGGAGATCAAGTGTCCCTGCTTACCTTCAGGAAATGTCTAAGTTTATCAATGAGTATTCAATTCATTGTGAAAATCATTAATACATAAAAATAAATCTTATTTATTAAAGATGTCTCTACAAAAATCTGAGTCAGATTTGCTTCAAAATAGCCTATGTTATAGTCGACGACGGGCGACCTAAAGTCGGTATCAACCAGTCAGCGAGGGAGTCTATCCCCTTTTCAATAGCGCTAGACTAAGGAGATTGTTTTTAGCATCTGAGGTGGAGCGCCACGCCTACCATCAGCTCCTTACTTTACTGCACAGATCCCTGTGCTACTCATACGCTGAGTTGGCGAGGACCGGTATTGAACTAGGAACCTTGTGGTTTCTAGCCGAACGCTCTACCGACTGAACTAAGTTTATATTTTTGTTATGTTTTTAAAATACAGAAGAAATTATATGGAAGATAAGAATGAATAAATGCAAGACCTGATTATTATAAAAATTAACAACGATTTATGAAAACACAGAGTAGAAAATGCTTCTTCCTCTCAAACAAACTTAACCAGTCACTGAAGAGTTTACAAAATAAGTATATTTATTTAAATGATTATTACATATATTCAAAATATTGTATAAAGTGAGATGACAGATATCTTATTCTTTCTCTCTTTCTTTCTTTCTTTCATTCCCCTTTCCTTTATTATTTCTTTCTTTCTTTCGTTCTTTCTTTCTTTCTTTCATTGCCCTTTCCTTTATTATTTATTTAGGAGTCAGTATCAGCCAGACAGTGAGGGAGTGCATCTCCTTCTCACTTGTGCTAGACCAAGGAGATTGTTTGAGCGTCTGAGGCGGAGCGCCACTCCCATCATGAGCTCCTCACTTTACCGCACAGTTCCCTGTGTTACTCATACGCAGAGTTGGCGAGGGCCGGTATCGAACTAGGAACCTTGTGGTTTCTAGCCGAACGCTCTACCGACTGAGCTAACCCGGCCCTACACAGATATACTTAGTTTATATTTTTGTATATTTTTGTTATGTTTTTAAAATACAGAAGAAATTATATGGAAGATAAGAATGAATAAATGTAAGACCTGATTATTATAAAAATTAACAAGGATTTATGAAAACACAGAGTAAAAAATGCTTCTTCCTCTCAAACAAACTTAACCAGTCACTGAACGCTGGCGTTCAACATTCAAAATGTCAACAAACGCTTTGACAAAGCAAAGGGAAGCAACTCTATTTCTGCTTTAAGTCTATTTTGTTAGGTGTTCCTAACAATTTTATATTTTGCCATTGAACAACAGCAACAGTTCTTCTATAGCCTATGTTATAAGTATGTTTAAAATCCTGCAATGTGTCATTAAGAAATATCACTAAGAAATATTGTATATGTGTTGGCAACCTTCCGTCTATTTAAGACAATGGCATAGTGTCCATTTTTTAAATCTTTTTTTTTACCTACAGCTACGTGAGTGGCTGAACAGACCGATCTTTGAATGGCAGTCTCTGGTACAGTGATTGCAAACAAAAGGTGATGCTTTCTGTAGGTGTTGGGGGTGCTGTTGTCTCTCCTTCCTTTTAGCTCTCTTTTCTGTGGTGGCTTCTTTCCTCTCTTTTTCACTCCCTTTCATTCCTTGTTTGATGAGGAGGCACCAGGTCGCACAGTCTTCTGCACAAGCATCTCGTGTGTTTATATCAATGTGACATGTCTTCAGGAGAAATAAAGGTTTACATAATATATGATGGGGTTAATTTGCTTACTGGTTTAAAAAATAGCAGGTTTAATAAATAATTACTTTAATAAATAATTACTTGGAGTAATATCATTATTTTATTCTTGAATATATTAAAATCAATTCTATGAATGATTTTATATAGAAACCAATTAAAATAGAATTAGAAATAGTGCAATCTTTTTTTAAATGTATATTTGATTATATTAAAACGTAAATACTTAGGCATATTCTTGCTAGTAGTCATAATTTACAACAATAAAACACTCCTCCTCATCTTGCAAAAACTATGTTACTAAATTTAAATAAGTTTAAGACGGAGACCATTTCCTCTTGTATTTTCACCTGACCTTTCTCCTAACGATTACCATTTTTCAAGCATCTACACAGGTAAGATCATCTCCAATTTGTGTCAAATTAAAAGTCAGATCTTTCTATGAAGATTTCTTGAAATGCCAGTCTGGTCTTAGATATACAGAAGGCATGTGGGGTGTTTAATGGTAACCATTATAGGAAATAGACATAGCAAGACAAGTTCAAATCCTGGATGCAGTTGTTTGGATTTCATATACTGCTAATACACTTGGGAAAGGTATGAAGCCAACTATTCTCCCTCCAGCTATGGGTAAATAGCTGGTTAGACTCATAGGAAATAGACGTGGCAAGACAAGTTCAAATCCTGGATGCATTTGTTTGCATTTCATATACTGCTAATACACTTGGGAAAGGTATAAAGCCAACTATTCTCCCTCTAGCTATGGGTAAATAGCAGGTTAGACTCATAGGAAATAGACATGTTGAGATGAGTTCAAATCCTGGATGCAGTTGTTTGCATTTCATATACTGCTAATACACTTGGGAAAGGTATGAAGCCAACTATTCTCCCTCCAACCTTGATACTTTTTGGCACACTTTGTATATATATATATATATATATATATATATATATATATAACCCTGTGTCAAATTATTAATGAGGTTGTAATAGTTTCTATATTTCTTAATATCATCATCATCATGTCATACACGCAGCATGGATATCCATGACAATCTCTCGCCAACCTTCCCTATCACTCATTGCCCCTGGGAGGTCTTCTGCACAGCAACCAGCTCCTCGCATAGTTGGTCAATGTAGGTCTTTGGTGGGCACCCTATGCATGTCCATGTGTTGGCTTCCACAGGAGAACGTCACTTATGAGCTCATCCTTGCTTCTCCAGCAGTGTCCTGCATGCCTAGTCCGTCTCACTCGGATGGTTTGCGAGATGGGGGGCAGGTTGCCATACAGCTGCTTTCTTGTGGGGTGCTGTTTCCACGACTTGTTCAAGACTGCATGCAGCATTCTTGTGCAGCTTCCATCTAGCTTATTCTCAAGGTGCTTTTTTAGGGCCCAAGTGGTGCAGCCATACAGCAGTACTGATATAACCACAACCTGGAAGAATTGTCGTTTCAGCTTGTCAGTGAGATCAGATTTCCATACGACTGATAATTTGTTTGTGGCCAACAATGCTTTTCCTATTCGTGTATTAATATCGTTCTCTGTGGACGATATATTACTACCTAAGTAAGTGAATTGTTCTACTGGTTTAAGAGGCTTACCAGCGGGAGTGGAAATGTCTACTTTCTTTTTGAAACTTATGAACTCAGTTTTATCAGAGTTTACATAGAGGCCGATATTCTTTGCTGCCTCCTCCAAGCTATATAGTAGTGACTCAGCCTGTGCTGGTGTATCTGCAAGAAGTGTGAGGTCATCAGCATAGTCTGCATCTGTGACTGTGCAGGATATCACCTGCTTCTTGCCTTTCTTATTGTGAAGCCTTTTTCTTTTATGGTATCTAATGATGTCCGCAGTACGTAGTCTAGGCATATTATAAATACATATGGTGCTAATGTATCTCCTTGTAGGACTCCAGCGGCAATATCAAAGAAGTCTGTGTTGCCATCAGGTGAGCATACCATTGCTTTAGTGCCCTTGTAGAGCATCATTATAGTGGCAAACCTTTCTTTGGGGAGGCCATATTCTAGTAGTATTTGTTCTATTTTCCCTCTGTGTATGGAATCAAATGCCTTGGAAAAATCTACGAATAGTAGCATTGCCTCTAGATTCTTTGCTTAAACCCCTTCTATGATCCGTCGTATAGTCAGGATCTGAGAGGTTGTGGATCGATTTCTGCGGAATCCGTTTTAGTTTTTCCTAAGAATTTTCTCTATTTCGGGTTGGATGCAATTAAGGAGGAGGACATTGTATATTTTAGCTGCAATAGCAGTAAGAGTTATGCCTCAGTAGTTTTTAGTAATTCCTAGGTCTCCCTTTTTGGAGAATGGGAAGATGCATCCTTTTGTCTACATCTATTCTATTTTGTCTATATACTGCATTGCATAGCCTAAGTAGTATGTCATTGAGCTTTCCCAGCTTCTATACCTTGGGGGGTATTTCGTCAAGGCCTGCTGCTTTTCTGCCTTTTAGTTTCTTTAAGACTTCGTTGAGTTCTTCTGTTGCAAAATTCCCCAGTTTGATGTCTAGTTGTCTATCTATAATCTTTTGGGTATTATTTTTTATGATTTTAGGTGGGTTCCCCAGGAGTTTCTGGAAGTGGTCCTTCCATTTCTGGAGTCTATCTTTTTGGCTGGTTGCCTTTAGCTTTGATCTAGAGGTACCTTTCCTACTGCTAATTTTGTTTACTATTTGCCATGCTAATCGTGGCTGTCTGTCTTCCACTGATTGTCTGATATTATTTATTTGTGCTTGGATGTATTTCTTAGTATAAATGATATAAATATTTTGTTTCTCTTATAAACGCTATACATTCATATCTGAATAATCTGAATAAAATTCAGGTAATTTCATACATTGACACAACTTTAATTTAAGTGCAACTCCAGTGCATCACATTAATAGACCTGAACTCTCTAACATTTAGCGTTGGAAGACAGAACCAGCTTAGAATCATCTTAATACCAAATTACCTGGTATCCCACCTACGAGTATATATATATATATATATATATATAGATGTTGTGGAGTCCATGTATGCTTCTTTGTTGGTATATCTAATGAGTCTAATTAGTTAGTACATAACATCCAACACAGTTTCTCATTTATTTCACACATTACTTTGTACTAAACCCCCAAAATACATTATAGACATATATATATATATATATATATATATATATATATATATAACACATGATATATACACTAAAACTCATATATATATATATGTAATATATCAATGTAATATATAACACATGATATATACACTAAAACTCATATATATATATATATGTAATATATCAAGAAAAATGAAAAAACACAGGTTTAAATGGGTTAAGTGGTGAGTTTATTGGCCGACGCTGCAGTGTTTCGATCTATTAATTAGATCATCTTCAGGGCATAAGATAAGAAATTATTTATCACAGAATCATGAGAAAAGTGAGTGGTAATCCTTGTTATTCAGTCTGTTTAAAAATTTCTGAAGTTTGAAAAAAGGAGACGGTTTTGAAATATGACATCAAATATTCTATTTTAAGGTGTGAGTATGTAGCGCTGTTAGTGAAGAAGAGAGGAAAAAAGCTGCCACAGAAAAGAGAGCTAAAAGAAAAGAGAAACAGCAGCACTCCCAACACCTACAGAAAGCATCACCTTTTGTTTGCAGCCATTGCACCAGAGACTGCCATTCGAGGATCGGTCTGTTCAGCCACTCATGTAGCTGTAAGTGAGAGAGAGAAAAAAAGATAAACAAAACTACACCATCGTCTAAAATAGACGGAAGGTTGCCAACCATCATATATATATATATATATATTAGGTCCAGACCTAAAGAAATCTCGAGTTACTCCCGTTGATCAGTAGGGGTTTGATTGGAATCTGGAAGTAAGGTTTCTGCCGTGACACCCTTTTTGATTGGAATTCTTGCTTGACGGTCACATGCACAACATGTGTGTCAGTTAATTAAGCCACTTTTAGGGTAAAAGCATTCTCTACCCTGTGTTAAATAAAACCTTGTTCATTTCCAACAACCTAGTCTTGCATTTTCATTCAGGGGTCTGTATTTTATTTATAAGTAAAAACATACACACACACAATATATATATATATATATAAATATAACAAAGATAATCTAATGAGTCAGACGAACCTACTATTAGTTTCGCATAAAGCTCTTCAGGGCTAAAATCTGACTAAAGAAGAAAAAGGAGCAAGACAAATAAATAGTACTAACCACAGTAGTCATTTAAATTAGCAAAACCAGACTGACCAATAAAAACACAGAACACTATAAGTTTATTGTTTAATAAAAAAATATTTAATTTCAATATTAATGAATATTATTAAATAAATATTATATATATATATATATATATGTTGGCACATTTATCATATATAAAAAATACTTTTTGTGAATATTTTGTTTTTATATATATATATTATTATATATATAATATGAAAAAACAAAATATTCACAGAAAGTATTTTTTTATATATGATAAATGTGCCAACATATGTTTCATTTTTTTGTTTCTCAATAAATCATCTTCATGGTGTATATATTCATTTTAAAGAAACATGTTTTTTTTTAAGAATTAAATCTATAAAAAATATGTTATCATTGTAAAAAAATGTCTTTTTAAACATAAGATTAACATAGATAAGATTTTTCATATATAAGATTAAAATAGAACGCTATTTAAATCAAAATAATGCTGATTTTTTTCATTTCAATTTTTCACATGAATATATTTTTTGGATGATGCATTTAACATCTCTTATACCCTAAAGATGGCTTATTAAAAAAAACAAAAAAAACATCAAAATATTTTTTTTTCATATTTACATATCATAAAATTTACTTACATATGGTGGAACTACTTAATATTAGGTAGTTGGCACTAATGTTTTGTTACTTCACTTATATGTGTGTATGTTTCAGTGAAGATGACTGACATGTTGGACGTTTTTTTATCTATCTATCTATCTATCTATATATATATATATATATATATATATATATATGTGTGTGTGTGTGTGTGTGTGTGTGCATATATGTGTGTGTCTGTGTGTGTGTGCGTGTGTGCATATATGTGTGTGTGTGTGTGTGTGTGTGTGCATATGTGTGTGTGTGTGTGTGTGCATATGTGTGTGTGTGTGTGTGCATATGTATTTGTGTGTGTGTGTGCATATGTATGCGTGTGTGTG
>CM042179.1:12146615-12211615 GCA_023376005.1 Doryteuthis pealeii | reverse complement strand
TGTTAACTTTACAATGTTTCGGTCGATGTGCCCTCCTGCCTTCTTCAGATATCTATTGTCAGTCTCGGGAGCCTTTTGGCACTCAGGGACCTTCTTGCTATAATCGAGAGCCTTCACAGAACTTTGAACCCGACCCATTATTCAATCCACGGAGGTATACTGTTCTCATTCTGCCAACCATGCCTGGGTACAAGTGTTAAGCTGTGTTAATTATTATTCTATTATTTTTTATAGATTTGTAATGGTTGAAACAATGGCGTTTGGCTAGTGTTCTAAAAATAGAAAAATGTAGACACACTGGCACCAAGAATTTAAATTTGGGCGGTAAAATAAGGACCGTTTCTTTTAGATGGGAATAGGAGAGGTAGCAGTAAGAGGTAGATAATAATAGGAGGTAGAGGTAGTAGTAATTGTAAAGGTCTCTGAAAGGGACACATGGAGAAGTCAGTTGACGACTAGAACCCAGAAGGGACAGACCAGCTTTCCACGACAGTCCCCGGAAAACCTCAGCTCAACCTTCAGCTCCTGGATCCACACGACAGTTTAAGAGGTTACAACTCAGCTTAATACAACTTGATGTAAAAGAATAATTTTTCTCAAACCAAAAATAAAACCTCATTTAAATCAACAGTTTGTATTTTTTGTTAATAATTCCACAAAGAAGAAATACAACAGATTTTTACAGGAAACTTTTGCATACACCCAAACATTCTAATTGTAAATATTCTGTTGTTCATATGTTGAGTATTGTGTAGTATTATAATCCAGATCTGTGTCCCTGAATCCATTTACACTCCTATAAATTCACACAATTACAGCTATAGAAACAAAAGGAAATTTTTATCATAAATATCTGTATACCAACATGTTTTATTCTCCATCAAAATGATCCCTACCTTTGAGTATTGTGTAGTATTATAATCCAGATCTGTGTCCCTGAATCCATTTACACTCCTATAAATTCACACAATTACAGCTATAGAAACAAAAGGAAATTTTTATCATAAATATCTGTATACCAACATGTTTTATTCTCCATCAAAATGATCCCTACCTTTGAGTATTGTGTAGTATTATAATCCAGATCTGTGTCCCTGAATCCATTTACACTCCTATAAATTCACACAATTACAGCTATAGAAACAAAAGGAAATTTTTATCATAAATATCTGTATACCAACATGTTTTATTCTCCATCAAAATGATCCCTACCTTTGAGTATTGTGTAGTATTATAATCCAGATCTGTGTCCCTGAATCCATTTACACTCCTATAAATTCACACAATTACAGCTATAGAAACAAAAGGAAATTTTTATCATAAATATCTGTATACCAACATGTTTTATTCTCCATCAAAATGATCCCTACCTTTGAGTATTGTGTAGTATTATAATCTCTGTGTCTGAACCCATTTACACTCCTATAAATTCATACAATTACTGCTATAAAATCAGCAGTATTATTTCCCATCAGATAATAAGGCTTGTGTCAAACATGATTTGTGACCGAAACCTTCTAACCACTAACTGGCAGGCATTGTAGGTTTTCCAATCTGAATGTGAGATTGCCATATCCACACATATATACACTCTGTACATAATCTTGGAACCTCTTAATTTATTTCCCCTGATGACAAACCAAATATGATCGTGCATTTGTAGGTTGACATGGAAATCAAACCTTAGCATCTGGCTTCATTAGAAAATGTATTTCTTTCTTTCTTTCTTTTCTGTTCATCTTTCTTCTTTCTTTTCCGTCATCTTTCTTTTTCTTTTCTGTTCATCTTTCTTTCTTTCTTTCTTTCTTTTGTGTTCATCTTTATTTCTTTCTTTCTTTTCTGTTCATTTTTCTTTCTTTCTTTCTTTCTTTTCCGTTCATCTTTCTTTCTTTCTTTCTTTCTTTCTTTTCCGTTCATCTTTCTTTCTTTCTTTTCCGTTCATCTTTCTTTCTTTCTTTTCCATTCATCTTTCTTTCTTTCTTTCTTTCTTCTTTTCCATTCATCTTTCTTTCTTTCTTTCTTTCTGTTCTTTCTTTCGTTCTTTCTTTCCATTTCATCTTTCTTTCTTTCTTTCTTTCTTCTTTCCATTCATCTTTCTTTCTTTCTTTCTTTCCGTTCATCCTTTCTTTCTTTTCTTTTCTGTTTCATCTTTCTTTTCTTTCTTCTTTTCTGTTCATCTTTATTTCTTTCTTTTTCTGTTCATTTTCTTCTTTCTTTCTCTTTTCCGTTCATCTTTCTTTCTTTCTTTTTCTTTCTTTCTTTCTTTTCCGTTCATCTTTCTTTCTTCTCTTTCTTTCTGTTCATCTTCCTTCTTCTCTTTTTTTTTTCCGTTCATCTTTCTTTCTTTCTTTCTTTTCTTTTCATCTTTCTTTCTTTCTTTCTTTTCTTTTCTGTTCATCTTTCTTTCTTTCTTTCTTTCTTATATACTGCTCTAGCAGATCTTCATATTTCTCCAAATTTTATTTTAACAAAAGGAAAAAAAAATTGTCAAATGGTAGACATTGCTGTTAAAAATAAAGGAAAGCAAAAAACTGCATTGATACCTAGACCTTGCTAGAGAGCTGAAAAAGTTGTTGAACATGAAGGAGATAATAACAACAATTATAGTTGGAGTCCTTGGAAAAATTAGGAAGAAGCTGAAAATTGGGAGACTAAAAAATCTGTTTGGATAGATGGGTGGTTGGTTGGTTGGTCGTTTTTTACGGCATGTCAACCCTTGTTGGGTTATTTCATACTGAAGACATTTTGTTTTATTCATATTTGATGGGTATTGAAAATTCTTTCACATTTTTGTTAACTCATTTTCTTCTATTTAACTGTAGAATAATCATACTAGTTCCAATTACCATCAAATTGGTAAGACAAGACAGCGAGCAGTCGTAACCCAATACGAATCTGGTTTGCTGTGAAGACTACTGCAAAATGGCAGGTTATTTATGAAGCCTCAGAGCATCATACAAACCAAGCAGCCAATCAGGACTCAAGGAATGGAATCACCCAAATGTATGAGTGGACTATTCTGAATTCCCATAAGTACAAGTTGTCTTGACACTGGTTTAGTTGTGCTTGGTCAGTTGCTGTTGTTCAAACCAATAGTAGACTGACTGACTGACTGACTGACTGACTTCAATATTAACTCAGAGATGGGACACTAACAGGTACTACCAATCCAGGTCAGGGTAGACCTGGGAGTAATGGCAATTAAGGGGTACTCTACACTCCACAGAGCTCCAGAATTGGAACTTCACCATTAAATGACCTATAACATTGTACCCAGGACACCTGAAAATCTGAGGAAGCAGAGATTTTTGTTTATTGTTTTTAACTTTGAAGATGAAAGAAAATATCTTTTTTGGTGTATATTTTTGCCTTTTTTATTTGTTGCTTTAACAAATATAAAAATTCAACTCAAATAACAAAATAGATAAAAAATAAAGAACTTGTGCAGTTTATAAGGGGCTGGTTTAGCTCAGTTGTTAGAGTACCTGCCTAGGAATTGCAAGGTTCCGGGTTCAATACCAGTCAGCACATGAGTAGCACCGATTGGGAAATCTGATCTGTGCAGTAAAATGGGGAGCTGACAGTAGGTGTGGCTCTCCACCAAAGAAAAAAAAAACTCCCTTGTCAAGAAAGAAAGAAAGATGAACGGAAAAGAAAGAAAGAAAGAAAGATGAACAGAAAAGAAAGAAAGAAAGATGTACAGAAAAGAAAGAAAGAAAGAAAGATGAATGGAAAAGAAAGAAAGAAAGAAAGAAAGAAAAGGGGATATGCTGCTTCATTGTCCAACTGATACTGACACTAGGTCACTCTATCAACTACTTACTTAATGAGGAATGTATTGTGAATAAAAAGTAAAAAAGTAAAGTCGTCGGGGCGGCCTAATGTCGGTATCAGCCATGCAGCGAGGGAGTCTATCCCCTTTTCACTAGCGCTAGACCAAGGAGATTATTTTGGCGTCTGAGGTGAAGCTCCTTACTTTACTGAGTTGGCGAGGGCAGGTATCGAACTGGGAACCTTGTGGTTTCTAGCCGAACGCTCTACCGACTGAGCTAACCCGGCCCTAGAATAATTGAATGTAAATAATTTGTTTTTCAAAATTCTGTAGGTTTCATGTTGAACGATGTTCTGTAATCTTGGTAGATCAGTTGGATATCAAGATAATTTGAGAAAAATCAATATTACATGATATTAGCAGGACACACCACAGTATATGTGTGTAAGTGCTATTGCAAAATAGTTTAATATGTAAAAAGTATAATTATCTTGGTTTAACACTCTGACTCTTTTTCCCCCCTTCTTTTTATCTTTCTGTGTAGCCTGTCCTTTTTCTACCTTTTCTTTCTATTTATGATAAGAATGGAAGTTAGTTTGGAGACAATTCACACATACACACACACACACACACACACACACACACACACATATATATATATATATATATATATATATATATATATATATATATATATATATATATATGAGTGTATTTGAATATATAGTGTTTGAATAGTAATGTGAAAATCATATTTACAACCATACCTGTATATTTCAACACACTTACATACACACACACACACCACACACACACACACACATATATATATATATATATATGTATATTTGAATATATAGTGTTTGAATAGTAATGGGAAAATAATATTTACAACAATACCTGTATATTTCAACACACTTACACACACACACACACACACACACACACACACATAATATATATATATATATATATATATATATATATATGAGTGTATTTGAATATATATAGTGTTTGAATAGTAATGTGAAAATCATATTTACAACCATACCTGTATATTTCAACACACTTACATACACACACACACACATATATATATATATATATATATATATATATAATATATATATGTATGTATATTTGAATATATAGTGTTTGAATAGTAATGGGAAATAATATTTACAACCATACCTGTATATTTCAACACACTTACATACACACACACACACACACACACACACACACACACATATATATATATATATATGTGTATATTTGAATATATAGTGTTTGAATAGTAATGGGAAAATAATATTTACAACAATACCTGTATATTTCAACACACTTACACACACACACACACACACACACACACACACATATATATATATATATATATATAATATATATATATATATATATATATATGAGTGTATTTGAATATATAGTGTTTGAATAGTAATGTGAAAATCATATTTACAACCATACCTGTATATTTCAACACACTTACACACATATATGCAAACATATACACTCATGAATTTATGTTTATAATGTTTTGTCATAACCCATCTAGATGAGATAGTGCACCATAATTCAAGGTAAGAAAAAATGTCTTCTGCTCCACCTCTTTATTCATGTTAGTTTCATTTATTTACAGCTCTAGGGGTGAGGGACCAAAATGTATTATCGCTAGTTTACCACATTTCTTCTTCTTCTTCTTCTTCTTCTTCTTCTTCTTTATTTGTTTTCAGTAGAGATAAATAAATTTCATGTCTCTTTCATGTCATTATCTTATAAATCACCACAACTTCATTTATTTACAAAATTTACTCTTCAGCAACCTCTTCCTACACTATAATAGAATTACACAGCCAGCAGTTCGACCAGATCCTTGTTCTTCAGACAGAACACTGTGCTAATCCCCACCACAGAATTATCAGGCGTTGCTTGCCACACACAAACTGTTTTTTCTCTGCATGTATTAAACTTATTCACAGTTGCAGGCCAAACTCACTGATCACCTCTCTGAGAATCCATTAATGATGTTTGTCAAACATTTCCGTGGATCCTTTAAGTATGTTCCTCTAATAATATTAAGTGTATGGGCATAATATTAAATGTATTACTCTGATAAAAATTCATGACATGCAATACTCCACTTTGGCCCTATCTTGGGCTAGACGGGCGGTCGGGGAGGCCCCCTCCGATCAATCGGCTGGTCACGTGAAGCCCTAACACCTATATGATTTTCCCAACCCTATTGCTCTTATGGCAAGCCCCAATCCCTTTTTATCATATGGGTGCTAGAAGGCGGTGGCTGCGGGTCTACATGTTCTGGGAATGACATTAAACTCTATCTGATGGTGAGGTTCCAGTTTTGGAGGTTTGGGGAATGTGGAGCACCCCTTCATCACCATTGCTCCCTGGTCCACTCTGACCCGGAGTGGTAGTACCTGTTAGGGTCCCATCTATGGGTTAAATAGAAAAATGTATTTATAAAAAAATTGTATTATCCATTAAGAATTGATTTATTTCAAAACTTTATCGACATTAAATGACCCACTGAGGTTGATATGCCGTAAAACAAAACAAACCAAAATCTAATAAAAAATATTTCCCCAAAGAAACTCTCACTAATATTTACCAACACCTCTGCACAAGCAGGATGTGACACATTGTCCATTTCTTAAACAAAGATTATCAGGTTTGAATTCAGAGTTTTCCTTCTCCTAGACTGTTTGTCTAATCAAGATTAAACAGCCCAGTGTGCACTACTATTTACCGATAGCTGGAAGGAGAATAATTGAAATCATACCTTTCCTAAGGGTATTAGCGTTATGCAAAATGCAAACAGTTTCATCCAGGATTTGAACTCCTTTCACCAGTCCATTTCCTACAATGGTAACCATGATACCATATGCCTCCTGTTACTACTATGCAAAATGCAAACAGTTTCATCCAGGATTTGAACTCCTTTCACCAGTCCATTTCAGTAGCATTTTTATTCATAACATTCCTTGATTTTCTACTATGAATGTCAAGAGATCAAATGAAAGAAAATAGTTTCACTCTGTAGAATTTCATATTAGATGATCGGTACTCCGCTATATTGCAAGTTGGATATGCTCTGAGCCTTAGAGTGTATATAAACCATATATACAGGTTTGAGCTGTTCCACGATGTACTTCTCAAGCTCATTCCCTGGACTCTGATTGGCTGCTGGTTTTCAGTGTAGACACTTTGAACAATAAATACGTAACTCATGGCTATGTTCTGGTAGTTAGTATAGGACCTGTATTCGGTTACAGTCTGTTTCTTTTCTTTTTTTTTATCTAACCATTGCCTTAGTGTCTTTGTAGAGGAGCATCATTATAGCAGTAACAGGAGGCCTGGACTCTGATTGGCTGCTAGTTTTCAGAGTAGACACTTTGATCTATAAATACCCAACACATTGCTATGTTCTGGTAGTTAGTATAAGGCTTGTATTCAGTTACAGTCTTTCTCTTCTTTTTTTGTCTGGTAACTGGACACTTGTTACAGCTTTCCTATGAAGGTAAGTATATGTTGATTATACACTGTTACGTTCGCTATCGTTTTCAATGTTTACAATAATGCTTTTCCATCAGAGACCAAAGAAAATGAGAGGTGTACATGCAAGAATTGGCAAAGAACAACAAGACATAATATATATTTTATAACATAAGTTTTATTTCAAAATTATAAGCTGGGAGGAGGATTAAATGGACGCCAACAGGCTAGGATTAATAAAGTCATTGGGCTTTCGTGTCAAATAACAATTTTTCCTGATGGAAGAAGTTTGTACTTAGCTTTTATGGGTTGGTTCATCTTCTATTGGTTATTCTGGGATATATCCTTTTTTTGGTTATTTATCTGATCTGCATGAAGATGGCATCGGGATTCCAACTGTCTGTAGTCATCAAATTTTCTTCATGGGGACGAATTTCTCCCGTCCCCACCGAGATGAGGAATCCTACTATCCTTGCCGACCGGGTCCCGAGTACAAACTGAACTGATGATAGGGATCTCCTTCCTTCCCCCAAATCGTGATGTCACCTGTCTCTCGGTAAGCTTGGTGTACGTGAGGAAGGCAACAAGTTCATTTGGGGTCAATTTCTGGGACTCTCAACCTCAGCTCTGGCGTCAGAGAGTCTTAAGAACATTCTAAAGGTTTCTAATTGCTGACCATTGATTTTACATAACAACACACACTAGAAAAAGTCAAGAAACCAACAATATCCACCACAAAATATTACTGATGCAGATGATCTAGCACTTCTTGCTACATAGGATGGAGCAGGTAGCAAGAGGTATCAGTCTATACATGAACTAAGATAAAACAAAAACAATTGTGTTTAAATCATGGCAAGCCTCTAGTAGACCAGTTCATATACCTCGGTTGCAATATCTCATCTACTGAAAACAATGTCAATATATGCATGAGTAAGGCAGGTTGTTGGGTTACAGGTACTTCACCATCTTCACTCTCATGATTACAGACTTAACTCACACAAATGCTTTAGTCAAATCTTGTAACCACTAATTTCCTAGCCAAACCCGTCCTTCGGGACAGGGTTTTCATTTGGGTCAATTTCTGTCTCAACCTCAGCACTGGACCGGTCATGTTAAATTAATAGCGTCGATCCCAGGGAGCTATCCCCCCAGGCAACACCTGCCCCCTCGATTTAAAGGGGCAGGGCTGGGTTTATTGCCCAGTGCCTGAGGCACCTGCTTGAGGGGGAATGCCGAAGGGATCGATGCAATTTTTGTTCTTTCCCACCCATGAGCTTTGGTTTGTGGGTGGGCCCACGTTATTAGGGCCTTGTGCCTAACCCGTACAAGTGGGGTATGAGGTAAATAAAATTTCCTAGCCAAATTAAGACCTTCCATCATAGCTTACAACTTAACGACATTAATGGTGTAATGGTTATCATAATGATAAAAATGGACATGGTGATTCAAGTTGAAATCCTGGATGAGACTGTTTGCATTTCACATAGTACTAATACCCTTAAGAAAGGTAGGCATCCAAGTCCAACTAGGAACTACAAGGTTCCTGATTTGATACTGGCCCTTGCAGACTCAGTGCATATGAGTAGCACAGGAATCTGTGTGGTAAAGTATGGAGCTGATGGTAGGTGTAGTGCTCCACCTCAGACACCAAAACAATCTCTTTAGCCTAGCACCAGTGAAAAGGGGATAGACTCCCTCGATGTCTGGCTGATACCAACTTTAGGCCACCCACACAACTTTACCTTTTTATGGTTAAATAGTAGGCCAGACTGGGCTCTTTAACTTTGGTATAGCAACTGGTTATAGTAAATCAGTTGCTTAGAATATTTCAGTAGGCCATTATTCAATGCAATATGTTTAAATAATAATAAAAAGAATTGTTTTTAAAAAAATCATTCACCCATTTTCCTTCCAAAATTTTGGAGAGACTTTAATAAAAATGAATTAAGATAAACTTAATTGGATATTTTAACATTGTAAAATTAGTAGCGAAAGTTTTAATGAAACAATAGGGTTTTCCTCTTCAACATTGAACAAGTAACTTTTTTTTCTTTTTTTATAATTTATATTAATTCAAATCTGACACAATTAAAATAGTTTATTAAAATAGATTATAACTAGGAGAAGAAATATCTGAATTGAACCATTTTAAAACTCTGCTTAAAAATTGACCTTGTGTCACATCCTGTTCATGCATGCAGATGGAGTTGTTAAATACGTACATTAATATAGGTAATGTTATTATGTTTTCTCAGCCGAGCTGAATCTGCCACCTTAATAACCCCCACTACCAGCACCAAAGTGTGGTGAAAAGTGATTCTAGCACTCGAAAACCCATAAAGGAAAAAGGCCCAGTTTCGTTTCGCAGGGCTGGGTCTGTGTTTTCGTAGATCCCTTTTTCGTCGATATCGCGCACACGCAGAAAAAGCGGCAGTGAGGCAGCAGAAAAGTAAACAAGCAATGGTGAGACGAGAACGTGTGAAAGGGAGTCGGAACGAGTGTACGGAGACGAAGTGAATAAGAGTGAAAGAGCGATAAAAGAGAAAACTGAGAAGGATAACGAAGAGAAGAAGGAGACAAACGAACGAGAGAAAGAACAAATACAGAAGCTCAGAAGAAGGAACAAGGAGAAAAGAGACAGACGCAGGTTGTAACGAATTCTTTGTTTTACTGTATTTTAACTTATCATTTGCTGTTTTATTTTTGGCAAAATAAATCAGTGACTCTCAGTAACTGTTAAGTTTTTTGTTTGGGCTAACTTCAAGGCACACAAAGAAACATTCGTCTGGAATATCTTGGAACTTTCTCACCAACTTTCTTAATCTATGCAACTATATTACCTTCTTTACAGCAGAAAATCATTTTTCCGCTTCACATGCCCAGCCATCCATATCTTTTATTGAGGTGTAGCGTTAGTTTCGTATTTGCCTGGGAGAGTTGTCTGCCCGGTTTAGTTTGCTGGTGCCCGCTAGGGGGCTATAGTATTTAAGCGCCGGGTTCAAACCCTTTCAGCCTCTTTTCCTGTTCCAGTAACTACAAGCCACATGGAGTAGACACGGTCTACTCCTTCTCGTTGGGGCTTTTGGCCCCACTTACATTACTGTAAGTTCTTAACACAGCATGGACTATCCCTAGTCTCATGTCTGTACTTTTATATGTTATCTTGTACCATTCATGAATGTGTCTTCATCTTTATTTATGTACTCTTTGTTTATGTACCCTTTTTACCTATGTACTTTGTATCTCGTCATATCCATGTGCTGTACTATATTAAATTTTTTGTCTGTTAACCTTCGTCGGAGTTTTGTATTCAAAGTATATAAAACTTTGAACCTTTCTTACAGAGGAAATAACATGTTGAAAAAAAGTGTATAGTAAAAAAAAAAAAATACCTTATGTGAAACTGTTACAATTTATGTGGTAGCATAAATTTTTGGCAGACCCTGTAGCTGAATATGGGGGCTGTTGGCTTTGAAATCAGTGAGTGGAAATTTACCAGTAACGGTTATAGCTCTCTGTTAGATTTTAGATACAACCAGACTTTGAAGCAGAGAGAACGTGCTTCTCTCTGCTGAGGTTGAATCTCACCTGCGCAGCGAATAAAAATGGGCTAAATAAAATCTTGATCAAGAAAACTGTAGAATACTGTTAATTGTTATTCTGTGTTACTTTCACCCTTAGCCAGGATTGAACCTGCAGTCTGGAAATGACTGTTACAGATTGTTAACTATTGGACAGTGGAACAGTCAAACACCTCCTCAGCTTAATGGACTCTTCCTGGCAGTAGTGGCAGTAATTATTTAAGCTGTTATAGTGGGTTCATTGGAGAACTAGTAACTGCATGGTTAGGCTTGGCCAGTCACATTGCTCAAACCAATTGTTGACTGTCTAACTTCAATAAAAACAAAAGTCTTGTAGTTCATTCAATTAATTACAATGACTAAAGTTAGCCCTTAGAAGAAGCAGTTAGAGACAGCAACTAGAAGATGACAAGACGACAGCCAGACAATATTGTATCCACTTTTTTCTTTAATCAAATATTTTGACACTTGGAAAGTAGTTAGAATTTAGTGGAGTTGAGCAAGACATATTTTATTATCACTGGCCCTCCCTCTCCCATGAGATGCATGGGGGAATAAGATTGACAATGCATTGGGGGAATAAGATTGTCAGTGCACATGAGAATATGTCTCCATGTTGTTTTCCTGATAAAAGAACTCAGGATGGAACACAGACAGAAACACCCCCAGCCAAAGATACAAAGCTCCAATCCCAATAAGAAGAACAGGCACCAAAAAAAAAGGACATGCTACACAGAAAAAATATAAGAAAGAAAGAAAGAGAGAAAAGGGGAAAGAGAGGGGGTGAGTGTGGGTAAACGATAACGCTAATCTGCTTCAATGGAACATAATGGAAACATTAAAAGAAGGAATGAAAGAAAAAAAAATGAGAGAGAGTTAAATCAAGATGATCATAATTTTTACATACTGAACTATTCACAATAGCTCTTGACAAGCTGTCACTGTCTGTCTTCTTTTTTTTTTCAGTTTGATATCATAATTGTATAAACTCCATACTCTCTTTTACACTATACAAAGGTCCAACCACATCAACATTGCTATAATTATGACTAACCCTATGCTACATACACATGTAAAAATGAACTATTTGGCTTCAAATTTTCTGAAACTTATGTGCTCTCATTGCTGGCATATTTGGTGAATAAAAGAGAGAAGAACAGAATATTTTGACACTTGGAAAGTACAGTTAGAATTAGTGGAGTTGAGCAAGACAGATTTTATTATTTCTGGCCCTCCCTCTCCCATAGATGTGTGGGCTGACAATGCATTGGGGGAATAAGATTGTCAGTGCACATGAGAATATGTCTCCATGTTGTTTCCTGATAAAAGAACTCAGGATGGAACACAAACAGAAACACCCCCAGCCAAAGATACAAAGCTCCAATCCCAATATGAAGAACAGGCACCCAATAAAAGAGAGAAGAACAGAAACCTGATAGATGCAGACACTAGAAATAGAATAGAGGCCTGGTACACCTAAAGGGTAAAGCCAGCACTGGCTGGAGTAGAAGAAATAAAGCAGCAAGTGAGTCTCAAATCTCTAACATCTCTTTCTCTTTGTCACTGAGAAATCTCTGAAGTAATACTGTTACATAATTATTGGATCCCTAATGCTTTTATAAGGTATTGTAGAAATCATAATGGCGATTAGTGCAACTGATGGCCTTGAGGGTGAGTGACAGTGCTTGACCTCAATCTCACCTTGCCTTGCGGGGATGGATCGTGAGAACCGGAACCCCGATAGAAGGCCCTCTTCCGGTTTAAGGATACTAAGTAAGTAAGAGTCAGTTAGAAGTTAGAAGCCGAACTAGCAAGATGTAAGGATCTGCGCAGATTGTCTGGTTTGGGGATTTACAAATAAAGTAACATCAACATAAATCGAAGTCTTGTGTTTATTACCTAAAAACTAACAATAACACAGGGCTTCTGATAACGAGAAATCCCAACAGAAACCAGACCGGAGTCCCCAAGAAATTCCTGACTTTAGAAGAGACCAGACCAAGATGTTAGAAGATAAAACCAAAGCCAGCCAGAAGAGAAGACGACTAGAAGAAGTAAGAAAAGGGTATACAACGTTATATAGATTTGATACGGTGAAAACCCCAGTATGCAAAAATACTCTCTCACACTCTCGTTTATATACCCAACAATGTGAAGGTAGGATAGATGTAGTAGAATCCAACAGTATGAGGTAGGTAAAAGGATAGTGAACAAGAAATGATAACTCAAAACAAATCTAAGAGTTGAAACGTTTCGTCCGATTTATACAGACATCAAAGATTGAAAAGCAAAATTACGTGCATGTACATATGATGGTGAGGGGGGGAAGGAAAGGGAGGGGCTGACATGAAACAAACACACCACTACTATGAACTTTACCCACCCCCCTTAACCTCCCCTGTGCCCCTCTCTACTTCCTGTAAACTATCCACACTTCATTCATATCAGCCCCTATCCTCCCTCCTTTCATTTCCGCTACTAACTCACCCCCTCACCAAATCATATGTACACATGTAATTTTGCTTTCAATAAAAATCTTTCGATTGAGGATGTCCGTATAAATCAGACGAAATATTTCAACTCTTAGATTTAATTTTGCTTTCAATAAAAATCTTTCGACTGAGGATGTCCGTATAAATCGGACGAAATATTTCAACTCTTAGATTTAATTTTGCTTTCAATAAAAATCTTTCGACTGAGGATGTCCGTATAAATCGGACGAAATATTTCAACTCTTAGATTTAATTTTGCTTTCAATAAAAATCTTTCGACTGAGGATGTCCGTATAAATCGGACAAAATATTTCAACTCTTAGATTTGTTTTGAGTTATCATTTCTTGTTCACTATCCTTTTACCTACCCCATACCCAACAATGTTAATTTGGATATACAACAAAACACTCATATGGTGCTTGTGGCATAATACTCATTATTATAGAAAATAAACATGGCAACCCAGGTTCCAATTCTGGATAAGGCTGTTTGCATTTCACATGAAGCTAATACTCTTCAGAAAGGCATGAATCCAACTATTATCCCTGACCCCAATTATGAACAAATAGTAGGGTAGACTGGGTTCTTTAACCTGGCAATCAGCCAACAAGAAGGGAAAATTTTAATTCAAACCAGCTGTACTCCACTTAAAAATTGACATTCTACTCCCAGCAGAAGGATTAGGTAAATACATACCTAATATATATTTACCAACCCAACCACATGAGCAGGATGTGACTCAAGGTCAATTTATTAAGCAGAGTTTAACAGGTTTGAATTCAGAGTTTTTCTTTGCTTAGATTGGTTGCTGCACCAAGGTTAAACAGCTCCGTCTGCCCTACTATTTATCCATAGCTGGATGGAGAATAGTTAAATTTATGCTTTTCTGAAGTCTTCTCCTAGACTGGCTAATTAACTGAATTATGAAAAAAAATAACTGATTTGGGTAATCGATTTCCCAACTGCAAAAGTCCGCAAAGTCTTTCCACCTGCAACAATATTACAGCAGTCTTTAACCACATTCTATAAGCATCTTGCTTACAAAAAATTGGAATTGTCCCTCCCAATTTTCACTGTGTACCATATTAATAAGGCAAGCAGTCGTCCTTCATCCGGATGCCTGAAATTATTGTTTTTCATGCCACCATTCAGACCAGCCACCACCCACACAAAAGTTCAACACTAACTATATATCCGGGACATCTCACAAATAACATTCAGACACTCATGGCGATGCTGATGCTTCGAATCAGGTGAAAGTCTATCGTCACATTAATCTATTTATTTAATTTTTTTTTCTATTTTTATCTTTTCTGCCATTTCTTTCCTTTCTTGCTAATTTTCTTTCTTTCTTTTTCTCTATTTTTCTGTTAGAGTTTCTTTCTCTTTTTTCTTGCTGCATTTGTTTGTTTGTTTGATTGTTTCTTTCTTTCTTTATTCTTTTCTTTCTTTCTTTCTTTCTTCCATTCTTCACTTTTTCTTTCTTTCTTTCTTTCTTTCTTCATTCTTAGTTTTTGCAAAGACAAATTGTCTTCTTTCTTTCTTTCTTTCTTTCTTTCTTTTTTCCATCCTTTTTTATCCCTTTCATTCTTTTAATGTTTCTTTCTTTTTTCTTTCTTTCTTTCTTCCTTCTTTTCTTTCTGTTTTCCGTTTCTCTATTACAATTATGATTTTTCTTCCCTTTTTCCATCGATCTTTTTATTTATTTATTCCTTTGGAAATGCCAATCACCATCAATCATTGTAAAAAAAAAAAAAATCTCCTGAAAAGAAAAAAAAAAACCCTCAATAAATTAAAAGTGTTCTCATTTTCTTATTGCTTCAATGTAACAGTGTTAATTTAAAAAAAAAAAAAGGTTGTTTATTCCGGAGAAAATAATATGGTACATGGTTGAGTACACAGAATAATGTAATAAAAAGTTAATTGTTAACTTGCCCTCCTCAGTATAGAGAGAATGCTGTCTAATTAGTCTTAGACCAGTGTTCAAGCTACTCCACAACACAACACTATCATTTAATGATTTAATTTATCTTTATTTTTGTCATACACAAAAAAATTGTTGATAAATTGTACTCATTGAAGACCAAGTTTGAAAATCCAAAATATCTGTAGTAAAAGTTAAGTAAAGTTGGCAGAGTTGCATTGTAGGGCAGAATGGGTTCTTTAACCTTGGTATGGCAACCAATGTACAGATAGCAATGAAGATGAGGACAATAGTCCGAATAATGCAGATAATACTAATCATCAAGCCTCATCTCAAACATTCAGAGAAATTGTGTAGATAACAATAAAGATGAGGACAATAGTCCGAATAATACAGATAATACTAATCATAAAGCCTCATCTCAAACATTCAGAGAAACAAAAGGTCTTACTTCTTGCTAGTCCTCCCTAACCCCTCCTCTTTTTTTTTTGTATAAAAATTGGTAAATTTAAATTCAAATAAATATTAAGCCAAATAAAGTTTAGTTGGAGGAGTGGCCAATTGTCGGTATCAGCCGGACAGCAAGGGAGTCAATCCCCTTTTTGCTAGTGCTAGAAAAGGGACATTGTTTTCCTGCACAGATCAGATTACCCAATCTGAGCTACTCGGGTACCAGTATCAAACCTGGAACCTTGCGATTCCTAGGTGGGTGCTCTACCGACTGAGCTAAACCAACCCCTGTAAAACATCTATAACCAAACAAAATATAAACCGTCTACAAAAAGACATGAAAACAAAAACGTTATCTTTACTTTGTATGGAAAATTGGGCAAAATAAACACAAAAGGATCATGAACTCAGAATTAGAAAATATTCTAAGTCACCTAAAAGTCATTAGTATTACAAAGACTAACATCATGGACTAAGAAATTGCAGTAAGTCATTTACTTAGATGAATCTAATTCAGAAATTTACTAATCAATTATAAAAGAATATGGAGGCGTGTTGTATAATGATTACCATCATAGGTATGGACATGGCGAGATGAGTTCAAATCCAGGATGAGGCTGTCTTTTTTTTGCATAGTGTTAATACCCTTGGGAAAGGTATGAATCCAACTATATACCCTCCAGTAGGGCAGACTGAGCTCTTTAAATTTGGTTAGGCAACCAGTCAAGGAGATGGAAAACTCTGAATTCTAACCTGT
The DNA here is from genome assembly GCA_023376005.1 of Doryteuthis pealeii. Classification (NCBI taxonomy): domain Eukaryota; kingdom Metazoa; phylum Mollusca; class Cephalopoda; order Myopsida; family Loliginidae; genus Doryteuthis; species Doryteuthis pealeii. The sequence goes on along the minus strand of CM042179.1, from coordinate 12,195,104 downwards.
TAATCTCTGCTTAAGAAATTGATCTTGTGTCATATCCTGCTTGTGTAGAGGTGTATGAAAAGGTGGAATGAAAACATCACACAATGCTGTTAAAGAGAAAACAATTTATAATATAATCATAGCTGATACTGATCAATATTTCGATTTTACAAAAATCATCATCAGAGCTCATTCACTCCGTGGTGTTTGGCTCGGAGAAAAATGTCAAATCCTATATATATATATATATATTATATATATATATATATATATATATATTTGGAGGATATGTGCTTAATTGAAGTCATACCTAATTTTGAAAATTAATTAGTTAATAATTAATGAATTTAGGCAGGCATATATGTTCAAATGTAAGGCTAAACAAATCGAGAAAATGTCAATCCCTGTATGTACATTTGGACCTATCAGGTCTCATCAGCAAGGTTATAAACATTACATTTGAACATATATGCCCGCCTAAATTCATTAATTATTAACTAATTAATTTTCAAAATTAGGTATGACTTCAATTAAGCACATATCTCCAAAAATTGTCGGCTAAAGGCCATATAAAAAATAAACACATTGTTTGTTTACTTACTTTCATATATATATATATAAACTCTTACATTTATATAAAAATTAATAAACTCAGAATAACACAAAGCTTGTGAAATGATGTGAAAAAACCTAGGTAGTAATATCTCATCTACAGAAAGCAAAGTCAATTTATACATAGAAAAAGTATGAACTGCTATAGATAAATTATCAATCATTTGGAAATCTGATCTTTTTGATAATATAAAGCAAGAATTCTTCCATGCTGTAGCCGTATCTGTGCTACTGTAAGTCTGCACCACTCAGACTCTAATGAAAAAGCTAGACAGTAACTATACAAGGATGCTGCATGCCCTCCTTAATAAATCCTCAAAAACAGCTCTCCACAATAATGCAGCTGTATGGCCACTTTCCTCCTATCACACAAAGCATCCAAGTAATATGAACAAGATATGCTGGACACTGTTCGAGTAATAAGTGATATTCTCCTGTGGACACCTCCATGTTGACACATCAAAGTGGACTGGCAAGAAAAGACTTACATTGATCAGCTTTGTGCGGATACTGGATGTTCATGAGGAAGACTTTCCAGGAACGATGACCGATAGGGATGTGTGGCGAGAAAGAGTTTCTTGAAGTATTGATGAAACTCCTCTTTTAATATTTGAAAGTGCTATTATTTTTTATTAATTATTTTCAAGATGACAACATTAAGAAAAATTGTTAGGAGGATTGAAAGGAATAAAAAAACCAACAAGATAATCTCTCGGCCATTCAAACTTATTTGGTTTGATTTTGTTTTACGGCATATCAACCTCAGTGGGTCATTTAATGCCAATAAAGTTTTGAAATAAATCAATTCTTAATGGATAATACAATTTTGTTTATCAACTCATGTTTTTCTATTTAACCCATAGATGGGACCCTAACAGGTACTACCACTCCGGGTCAGAGTGGACCAGGGAGCAATCATGATGAAGGGGTGCTCCACATTCCCCAAACCTCCAAAAATGGAACCTCACCATCAGATAGAGTTTATCAACTCATGTTTTTCTATTTAACCCATAGATGGGACCCTAACAGGTACTACCACTCCGGGTCAGAGTGGACCAGGGAGCAATCATGATGAAGGGGTGCTCCACATTCCCCAAACCTCCAAAAATGGAACCTCACCATCAGATAGAGTTTAACGTAATTCCCAGGACATGTAGACCCTCAGCCATCTCCTTCTAGCACCCATATGATAAAAAGGGATTGTGGCTTGCCATAAGAGCAATAGGGTTGGGAAAAATCATATAGGTGCTAGGGCTTGATGTGACCAGCCGATTGATCGGAGGGGGCCTCTCCGACTGCCCGTTAGCCCAAGATAGGGCCAAAGTGGAGTATTGCAAGTCATGAACTGCTCATCCACCTGGGTTCTATCCTTAAGCATCATGGGTTGCCAATAGGTGGCCCCATTGGGGGAGTCTTACCCCTCTGCAGAGGTGCAGTCGGTGCATTCTAACGCCCCAGGCGACAGGGCGACCATTCAAACTTAGGCCTTAACTGGGACAAGACACTATTACTGGGCAGGAAGATATTTAGTGTTTATGTCACTGGTCGGGGACAGGCGACACAGTAAGTGCTCTCACATTTCTTTGAGGATTTTCTATTTCTTTGAGGAATTCCTATTTCTTTGAAAAGTATTTGCTGTTATCCGTTTATTAAATGTCATTTGTTTTTGTTTTTTTGTACAGTTTCACTGTGTTTATTAAATAAACTTAATGACATCAGTAAAGAAACGTCATGCTTCTTAAAATTTATCGAGTGAGGGGGAACATGAAATGATTGTTTGATTTCTAAAAAAAAAAATGTAAAGATTTGTGCATATTAAAATAAGTGTTAATACAAATTTATATAAAAATATAGAATCGTTTTATTTATAAATAAAAATGTAAATAAAATAAAATAAAATTCGTAACTAAAGAAAAAAATGTTTGTAGAAACCTAAATTTACATGATTCAAAGTTGTTTTCTTTATTTAAAACTTTCAATTTTCCAAGCTGAAAATATTACATTTTAAAAGTAAAATATTTGTTTGGTCCTGGTCGTACTCATATAAAAGCAAGGAGAATTTTGTTTTCATCAAGATTTGTGGGCGTGTCTAAAGCCGATGTCATAGTCTGTACTCGACCGAGTGGCAGTTGATTGTACCAAAAAAGTCATCCCTTTCTTCAAGACCAGTAGGCAGTAAAACCACACACATCTTCATTTATTTCTCTGAATGTTTGAGATGAGGCTTGAAGATTAGTATTATCTGCGTTATTCGGACTATTGTCCTCATCTTCATTGTTATTTGTACAACTCCTACCCCAACTATGGTTAGTGGAATGAGAACAGGATACCCCCGTGGAATAAATAAAGGGTTAGGTTCAAAGTTCCGTGATAGATCCTGAATACGACAAGAAAGTTCCCGAGTTCGAAAAGGAGGTTCCCGAATTCGAGAAGGTTCCCGAGTCCAAGAAGATTCCCGAGTCCGACAAGAAATACCTGAAGAAGGCTGGAGGGTATATCAACTGAAACGTTGTACACATAACAATGAAGATGGGGACAATAGTCCAAATAATGCAGATAATACTAATCTTCAAGCCTCATCTCAAACATTCAGAGAAATAGTAAAATGGTTAATGTGTAACCTGGCTGTGATGAGTCCATCTCTGGGCTGGGTTGCACATACAAATTGTACAAATAACAATGAAGATGGAGATAATAGTCCAAATAATGCAGATAATACACATCTTCATTTATTTTTAAAAATTTAAAGAATCAGTCTTGATCCTTTTTTTTTTCTATTGTCTTTCTTTTGCTTTTATTAGCAATTCCCAATTGACCAATAAGTGAGTGCAGTGATTAACACCAACCCTTTTATATTTAAGTGTAATTGGAGAAGCAATTCACAGCTGATTTTTATCTTTGTTCACTTGATCTTTTATGTTAATTTTCTGCTTACATACCTTACAGCCTATTTAAGATATCTCTCTTTCAACAATTGGAGCTATTTGTTTTAATTATGCATTGATTACTTTCATCTTAAAAACCATTTGCATGAAGCTAAATGCAGAACAAACATTTTAGATTGTCAATTAACTTGGAAGGTATGAGCTTGATAAAAGCTTTTTTTTTTATTGTTTTTTTTTTGGTTGTTTTTTTTTTTTGTTGTTTTTTTTGGGTTTTTTTTTTGGGGGGGGGTTTGGCTGATTTTTTTATGGGTTGCTTTTTTGTTTTTTATTTGGGTTGTGTTTTTTTTTTTTTTTTTTGGTTAGTTTTTTATTGCTTTTCTTTTGGTTGTTTTTTTTTTTTGGCTTATTTTTTATTGGTTGTATTTTTATTGTTTTTTGGGGGGATGTTTTTTTGTCTGTTTTTATTTGTTTATTTTTTGTGTTTTTTTGTGTAGGGATTGTTTTTTTTGTGTGTGTGTTTTTTGTTCTTTTTAGTTGCTTTTTGTTTTGTTTTTTTTTGTAGTTTTCTTTTTAGTCTAACATGGTTGCTACCTAAAAAAAGAACAATTGATGAGAACAATACCGTACTGCAGGTGAAATAGGAAAACTTGAACAGTCTTAGATTACTTATAGTAATATTAAAAATAGCAATGTTGAGAAAAGACTGCAGAAAGATTAATGGGGAAAAAAAGAAAAGAATAAACTAAAAATAGTTTATAAAAATATTTCAGGTTGACTAGTGCATAACATGAATAGAGTGCATTGTTAAATATCAACTCGAAAAAGGCAAACATAGCAATTCAGCCATGTATGGAGTTGTCAAACATCATATATGAATGGATTGGGAAAAGTAAAAAGCTTTTTATTATAGAGAGAGAGAGAGAGAGAGAGAGAGAGAGAGAGAGAGAGAGAGAGAGAGAGAGAGAGAGAGAGACTATTTGTAAATTCTGACTTATATTTCAAACATTTTTAATACAAGTTTTAATTTAATTTATGATTTCAGAAAAAAAATCTCTAAAATATGATATCAGATAAAATAATTTATTTTGCTATTCATATTGCTAAGAATGTTTCTTATATCTGATTCACGATTTTTTTCTCATAATTTTTCTATAAATTTGAAAGCACAAAAATGGTAAATAATTTGAGATCAATAAGCTTACCCACATGATGATGAATTTGAATGGAAATATAATGAACATACCTGAAAATAGAAAAAAAAATATTGATTGTTAATTGACAAAATATCAACAACAAAAAAATCATTGTATAAAAAATAACAAATAAAAATTTAAAAGATTTTAAAACTTTACATAACACTTAATAGCCTTGGGAAAGGTATGACTCCAACTAGTCTCCCTCCAGCTATGGGTAAATAGTAGGGCGGACTAGGCTCTTTAACCAGTCTAAGAAGGGAAAAATTAATCCCTATATTTGTTACGCCATGTGTCCAACTGGTGTGTGAATATAATTCTAAGTGACAATCATATGTAGATAGCAGGTTCAATCCTAACCATGGGCAATAATAACATAGAATACTTAACATACTTGTACCCGGTCATGGTTAATGGAATGAGAACAGGCTACCCTGATGGATAGAATAAAGAGTTTGGTTCAAAGTTCCATGAAGGCTCGCAAGTACAATATGAAAGCTTTCGAGATTGACAAAAAACACCTGAAGAAGGCCAGAGAGTACATCAGATGAAACGTTGTGTATATAATAACAAAGCAATCAGCTGGTCAGGATTGTCCCAACCCTGTTGCCCTTATGGCGAGCCCCAACCCATTTTATCATATGTGCTAGAAGGTAGTGGCTGAGGGTCTTCATGTCCTGGGAATGATATTATACTATCTGATGGTGAGGTACCAGTTCTGGAGGTCTGAGGAATGTGGAGCACCCCTTCAACACCATTGCTCCCTGGTCCTTTCTGACCCACAGTGGTAGAACCTGATAGAGTTCCATCTATGAGTTACATAGAAAAAATGTGTTTATAAAAAAAATTGAGTATGAATGAATTTATTTCAAAACTTTGTCGGCATTAAATGACCCACCGAGATTTATATGCCATAAAACAAACCAAACCAAAATTTCCTCTTTAATTAATTTTTCTTACCATTATTTTTTCAATCATCCAATTCAATTTTAAAAGTTGGACCATATGACCTTTAGACACCCCTTTTGCAATCTCGATTCATAAGGACATTTTTTTCATTTGCACTTTCAAAATCCAGTTGTTTGTTAGGGTTAGGGTTAGGGGTTAGTTTTATAATTTTTTTAAAAAACTCTAGAAATCGTCTGTTAACAAACAACCGGATTTTGACCGTGTAAATGAAAAAAATGTCCTTATGAATCAAGATCGCAAAAGGGGTGCCTAAAGGTCATATGCTCCTAAACGTTTTACTCTCTTGCTGCTTATGATCTGATGTGGTAATTTATTTTAAAAAAAAAGGACTCATCACTATTGATTTCTTGAAAATGGTACAGTGCTTCTAATTACCAATTCCTTCAGCAAAATTCACCTTTTTTATTGAATAACCCTCATAAGTCACTTTACTTTTGTGAATATACTGCTTTCCATCCCAAAAGTAAATTTTGAATATGTAAAAAAAAAAATCATTGCAAAAGTTCAAAATATTAGTGACAAAAGAAAAATCATTTTTGTTGCATATTTTAAAGTTTGAAGACAAAGAAATCTTTTGGGAATAGAATTTTATATGTAAATTTTATTGTTCTCTGAGAATGGAGAATATTTTTTTGTATTAAACATTATTAAAGTTCAAAACATATAAGACATTCCAATGAATAATGGTAATGGACACCTTTCTGAATATATGTTTTTATCTTCATTTGTTTGTTGTCTTCTTCATCCGAATTTAATTGCCTACTTTTTAACCTGGGAAAATATATGATGTCCGGCAAAAAAATAAAAGTAAAAAATATTTTATAAAAATAAATATAAGTCTGGCAACAAACATCATAAAGTTTACAATTTGTACCTTTCTGAATATATGTTTTTATCTTCATTTGTTTGTTGTCTTCTTCATCCGAATTTAATTGCCTACCTTTTAACCTGGGAAAATATATGATGTCCGGCAAAAAAATAAAAGTAAAAAATATTTTATAAAAATATATATAAGTCTGGCAACAAACATCATAAAGTTTACAATTTGTACCTTTCTGAATATATGTTTTTATCTTCATTTGTTTGTTGTCTTCTTCATCCGAATTTAATTGCCTACCTTTTAACCTGGGAAAATATATGATGTCCGGCAAAAAAATAAAAGTAAAAAATATTTTATAAAAATAAATATAAGTCTGGCAACAAACATCATAAAGTTTACAATTTGTACCTTTCTGAATATATGTTTTTATCTTCATTTGTTTGTTGTCTTCTTCATCCGAATTTAATTGCCTACTTTTAACCTGGGAAAATATATGATGTCCGGCAAAAAAATAAAAGTAAAAAATATTTTATAAAAATAAATATAAGTCTGGCAACAAATATCATAAAGTTTACAATTTGTACCTTTCTGAATATATGTTTTTATCTTCATTTGTTTGTTGTCTTCTTCATCCGAATTTAATTGCCTACTTTTTAACCTGGGAAAATATATGATGTCCGGCAAAAAAATAAAAGTAAAAAATATTTTATAAAAAATATAAGTCTGGCAACAAACATCATAAAGTTTACAATTTGTACCTTTCTGAATATATGTTTTTATCTTCATTTGTTTGTTGTCTTCTTCATCCGAATTTAATTGCCTACCTTTTAACCTGGGAAAATATAACGTTGCATGGCAAAAAAGATCATAAATTCAAGAAAAAGTATTTTTTTAAATGTCTACAAAAATTAGAAATTCCATTCATTATTTTGCAAGTTTAAATTAGATCACCTCTTAACAGCTGAGCCAGGATTTAGAAAAACATAAAAAAAAAAAATTTTTTAATATTGTTAATTGATAAAGTATCTAAATTAAATAATGTAAAATCGATATTGGCATTTTAGAATATCTTATGTCAAAATTTTAACGAGAAATAATAGATTTATTAAAAAAAAAAGATATGAATTGCAGGTGTGGAAAACTTGCAAGGAGAGTTAACAGCAGAAATCTGATCAAAGGAATCAATACCTGGGCTGTCCCCATTATAAGATACTCAGGACCATTCTTAAAATGGACAAAAGAAGAACTCAGACAGATTGACCAAAGAACGAGAAAATTAATGACCATGCACAAGGCTCTCCACCCTAGAGACGATAGAGATAGATTATATGTGTCAAGAAAAGAAGATGAAAGAGGTCTTGCCAACATAGGGGACTGCGTAGAAACCACAATCCAACAACTCGAAGACTACACAAAAAAGAGTAAAGACAGATTACTTATGGCGGCCAACAATAGTAGATGTGACATATGGACAAACAGAAAAACAACAAAGACTAGAAAACAAAAATGGGAAGAAAAACAATTATATGGACACTTCAAATGACAAATTGGAGAGGTTGCACATGAAAAGACCTGGATGTGGTTAAGAAAAGGAAACCTTAAAAGAGAAACTGAATTACTAATAATTGCTGCACAGAATAATGCCATAAGGACAAACTATATCAAAGCGAAAATTGATAAGACCCAACAAAATAGTAAATGTAGACTATGCGGTAATAGAGACAAGACTGTAAACCATGTACTCTGCGAATGTAACAAACTAGCACAACGGGAGTACAAAACTAAATTTTGAGAGAACTGAAAAAGTTATGGAATATGAAAGTCAAAGTTATACCAATTGTAGTTGGTGCACTTGGAACGGACCCAAAAGGATTGGAAAAGGGTTTGGAAAGTCTGGAAATCAGAGGAAGAATTGATACCATCCAGAACACTGCACTGCTGCAATCTGCCAGAATACTCAGAAGAGTTCTGGACACCTGAGGAGACTTGTTGTCAGTCAGACTCCAGTGAATAATAATAATAATAATAATAATAATGATCCATTCTTGGATAGATAGCAAGGAAGTTTACCCCTTCTCATGAATGCTAAACCATGGAGATTGGTTTTGCATCTGAATTGGAATGCCACACCTACCATTAGCTCCCCAATTTTCTGAACAGATCCAAGCTTTGCTGCATCCTGTGTATGACTTTAAATGGCATCTAATGGTGAAATTCCAACTCTAGAGCTCTGGGGAGTGTAGGGTACCCCTTCATTGCCATTTCGTCCCAGGTACACCCTGACCCGGAGTGGTAGTACCTTTTAGGGTCCCATCTATGGGCTAAATAGAAAAAAATGAGTTTTAAAATTTTTTTTACAAAAATTGAGTTAAAATAATCTTTTGAATACCCATCAAGCATGAATAGAACAAAATGTCTTCGGCATAAAATAACCCAACAAGGTTTGACATGGCATAAAATCCAACAAAATAAACCAAACTAAACTAAGCTGTGCTACTCATACGCTGAGTTGGCAAGGGCCAGTATCAAACCCAGAACCTTGTAACTCCTAGGTAGATGCTCTACCAACTGAGCATAAAATAACCCAACAAGAGTTGACATGCCGTAAAATCCAACAAATTAAACCAAACCAAATGAAACTAAGCTGTGCTACTCATACGCTGAGTTGGCTTACTGTTTATCCAAAATAGAAAAGTTATTTTTTTTCCTTTTGATTTTTAATGACATTGCAGTCTTTCTAAATAACACTTGTAATATTTGCTCTACTTAGGTATTGAGCACTTTTTACTAATCAGCTTTAGTTTCCTGGCGGTTTTGTATGAATATATATATCTTATATATATATATATACATATAAATTGTTTTTTCTTTTGGCCAAAATATTGTACCAATAGATTATTTTTGGTTGGTACGATTATCTTGGTCTTTTCTTTTTTCCCAAAATTTTTTTCTCCCTGGGTAATGTTTGGTAGTATATTTTTACAATCAAACTATTTACAGTTTAACTCAGTTAGTAAAGCAGCAGCCTCGGAACCACAAGGTTCCAGATTTGAAACCAGACCTCGCCAACTCAATGCATTAGTAGTAGCACATCTTGGATCTATGTGGTTTGGTGAGGAGACAGTGGTAGGTGTCATGCCCCATCTCAGATATAAAAACTGTGTGGGTAGGTTAGAGTAACCTTCCTTTATTGGTAGGTAACTTAGAGTGACCGTTCGTGATGTTATGCAAATATTAGTGGCAGGTCGTCGGTAAGTCTCTACTTAATGACGGGTGTGCACCGCCATTGGCATTCTGGACTTCGTACGTCGTAAGAGACGGTCGATTCGTGTTACTCTTCTTACAAAAACAATCTCACTGATCTTTTCTTTACTACTACCTACTTAACTTTTTTTAGTTGTGTGGCGCTTCAGCCCAGACACAAAAAGAATCTCTCTAGTATAATGCTAGTGAAAAGGGTATATACTCCCTCACTGTTCAGCTGATACTGATAATAGGCCACTCCACCTATTTTACTTTTCTTTTTATTGTGTTGTGCTTCACCTTAGATGCAAAAAGAATCTCAGGTCTAGCGCTAATGAAAAGGGGATAGACTCCCTCACTGTCCAGCTGATGCCAACAATAGGCCACTGCCTACTTGACTTTTTTTTCTTTTTATTTATGTGGAGTTTTACCTTAGATATAAAAATAATCTCTCTGGTCTAGCGCTAATGAAAAGGGATAGACTCCCTCACTGTCCAGCTGATGCCAACAATAGGCCACTGCCTACTTGACTTTTTTTTCTTTTTTTTTTTTTCTTTTTTATTTATGTGGAGTTTTACCTTAGATACAAAAATAATCTCTCTGGTCTAGCGCTAATGAAAAGGGGATAGACTCCCTCATGTCCAGCTGATGCCAACAATAGGCCACTGCCTACATGACTTTGTTTTCTTTTTTTATTTCTCTTTTTTATTTATGTGGAATTATACCTTAGATACAAAAATAATCTCTCTGGTCTAGTACTAATGAAAAGGGGATAGACTCCCTCACTGTCCAGCTGATGCCAACAATAGGCCACTCCACCTACTTTACAGCTTTTGCTGGTTTTCATTTACCACTGCTGCTGCTGCTGCTGCTTTGTCTGCCGCTGTCTTTATGTGGCTTGGAGGTTAAATAAATGATTCATCTTAATCTTCATTTTCCTATTTATTTTTTTCTTTTATTTTTTTTGGAGGGGGGGGGGTTGCCATGGCAGAAATGATGTTTGCAGTATTCACAGAATGAAATCCTTACCTGGCTTTCTAACCGTTCATCAAGATTTCTTTCTTTTTTTTCCCCCTTTCAGACATGACACTTTTGCAGAAACTTGCAGAACCATTATTGTTTTGTTTGTTTGTTTTTGTTTGTTTTTTTTTTTTATTATTGTTGTTTTTTTTTTTGTGGTGGTGGTGGTGATGGTGGTGGTGGTTATGGTGTTGTTGTTGTTGTTGTTGTTTGTTTTTGTGTGTGCCTGTTGGGCGGGGTAGAGAAGTCCTATAATCATAGACTATCAACAACAACAACAACAACAACAAAGCTTTACTTTTTTAGAATAGAGAAAAATTAATGAGCAATGCAATATGAAGGATATTTTTCACAAGATTAATTATTGAAAGGTGGCTAACATTGACGTGTGCATGTGTGTGTGCGCGCGCATGTGCATTTATATGTGTGTGTGTGGTTACAAGCACAATTTACAAGAAATGTGCAGTTTTCTAATATATATATATATATATATATATATATATATTCATATGTGTATATATATATATATGCATACACACACACATGTATATAGTATTTATAGTGAAAAGGTAATAGACACCCTCACTGTCTGACAGATACCAACAATAGTTCACTCAGTCAGTAAAGCATCTGCCTTGGAGTCACAAGGTTTCAGGTTCGATACCAGCCGTCGTCAACTCACCAGATGAGTAGCACAGCTTGAATCTGTGCAGTAAAGTGGGGAGCTGATAGTAGGTATTGTGTTCCACCTCAGATACTAAAACAATCTCACTGGTCTTGTGGTAGCAAAAAGTGGATAGACTCCCTTGCTGTCCAGCTGATACTGACAATAGGCAACTCACCAGATGAGTAGCACAGCTTGAATCTGTGCAGTAAAGTGGGGAGCTGATAGTAGGTATTGTGTTCCACCTCAGATACTAAAACAATCTCACTGGTCTTGTGGTAGCAAAAAGTGGATAGACTCCCTTGCTGTCCAGCTGATACTGACAATAGGCAACTCACCAGATGAGTAGCACAGCTTGAATCTGTGCAGTAAAGTGGGGAGCTGATAGTAGGTATTGTGTTCCACCTCAGATACTAAAACAATCTCACTGGTCTTGTGGTAGCAAAAAGTGGATAGACTCCCTTGCTGTCCAGCTGATACTGACAATAGGCAACTCACCAGATGAGTAGCACAGCTTGAATCTGTGCAGTAAAGTGGGGAGCTGATAGTAGGTATTGTGTTCCACCTCAGATACTAAAACAATCTCACTGGTCTTGTGGTAGCAAAAAGTGGATAGACTCCCTTGCTGTCCAGCTGATACTGACAATAGGCCACTCCACCTACTTTGCAGGTTGTGTGATTAAGTGGGGAGCTAATGGTAGGTCTGCCATTTCACCTCAGATGCAAAAACAATCTCCCTGGTCTAGCACTAGAGAGAAGGGGATAGACTCCCTTGCTGTCCCGCTGATACCAATAATAGGCCACTCCACCGACTTTACTACTCTTATCTATGGTAATTTATGAGGAAGTGCGCCCCGGTCTCCTGCCTCAAGAGTTGCTGCCCGGTGACTATTAAAATAACGACCCAGCTCAGTCTATTCAAAACTATCCATCTATCTATCTATCTCAATTTGTTCATATTTATCTATATTACTTTAAATACTAAGATTTTTTTTTATTCATCTTTGTTTAATGTCTTGTTTTTAGTTTAAATAAACAAGAATTACGACAAAAAAATATGCGACCCCCCCCCAAATACATTTACTTGTCGGAAATATCTATCTCCATTTGTTCATATCTATCTATATTATTTTGTTTGTTTATCTATCTATCTATCTCAGTCTATTCAAAACTATATATCCATCTTCATATCTAAACAAAAATTACGACAAATTACGATAAATAAACAAGAATTACGAGCTGGGGTTGTTATTTTGATAGTCACCGGGCAGCAACTCTTGAGGCAGGAGACCGGGGCGCACTTCCTCATAAATTACCATAGATAAGAGTAGTAAAGTCGGTGGAGTGGCCTATTGTTGGTATCAGCGGGACAGCAAGGGAGTCTATCCCCTTCTCTCTAGTGCTAGACCAGGGAGACCGGGACACACTTCCTCATAAATTACCTTATCTATTTTAGAAATTTATAAAAACTTTTGTGATCCCACTTTTGCATTATTGAAAATTTTTTAATTGCCATTTTTCTTTTTAGATGAGGTTTGATAATTTGTATTATTTAGATTTTTTGGACAGTTGTCCTCATCTTTATTGTTATATACACAATATTTCAACTGATGTACCCTCATGCCTTCTTCAGATGTTTCTTGTTCAACTCAGGAGCCTTCATATATATATATTTACCAAACCCCTCTGCATGAGCAGGATGTAACACAAGGTCAATTTCTTGAGCGGAGTTTAACAGGTTTGAATTCAGAGTTTTTTCTCCTAGACTGGTTACCTAACCAAGGTTATAGAGCCCAGTCTGCCCTATAAATTATCCATAGCTGGAGGGAGAATATATGGATTCATACCTTTCCCAAGGGTATTAGTATTGTTAAGCTATGTTAAGTATTCTATGTTATTATCACCAGTGGGATAGATTGAACCAACAACCTATAGATGATTGTCACTTAGAATTGTATGTTGGTTGCTTTCTATCTTGTAACTTAATGGCTCTCAACCAAAATATATATATATATATATATATATATATATATATATATATATATATAAACGTCCACTTACCTACTATGGTAGAGGCGTGTAGTAGTATCATTGACAAGGTTAATTTCGCAGGGATTGTTCGCTATATACCGGCGGCCGAACAGATATGGTCTCAGACTATGCCTGTGAAGTCCCGGTTTCGATTCCTGTCGGAGGGGAGTCATTAGTATACATCGCTGAAGAGACTTAATAAAGTCGAAACAGTCTGTACGGTGTTCTGCATAGCGAGCCATCCTTTGCCGGGATTCACTTGTCAAGATTATTTTCTATAATTATCGAATTTTATGCGATACATGCATTTATAATTGCCTTCAAGAAAAATATAAATAATAATAATAATATATATATATATATATATATATATATATATATATATAACAATAGAGATGAGGACAACAGTTGGAAAAATCTAAATAGTACAAATTATCAAGCCTCATCTTAAAAATAATAAGAAAACTCCCGAAGAAGGCTGAATGACACATCGGCTGAAATGTTGTGTATATATAACAATATAGATGAGAACAACAGCCTGAAAAATCTAAATAGTATAATACATTCATTATGTAATACCAGGACGTAATGGACCCTTTGAGTCGTTGAGTTTGAAAGTCCTAGTGTAGGTAGTAGGATACCTTTTATTTTATTTGCTGTATTTGAAGCCTTCATGGAACTTTGAACTGAACCCTTTATTCAATCCTAGGGGGTAGATTATTCTCATTCAGTTAATCATGGCAATCTAAAAGTGTTAAGCTATGTTAAGTATTCTATGTTATTATAGCCCATAGTCAGGATTGAACCAGCAACTTACAGATGATTGTCACATAGAACTGTATTAACTCAATTATTGTGCAATCTAAAAGTGTTAAGCTATGTTAAGTATTCTATGTTATTATAGCCCATAGTCAGGATTGAACCAGAAACTTACAGATGATTGTCACATAAAACTGTATTAACTCAATTATTGTGCAATCTAAAAGTGTTAAGCTATGTTAAGTATTCTATGTTATTATCGCCCATAGTCAGGATTGAACCAGCAACTTACAGATGATTGTCACATAGAACTGTATTAACTCAATTATTGTGCAATCTAAAAGTGTTAAGCTATGTTAAGTATTCTATGTTATTATAGCCCATAGTCAGGATTGAACCAGCAACTTACAGATGATTGTCACATAGAACTGTATTAACTCAATTATTGTGCAATCTAAAAGTGTTAAGCTATGTTAAGTATTCTATGTTATTATCGCCATAGTCAGGATTGAACCAGCAACTTACAGATGATTGTCACATAGAACTGTATTAACTCAATTATTGTGCAATCTAAAAGTGTTAAGCTATGTTAAGTATTCTATGTTATTATCGCCCATAGTCAGGATTGAACCAGCAACTTACAGATGATTGTCACATAGAACTGTATTAACTCAATTATTGTGCAATCTAAAAGTGTTAAGCTATGTTAAGTATTCTATGTTATTATAGCCCATAGTCAGGATTGAACCAGAAACTTACAGATGATTGTCACATAGAACTGTATTAACTCAATTATTGTGCAATCTAAAAGTGTTAAGCTATGTTAAGTATTCTATGTTATTATAGCCCATAGTCAGGATTGAACCAGAAACTTACAGATAATTGTCACATAGAACTGTATTAACTCAATTATTGTGCAATCTAAAAGTGTTAAGCTATGTTAAGTATTCTATGTTATTATCGCCCATAGTCAGGATTGAACCAGCAACTTACAGATGATTGTCACATAGAACTGTATTAACTCAATTATTGTGCAATCTAAAAGTGTTAAGCTATGTTAAGTATTCTATGTTATATTAGCCCATAGTCAGGATTGAACCAGCAACTTACAGATGATTGTCACATAGAACTGTATTAACTCAATTATTGTGCAATCTAAAAGTGTTAAGCTATGTTAAGTATTCTATGTTATTATAGCCCATAGTTAGGATTGAACCAGAAACTTACAGATGATTGTCACATAGAACTGTATTAACTCAATTATTGTGCAATCTAAAAGTGTTAAGCTATGTTAAGTATTCTATGTTATTATAGCCCATAGTCAGGATTGAACCAGAAACTTACAGATGATTGTCACATAGAACTGTATTAACTCAATTATTGTGCAATCTAAAAGTGTTAAGCTATGTTAAGTATTCTATGTTATTATAGCCCATAGTCAGGATTGAACCAGAAACTTACAGATGATTGTCACATAGAACTGTATTAACTCAATTATTGTGCAATCTAAAAGTGTTAAGCTATGTTAAGTATTCTATGTTATTATAGCCCATAGTCAGGATTGAACCAGAAACTTACAGATGATTGTCACATAGAACTGTATTAACTCAATTATTGTGCAATCTAAAAGTGTTAAGCTATGTTAAGTATTCTATGTTATTATAGCCCATAGTCAGGATTGAACCAGAAACTTACAGATGATTGTCACATAGAACTGTATTAACTCAAGTATTGTGCAATCTAAAAGTGTTAAGCTATGTTAAGTATTCTATGTTATTATAGCCCATAGTCAGGATTGAACCAGCAACTTACAGATGATTGTCACATAGAACTGTATTAACTCAATTATTGTGCAATCTAAAAGTGTTAAGCTATGTTAAGTATTCTATGTTATTATAGCCCATAGTCAGGATTGAACCAGAAACTTACAGATGATTGTCACATAGAACTGTATTAACTCAATTATTGTGCAATCTAAAAGTGTTAAGCTATGTTAAGTATTCTATGTTATTATAGCCCATAGTCAGGATTGAACCAGAAACCTACAGATGATTGTCACATAGAACTGTATTAACTCAAGTATTGTGCAATCTAAAAGTGTTAAGCTATGTTAAGTATTCTATGTTATTATAGCCCATAGTCAGGATTGAACCAGAAACTTACAGATGATTGTCACGTAGAACTGTCTTAACTCAATTATTGTGCCATGTGTCCTACTAGTTAACAACAAAAATGAAGAAAGCAGTCCCAAAAATTGTTGAACTTGGGAGCCTTCATATTTGAATTTGAAGCCTTCATGGAACTTTGAACTGAACCCTTTATTCAATCCTAGGGGGTAGATTGTTCTCATTCAGTTAATCATGGCAATCTAAAAGTGTTAAGCTATGTTAAGTATTCTATGTTATTATAGCCCATAGTCAGGATTGAACCAGCAACTTACAGATGAGTGTCATTTAGAACTGTATTAACTCAACCCTTATATTCATTATGCCATGTGCCCAACTGGTTAACAACAAAAATGAGGACAACAGTCAAAAAAATCTAAATAATACAAAATAATATGTTGTTTGTTTTTTTCTTCATTAGCCTAATAGAGGTAGTAATATTTGTATTTATCTTAAAGTCAATGATTTTCAATCACCAAAGATTTGATGACAGCTTGGAGCACTTAGCTTGATTTGCAACCATTTTGAATAGCCTCAAAACAAATTTTTTTCACAATTAAAATAATTTTTGCGTTTATAGCAAAAATTATTTTAATTCCAAATAATGTAGAGTTTACATTTATGGAAAATAATTCTAAAAATAAGATTTATTTTGCTTTTTAAAAAAAAGTTATCTTATTTATTGAATGGCTCATATGTGTGTGTGTGTGTGTGTGTGTGTGTGTGTGTGTGTGCATATCTTTTAGAGAATTGATTTAAAACTGGAAATATTTTCTTTTGTGTTATATCATTTATATTAGAAGCGCGTGGTGTAATGGTTAAAGTCATAGGAAATGGACTCGTCAACACGAGTTCAAATCCTGGACGTGGTAATTGCATTTCACTTAGAGCTAATACTCTTGGGAAAGGTATGAATTCTACTCTCCCTCCAGCTATGGGTAAATAGTAGGGCAGACTGGGCTCTTTAACCTTGGTTAGGCAACCGGTCTAGGAGAAAGAAAACTCTGAATTCAAACCTGTTAAACTCCGCTTAAGAAATTGACCTTGTGTCACATCCTGCTCGTGCGGAGGGGTTGGTAAATATATATATTAGACAAAAGAGTTGTCTATGGTGTAATAGTTATCCTCATAGGAAATTAATACAGTGACATGAGTTCAAATCCTGGACAAGACTGGTTGCATTTCACATCGTGCTAATACCCTTGGGAAAGGTAGGAATCCAAATATTCTCCCTCAAGCAATGAGTAAGTAGTAGGGAAGACTGAGCTCTTTAACCTTGGTGCAGCAACCAGTATAAGCAAAGAAAAACTCAAAATTAAAAACTGTTAAAATCTGCTTAAAAAAAATTGACCTTGTGTCACACCCTGCTCATGTAGATAGGCGAGGTGAATACTTATATTAGACAAAGGAGTTCAAATCCTAGACGCGGTAACTGCATTTTCACTGATCCTTAATGATAGTCACAAAACAACACCCCAACCCATCCTATGAGCGTTGTATAGTCAGAGCGAATAACAAACATTTGGTTGGTTTTATTTATTTACTGACCCCTACATCTCATCTGTAATGGGGCTATCGTTTCATTAGCAAGTAGGATTTTATGTGTTGGAGTTTCTAGCTCCAAGATCCTTGGTTTTGAATTCAGACTTTTTTCTTTTCTTAGATTGATTGGCTTATCAAGGCTAAAGAGCCCAGTCTGCCCTACTATTTATCAATAGCTGGGTGAAGAAGAGAAAGAACTCATGACTACATCAACTAGGGACCAAGCCTCACCCAATGTCACTCTAACCCCTAAACCAATGCCATAAAAAATACCCCGTGCATTATCAAGATCAATCTCCTGTAATCGACCGGGTCGAAAGGAACTAATTCCCCCTCAAAGGCTACTACGCCCGCGCAATGGGGGGGGGGGAGATGAAGAATAATCAAAGTTCCAATTACCGTTGAACTGGGAAGACATGGCAACAAACGGTTGTAACCCAATACAAACCTGAATAGTTGCAAAGTCTACTGCAGAATGACAGGGTATTTATAAAGTAAAAAGTCGTTGGGGTGGCCTAAAGTCGGTATATGGATTAAAAGCTCAGTAAGGGTAAACCAAATCCAAACTTCTTTAGAACTTATTTGTTCCAATGACTGGCCTGTTTACCAAAACTCTTCTTGGTCCCCAATAATACTTGCACTGGAAAAATAATATCTAAAAAAGTTTGGCTTTGGGTCACCCCTACCGCAATTTTAACCTAAACTAATATAGAACAATATTTTTTTTTTTTTTTCAACATCAATATTTATCTGAAACAAACATCAATTATTCACAAAATTGATAAATGAAAAATTTTAAAACTTTTCTTAAGTCATATTTAATATTTTAACAGCCAGAATGTATTTATTAATTTTTTTTAATATGAGAGATATTTCTTGGTAGTTATTTTGAATAATTCTGCTTTGTCTACAATATAATTTATAACTGTTAAACTCTGCTTAAAAAATTGACCTTGTGTCACACTCATGTAGATAGGTGAGGTGAATACTTATATTAAACAAAGAAGTTCAAATCCTAGACACGGTAACTGCATTTTCACTTAGCACTAATACCCTTGGGAAAGGTATGAATCCAATTCTCCCTCCAGCTATGGGTAAATAGTAGGGCAGACCAGGCTCTTTAACCTTGGTTAGGCAACCGGTCTAGGAGAAGGAAAACTCTGAATTCAAACCTGTTGAACTCCGCTTAAGAAATTGACCTTGTGTCACATCCTGCTCGTGCGGAGGGGTTGGTAAATATATATATCAAACAAAGGACTGACACTGTAAATAAAATTTCCCTCTAAAATTTTAAAAATTATGACCATCAAAGATTTTTAGAATGCTTCACATTTATTAGTATTTTTTTGTATATTTTGATGTATGTAGTATAGTAAGAAATTTGAAAAAACATAGGTTTAAATAAAATGAGTGGTAAGTTTATTAGTCAACGCTGCAGTGTTTCGATCTGTTAAGTAGATCTTCTTCAGGGCATTTGTTGATATAAGGAAAAGTAATAAAAAATTTTATCACAGAATAACGAGAAAAACTGCGATAGTCCTTGTTTATCAATCTGTTCAAAATTTGAAGTTTGAAGAAGGAACACTGGAAAGGTGGACGGTTTGAAATATGACGTCAAATATTCTTCTTATATGGTGTGTGTGTGTGTGTGTGTGTGTGTGTGTGTGTGTCAAAAAATGACATTGAGCATTTTTCAGGTGTTTTAAGGACTATCGCAGTTTTTTTTTTCATTATTCTATGATAAAATGTTTTATTACTTTTCCTTATATAAACAAATACCCTGAAGAAGATCTACTTAACAGATCGAAACACTGCAGCATCGGCTGATAAACTTACCACTCATTTTATTTAAACCTGTGTTTTTTTCAAATTTCTTACTATACTACATACCGTCGGATTCACTTCCATCTCTTCACATGTTGATGTATGTAGACATTTATCCAAACCATTTGCCACTGTTAGGATGTGACACTGTTATGAATATGGAGCATCCACAGGAAGCTCGAACTCGCTTTTCAGTAATAATGGATCTGCAATAACAAAAGTAAAAATGAAAAGAGGAGGTTTGTTTGTTTGTTTATTTAATTTTAACGGCATATCAACCCGTCTGGGGTTATGTCATGCCTAACGGTTAGGAAGTGATACATATCGTGTATTTATATTTATACTTTTTAGTAATTGGTTTTAACAATGTGTTAACATTATTGGGGATTATGTTGTATGGTCTTGATTAGTTTCATGTCTATATTCTATGGTATAATTTTATTTCCCTTAAAAAAGAGAGAATATCCTCCATGTTGACATTTTCAAACAGAACTTTCATATTGTTTGCCTTAAAATAATGTTTTCTGATGTGAGCAAGAAACCTGCATTCCATGAATAAGTGTTTAACCATCAAAGATGTTTGACATGTTCCACATTGTGGTTGTTATTGTTGTTTGAGTATATTGGAGTGTGTTAGTCTTGTATGACCAATGCGTAATTGAGATATAATGACTTGTTCCTTTCTAGACTTCCTTAAAGTTGGTCTCCAGCCTTCCAAAGTGGGTTTGATTAGGAGAAAGGGAAGTTAAAATTGATTGAACAATATCAGCTTAGGCTACCTATTCCCACCCTGTCGGCTGGGGCATTAGAATGCACCGACTGCAGAGGGGTAAGACTCCCCCAATGGGGCCACCTGTTGGCCGTGGGTGGCGACCCATGATGCTTAAGGATAGAGCCCAGGTGGATGAGCAGTTCATGACATGCAATACTCCACTTTGACCCTATCTTGGGCTAGACGGGCGGGCGGAGAGGCCCCCTTCGATCAATCGGCTGGTCAAGTCAAGCTCTAGCACCTATATGATTTTCCCAACCCTATTGCCCTTATGGCAAACCCCAACCCTTTTTATCATATGGGTGCTAGAAGGCGGTGGCTGCGGGTCTACATGTCCTGGGAATGACGTTAAACTCTATCTGATGGTGAGGTTCCAGTTCTGGAGGTTTGGGGAATGTGGAGCACCCCTTCATCACCATTGCTCCCTGGTCCACTCTGACCCAGAGTGGTAGGACTGTCTAATGTTGCATGTTCATATTTTGAGTGTATTTATTCTATGTTATGACAATTTTGGGTAATGTGATGTCGGCAGTGACGTAATTTTTGTTTACAGACAAAAACCAAAAGCGAATCTCCATTATTAATAGATATTTTTTAATCAAATACTGAAATTTTTTATATGATTTTTTATTTCAATAACATTGAGCAGGATGTGACACCAGGTCAATTCTTAATCAGAGTGCAGCTGGTTTGAATTTGTTTTCCATTTCCTACAACAATAATCATTACACTTGGCATATCTCCACTTTTTAAAAGTGTCCTATAGTACCTAAATAATGAGAATAGAATCATCTGTTTTCTCTATAAATAATGTCTGACAAAACCTCGGATGAGACAAACAAGATCTCATAGGATTTGTTAATTCAGTCTAGAAAATGCTAATTTCTCTGTTCTCCTTGTGTCTTTGCTTAGTAAACCTTTTTCTTGTAGAAGTTATACCCTTGATATTGCAAAAGCAATACAATACTCAGCATTGCAGTAGGATTCCAACTATTGCCAAGTTGGCAGACAAGGAAGTAAAATGTAACTCAATACAGTCCTTGCATTACTGGGACCATAATGCAGAATGATGGATATTTATCTATCATGATATTCATACTTAGATCAGCAGCCAATCAGGGCTCAAGGAATAAGATCACCTAGACGCAAGTATGGAATATTCCAGAGTGCTATAAATACTAATTGCTATATTTTAAAGGTAATTTTCATTCCTCGTCTGAAATTTATATATAAAAAAATTAGCAAATATTTTGAATGTTATGTAGGAAATATTCATTTTCTTTTGTTCATATTACTCTACTCATGACAAAAAAATTATGGCAATATTCAATTAATATTACAAATACATTCTACTCACATAATATCACAAACTCTAAGGTTATTTCCTAGTTGAGTAACATAATATTACAGAATGACTCAGAAAAAACAGAACCCAAATTATTTATTTATTTTCCCATTAAACTAACCCTAAACCACAACCCTAACCCTAACCCTTGTTGGACTTAAACTTTAAAAAAAAATTAAAATTAACAGTTTTATTACAAAATGTGTGGGTTCTGTTTTTTCTGGGTCACCCTGTATTATTATGTTAATCAACTAAGGGGGTTTAGGGTTAGGGTTTAGTGTTAGGGTTAGGGTTGAGGTTTAGGGTTAGTTTAATCAAAAAAATGCTGATATTTAGTTAGTTGTTGTTGTTCAATTCAACAGTGCACTAACTCACTCAAATCAACATTTCTGCTAACCTTAATTATTCTGTTCACCTTGTATCGTTGCTTAGTAAACCTTTTCCCCTATCCTTAATACTCGTTGTGTTTATTCCTATTATTTCTCAGTTAACTCTGATACTCAAGTTACAATAAAAAGTATAAAGAAAGCATTGTGACAGTAATCTATTGATAATGGAGATTGTCTGTATTTCTGTCTGTAACAAAAACTATGTCATAGCTCTACGCCACAGCTTACGTCACAATATTCTTATGCTATATACACCCAAAATTTGAGTAAGCAATTTTAAAAATTGTTTTTTACTCTCGTCCCTTTTTTTTTTTACTGTAACAAGAAGTTAACTAAAAAGTTTACAAATAAATAAATAGCTATGATTTTGTGGAAAATTGATGTGGAAAATATTCAAAATAATTGTTTGATTATTACATTCATGCAACATTTTATTTGAGGGGGACGGGGCTCAGTTTTCATTTCAAATTGTTTTATATTTTATTTTTACTCCTTTAATAAATATGAGGATTTTGCTTACTTATTATACAAACCCTCTGACATTGAATTTTTAACTGTTTAAATGTCTGTTTAAATGTCTTTCAAAAATTAACTTTTACGATGCCCGGAGGGTGTTTTCTGTAGCTAGTATGTATAATGACCCAAGAAGACTACATCTTAGTGTACTTTGTAGTATCATTTATGTGACGGCGAACGAAAAAGAGCAAGACTTTGTCTTGCCTGCTGGGATCGAACCCGCGTCCTCCCGCATGCAAAAACAAATGCGATTTAGGCACTGGATGGATGCGAGGTGCAATTCAGGTGCCCAGATGTTGACGCCTACACGCGTCCATCCGAATGCACGTGAATTGTGCATTGCACGGACGCGAGGTTTGACAGATGTGCCCGGATGTTTGAGTAATATGCCGATAAATAACCAAAGCGAGCAGGTTGACAAGCAGAGAAGCTTTCGGCTTACGTGAAACTGCAGGCAGAAAATATTATTTTGACGACAGCAACAGATTTTCAGCTCCTGGTCGAAGACTGTGTTGACCAAATGAAAGTTTGAGCTGCGAGAAGACAGTAAACTCGCTTCTTTTTGGTCCCCCCCTCCCTCAGTAGAAACTTGTTGAAGTAAATATCTATTTTCCCCCTCTATTTTCCCCCCTTCTATAATTTATTTATTTATCATTATTATTAGTAATATTGGTGTGCAAAAACAATAACGAAGATCTTCAAAAATTATTTGATCAACAATCAAACTATTAAAAATGATTTCTCAGGTTGATTCATTATTATCCTTGGATACACAGGCAACATACAAGAAAGGCCAGGGGATACAGTGTCCAACCGCCCTGTTGGCTGGGGCGTTAGAATACACCGACTGCACATCTGCAGACTCCCCCAATGGGGCCACCTGTTGGCCGTGGGTGGTGACCCGTGATGCTTAAGGATAGAGCCCAGGTGGATGAGCAGTTCATGACATGCAATACTCCACTTTGGCCCTATCTTGGGCTAGACGGGCAATCAATCGGCTGGTCACGTCAAGCCCTAGCACCTATATGATTTTCCCAACCCTATTGCCCTTATGGCAAGCCCCAACCCCCTTTTATTGTATGGGTGCTAAAAGGCGGTGACTTAGGGTCTACATGTCCTGGGAATGACGTTAAACTCTATCTGATGGTGAGGTTCCAGTTTTGGAGGTTTGGGGAACATGGAGCATCCCTTCATCACCATTGCTCCCTGGTCCACTCTGACCCGGAGTCGTAGTACCTGTTAGGGTCCCATCTATGGGTTAAATAGAAAAACATGAGTTTATAAACAAAATCGTATTATGCATTAAGAATGAATTTATTTCACAACTTTGTCGGCATTAAATGACCCACTGAGGTTGATATGCCGTAAAACAAACCAAACCAAACCAAACAGTGTCCAAAACGTTGTGTTTCGGCCACTTGACTTCTTTTTCTTACCATTACTGCATTGATCTGATAAAGAAATAATGATTAAAAAATACATATATATATACACATGAGATTGATTTGAACTACTGGGGGGGGGGGAGTGCATTTAAAGTGTACTAATCTATTGTACAGTATTGCCCAGTGATGCTGATACCTTTTTAATTTAGGGTAATCTGAATATTAGCTACATAAATGAGAGTAACCTTCATCTTCTACTTTTTATTACTACGCAACTGGTTTGACACCAAGGTGCACCAACCAATAATTAATACCTGTCAGTATTCAAATAAATCTGCTCAGGTGTATTACATGACACATGGTCAATTTAACAAGAAAATCCATGTGTATATGTGTGGCAAAAGCCAAAAAAAAGTCTCTGTGGTGTAATGGCTTGTCCATTTTGAAAATGGTCCAGAGGATCATACAAAGGGGACAGGTTTGATTTGAGCCCCTTAAAACTAATAGAGATCAAGAAATAGAATAAGGGATGAGTTTATAGGTTTGATTTGATCATTTGCAAACTAATAGAAATTTGAGAAATAGAATAAGGGATGAGTTTATAGGTTTGATTTGATCATTTGCAACTAATAGAAATTTGAGAAATAGAATAAGGGATGAGTTTATAGGTTTGATTTGATCATTTGCAAACTAATGAAATTTGAGAAATAGAATAAGGGATGAGTTTATAGGTTTGATTTGATCATTTGCAAACTAATAGAAATTTGAGAAATAGAATAAGGGATGAGTTTATAGGTTTGATTTGATCATTTGCAAACTATAGAAATTGAGAAATAGAAATAAGGGATGAGTTTATAGGTTTGATTTTGATCATTTGCAAACTAATAGAAAATGAGAAATAGAATAAGGGATGTGTTTATAGGTTTGATTTGATCATTTGCAAACTAATAGAAAATGAGAAATAGAATAAGGGTGAGTTTATAGTTTGATTTGATCATTTGCAAACTAATAGAAATGAGAAAATAGAATAAGGGATGAGTTTTATAGGTTTGATTTGATCATTTGCAAACTAATAGAAAATGAGAATAGAATACGGGATGAGTTTATAGGTTTAATTTGATCATTTGAAAACTAATAGAAAATTTGAGAAATAGAATAAGGGATGAGTTTATAGTTTGATTTGATCATTTGCAAACTAATAGAAAATGAGAAATAGAATAGGGATGAGTTTATAGTTTGATTTGATCATTTGAAACTAATAGAGAAATGAGAATAGAATACGGGATGAGTTTATAGGTTTGATTTGAGCCCCTTAAATCTAATAGAGATCAAGAAGAGAATAAGGGATGAGTTTATAGGTTTGATTTGATCACCTACAAAGCAAATAGAGATTGAGAAATATAATAAGGGATGAGTTTATAGGTTTTGATTTGATCATTTGCAAACTAAAGAAATTTGAGAAATAGAATAAGGGATGAGTTTATAGGTTTGATTTGATCATTTGCAAACTAATAGAAATTGAGAAATAGAATAAGGGATGAGTTTATAGGTTTGATTTGATCATTTGCAAACTAATAGAAATTGAGAAATAGATAAGGGATGAGTTTATAGGTTTGATTTGATCATTTGCAACTAATAGAATTTGAGAAATAGAATAAGGGATGAGTTTTATAGGTTTGATTTGATCATTTGCAAACTAATAGAAAATGGAGAAATAGAATAAGGGATGAGTTTATAGGTTTGATTTGATCATTTGCAAACTAATAGAAAATTTGAGAAATAGAATAAGGGATGAGTTTATAGGTTTGATTTGATCATTTGCAACTAATAGAAATTTGAGAAATAGAATAAGGGATGAGTTATAGGTTTGATTTGATCATTTGCAACTAATAGAAATGAGAAATAGAATAAGGGATGAGTTTATAGGTTTGATTTGATCATTTGCAAACTAATAGAAATTTGAGAATAGAATAGGGATGAGTTTATAGGTTTGATTTGATCAGCAAACTAATAGAAAATGAGAAATAGAATAAGGATGAGTTTATAGGTTTGATTTGATCATTTGCAAACTATAGCGGGATGAGTTTATAGGTTTGATTTGAGCGAATCTAAGGATGAGTTTAATAGGTTTGATTTGATGCAATAAGATTGAGAATATATAAGGGATGAGTTTATAGGTTTGATCATTTGCAAACTATAGAAATTTGAGAAATAGAATAAGGGATGAGTTTATAGGTTTGATTTGATCATTTGCAAACTAATAGAAATTTGAGAAATAGATAAGGGATGAGTTTATAGGTTTGATTTGATCATTTGCAAACTAATAGAAAATGAGAAATAGAATAAGGGATGAGTTTATAGGTTTGATTTGATCATTTGCAAACTAATAGAAAATGAGAAATAGAATAAGGGATGAGTTTATAGGTTTGATTTGATCATTTGCAAACTAATAGAAATTTGAGAAATAGAATAAGGGATGAGTTTAAGGTTTGATTTGATCATTTGCAAACTAATAGAATTTGAGAAATAGAATAAGGGATGAGTTTATAGGTTTGATTTGATCATTTGCAAACTAATAGAAAATGAGAAATAGAATAAGGGATGAGTTTATAGGTTTGATTTGATCATTTGCAAACTAATAGAAAATTTGAGAAATAGAATAAGGGATGAGTTTATAGTTTTGATTTGATCATTTGCAAACTAATAGAAATGAGAAATAGAATAAGTTTATAGGTTTGATTTGATCATTTGCAACTAATAGAAAATGAGAATAGAATAGGGATGAAGTTTATAGGTTTGATTTGATCATTTGCAACTAATAGAAATTTGAGAAATAGAATAAGGGATGAGTTTATAGGTTTGATTTGATCATTTGCAAACTAAATAGAAAATGAGAAATAGAATAAGGGATGAGTTTATAGGTTTGATTTGATCATTTGCAAACTAATAGAAAATGAGAAATTAAGGGAGAGTTTAAGGTTTGATTTGATCATTTGCAAACTAATAGAAAATTTGAGAAATAGAATAAGGGATGAGTTTATAGGTTTGATTTGATCATTTGCAAACTAAAGAAAATGAGAATAGAATAAGGGATGAGTTTATAGGTTTGATTTGATCATTTGCAAACTAATAGAAATTTGAGAAATAGAATAAGGGATGAGTTTATAGGTTTGATTTGATCATTTGCAAACTAATAGAAAATGAGAAAAGAATAAGGGATGAGTTTATAGGTTTGATTTGATCATTTGCAACTAATAGAAATTTGAGAAATAGAATAAGGGATGAGTTTATAGGTTTGATTTGATCATTTGCAAACTAATAGAAATTTGAGAAATAGAATAAGGGATGAGTTTATAGGTTTTGATTTGATCATTTGCAAACTAATGAGAATAGATGAGTTTATAACTATAGAAATGAGAAATAGAATAAGGGATGATTTATAGGTTTGATTTGATCATTTGCAAACTAATAGAAATTTGAGAAATAGAATAAGGGATGAGTTTATAGGTTTGATTTGATCATTTGCAAAACTAATAGAAAATGAGAAATAGAATAAGGGATGAGTTTATAGGTTTGATTTGATCATTTGCAAACTAATAGAAATTTGAGAAATAGAATAAGGGATGAGTTTATAGGTTTGATTTGATCATTTGCAAACTAATAGAAATTTGAGAAATAAGAATAAGGGATGAGTTTATAGGTTTGATTTGATCATTTGCAAACTAATAGAAAATGAGAAATAGAATAAGGGATGAGTTTATAGGTTTTGATTTGATCATTTGCAAACTAATAGAAATTTGAGAAATAGAAAAGGGATGATTTATAGGTTTGATTTGATCATTTGCAAACTAATAGAAAATGAGAAATAGAATAAGGATGAGTTTATTAGTTTGATTTATCATTTGCAAACTAATAGAAATGAGAAATAGAATAGGGATGAGTTATAGGTTTGATTTAATCATTGCAAACTAATAAAATTTGAGAAATAGAATAAGGGATGAGTTTATGGTTTGATTTGATCATTTGCAAACTAATAGAAATTTGAGAAATAGAAATAAGGGATGAGTTTATAGGTTTGATTTGATCATTTGCAAACTAATAGAAAATGAGAAATAGAATAAGGGATGAGTTTATAGGTTGATTTGATCATTTGCAAACTAATAGAATTTGAGAAATAGAATAGGGATGAGTTATAGGTTTGATTTGATCATTTGCAACTAATAGAAAATGAGAAATAAGAATAAGGGATGAGTTATAGGTTTGATTTGATCATTTGCAAACTAATAGAAATTTGAGAAATAGAATAAGGGATGAGTTTATAGGTTTGATTTGAATCATTTGCAAACTAATAGAAAATGAGAAATAGAATAAGGGATGAGTTTATAGGTTTGATTTGATCATTTGCAAACTAATAGAAATTTGAGAATAGAATAAGGGATGAGTTTCATAGGTTTGATTTGATCATTTGCAAACTAATAGAAATGAGAAATAGAATAAGGGATAGTTTATAGGTTTGATTTGATCATTTGCAAACGAATAGAAAATGAGAAATAGAATAAGGGATGAGTTTATAGGTTTGATTTTGATCATTTGCAAACTAATAGAAAATGAGAATAGATAAGGGATGAGTTTATAGGTTTGATTTGATCATTTGCAAACTAATAGAAATTTGAGAAATAGAATAGGGATGAGTTTTATAGTTTGATTTGATCATTTGCAAACTAATAAGAAATGAGAAATAGAATAAGGATGAGTTTATAGGTTTGATTGATCATTTGCAAACTAATAGAAAATGAGAATAGAATAAGGGATGAGTTTATAGGTTTGATTTGATATTTGCAACTAATAGAAAAATGAGAAATAGAATAAGGGATAGTTTATAGGTTTTGATTTGATCATTTGCAAACTAATAGAAATGAGAAATAGAATAAGGGAATGAGTTCATAGGTTTGATTTGATCATTTGCAAACTAATAGAAATTTGAGAAATAGAATAAGGGATGAGTTTATAGTTTGATTTGATCATTTGCAAACTAATAGAAATTTGAGAATAGAATAAGGGATGAGTTTATAGGTTTGGATTTGATCATTTGCAAACTACTGGCAACTATAGAAAATGAGAAATAGAATAAGGGATGAGTTTATAGGTTTGATTTGATCATTTGCCAAACTAATAGAAATGAGAAATAGAAAAGGGATGAGTTTATAGGTTTGATTTGAGGAGAGAATAGAATAAGGGATGAGTTTATAGGTTTGATTTGATCATTTGCAAACTAATAGAAATTTGAGAAATAGAATAAGGGATGAGTTTATAGTTTGATTTGAATATTTGCAAACTAATAGAAATTTTTGAAATAGAATAAGGGATGAGTTTATAGGTTTGATTTTGATCATTTGCAAACTAAATAGAAATTGAGAAATAGAATAAGGATGAGTTATAGGTTTGATTTGATCATTTGCAAACTAATAGAAATGAGAAATATAATAATGGATGAGTTTATAGGTTTGATTTGATCATTTGGCAAACTAATAGAAATTTGGAGAAATAGAATAAGGGATGAGTTTAATAGTTTGATTTGATCATTTGCAAACTAATAGAAATTTGAGAATAGAATAAGGGATGAGTTTATAGGTTTGATTTTGATCATTTGCAAACTAATAGAAAATGAGAAATAAATAATGGATGAGTTTATTGTTTGATTTGATCATTTGCAAACTAATAGAACTTTTGGGAGAAATAGAATAAGGGATGAGTTTATAGGTTTTGATTTGATCATTTGCAAACTAATAGAAATTTGAGAAATAAGAATAAGGATGAGTTTATAAGTTTTGATTTGATCATTTGCAAACTAAATAGAAAATGAGAAATAGAATAAGGGATGAGTTTTATAGGTTGATTTGATCATTTGCAAACTACTAGAATTGAGAAATAGAATAAGGGATGAGTTCATAGG
The DNA here is from genome assembly GCA_023376005.1 of Doryteuthis pealeii. NCBI lineage: Eukaryota > Metazoa > Mollusca > Cephalopoda > Myopsida > Loliginidae > Doryteuthis > Doryteuthis pealeii. The sequence goes on along the minus strand of CM042179.1, from coordinate 12,165,038 downwards.
TTTGATTTGATCATTTGCAAAACTTAATAGAAATTTGAGAATAGAAATAAGGGATGAGTTTATAGGTTTGATTTGATCATTTGCAAACGAATAGAAAATGAGAATAGAATAGGGATGAGTTTATAGGTTTGATTTTGATCATTTGCAAACTAATTAGAAAAGAGAAATAGAATAAGGGATGAAGTTTATAGGTTTGATTTGATCATTTGCAAACTAATAGAATTTGAGAATAGAATAAGGGATGAGTTTATAGGTTTGATTTGATATTTTGCAAACTAATAGAAAATGAGAAATAGAATAGGGTGAGTTTTATAATAGGTTTGATTTGATCATTTGCAAACTAATAGAAATTTGAGAAATTAGAATAAGGGATGAGTTTATAGGTTTGATTTTGATCATTTGGCAACTAATAGAAATGAGAAATAGAATAAGGGATGAGTTTATAGGTTTGATTTGATCATTTGCAAACTAATAGAAAATGAGAAATAGAATAAGGGATGAGTTTATAGGTTTGATTTGATCATTTGCAAACTAATAGAAATGAGAATAGAATAAGGGATGAGTTTTATAGGTTTGATTTGATCATTTGAAAACTAATAGAAATTTGAGAAATAGAATAAGGGAATTGAGTTTATAGGTTTGATTTGATCATTGCAAACTAATAGAAATTTGAGAAATAGAATAAGGGATGAGTTTATAGGTTTGATTTGATCATTTGCAAACTAATGAAATTTGAGAAATAGAATAGGGGATGAGTTTATAGGTTTGATTTGATCATATTTGCACTAATAGAAAAGAGAAATAGAATAAGGGATGAGTTTATAGGTTTGATTTTGATCATTTGCAAACTAATAGAAAAATGAGAAATAGAATAAGGGATGAGTTTATAGGTTTGATTTGATCATTTGCAAACTAATAGAATTTGAGAAATAGAATAAGGGATGAGTTTATAGGTTTGATTTTGATCATTTGCAAACTAAATAGAAATTTGAGAAATAGAATAAGGGATGAGTTTATAGGTTTTGATTTGATCATTTGCAACTAATAGAAATTTGAAGAAATAGAATAAGGATGAGTTTAATAGGTTTGATTTGATCATTGCAAACTAAAGAAATTGAGAAATAGAATAAGGGATGAGTTTATAGGTTTGATTTTGAATCATTTGCAAACTAATAGAAATTTGAGAAATAGAATAAGGGATGAGTTTTATAGGTTTGATTTTGATCATTTGCAAACTAATAGAAATGAGAAATATAATAAGGATGAGTTTTATAGGTTTGATTTGATCATTTGCAACTAATAGAAATTTGAGAATAGAATAAGGGATGAGTTTATAGGTTTGATTTGATCATTTTGCAAACTAAATAGAAAATGAGAAATAGAATAGGGATGAGTTTATAGGTTTGATTTGGATCCTTTGGAAACTAAATAGAATTGAGAAATAGAATAAGGGATGAGTTTATAGGTTTGATTTGATCATTTGCAACTAATAGAAATTTGAGAAAATAGATAAGGGATGAGTTTATGGTTGATATTGATCATTTGCAAACTAATAGAAATTTGAGAAATAGAATAAGGGATGAGTTTATAGGTTTGATTTGATCATTTTGCAAACTAATAGAAAATGAGAAATAGAATAAGGGATGAGTTTTAATAAGGTTTGATTTGATCATTTGCAAACTAATAAAAATGAGATAGAATAAGGGATGATTTATAGGTTCGATTTGATCATTTGCAAACTAATAGAAAATGAGAAATAGAATAAGGGATGAGTTTATAGGTTTGATTTGATCATTTGCAAACTATAGAAAATAGAATAGAATTACGGGATGAGTTTATAGGTTTGATTTGATCATTTGAAAACTAATAGAAATTTTGAGAAATAGAATAAGGGATGAGTTTATGGTTGATTTGATCATTTGCAAACTAATAGAAAATGAGAAAATAGAATAAGGGATGAGTTTATAGGTTTGATTTTGATCATTTGCAAACTAATAGAAAATGAGAAATAGAATAAGGATGAGTTTATAGGTTTGGATTTGATCATTTGCAAACTAATAGAAAATGAGAATATAGAATACGGGATTGAGTTTATAGGTTTGATTTGATCATTTTCTATTATTTGGCAAAATGATCAATCAAAACCTATAACTCATCCCTTATTCTATTTCTCATTTTCTATTAGTTTGCAAATGATCAAAATCAAACCTATAAACTCATCCCTTATTCTATTTCTCATTTTTCTATTAGTTTGCAATGATCAAATCAAACTATAAACCAATCCCTTATTCTATTTCTCAAATTCTATTAGTTTTCAAATGATCAAATCAAACCTATAAACTCATCCCTTATTCTATTTCTCATTTTCTATTAGTTTGCAAATGATCAAATCAAACCTATAAACTCATCCCTTATTCTATTTCTCATTTCTATTAGTTTGCAAATGATCAAATCAACCTATAAACTCATCCTTATTCCTATTTCTCATTTTCTATTAGTTTGCAAATGATCAAATCAAACCTATAAACTCATCCTTATTCTATTTCTCATTTTCTATTAGTTTGCAATGATCAAATCAACCTATAAACTCATCCCTTATTCTATTTCTCAAATTTCTATTAGTTTGCAAATGATCAAATCAAACCTATAAACTCATCCCTTATTCTATTTCTCAAATTTCTATTAGTTTGCAAATGATCAATCAAACCTATAAACTCATCCTTATTCTATTTCTCAATTTCTATTAGTTTTAAATGATCAAATCAAACCTATAAACTCATCCCTTATTCTATTTCTCATTTTCTATTAGTTTGCAAATGATCAAATCAAACCTATAACTCATCCCTTATTCTATTCTCAAATTTCTATTAGTTTTGCAAATGATCAATCAAACCTATAAACTCATCCATTATTATTTTCTCATTTCTATTAGTTGCAAATGATCAAAATCAAACTATAACTCATCCCTTATTCTATTTCTCAAATTTCTATTAGTTTGCAAATGATCAAATCAAACCTATAAACTCATCCCTTATTCTATTTCTCAAATTTCTATTAGTTTGCAAATGATCAAATCAAACCTATAAACTCATCCCTTATTCTATTTCTCAAATTTCTATTAGTTTGCAAATGATCAAATCAAACCTATAAACTCATCCCTTATTCTACTCAATTTCTATATAGTTTGCAAATGATCAAATCAAACCTATAAACTCATCCTTATTCTATTTCTCAAATTTTCTATTAGTTTGCAAATGATCAAATCAAACCTATAAACTCATCCCTTATTCTATTTCTCATTTCTATTAGTTTGCAAAATGATCAAAATCAAACCTATAAACTCATCCCTTATTCTATTTCTCATTTTCTATTAGTTTGCAAATGATCAAATCAAACCTATAAACTCATCCCTTATTCTATTTCTCAAATTTCTATTAGTTTGCAAAATGATCAAATCAAACCTATAACTCATCCCTTATTCTATTTCTCAATTTTCTATTAGTTTGCAAATGATCAAATCAAACCTATAAACTCATCCCTTATTCTATTTCTCAAATTTCTATTAGTTTCAAATGATCAAAAATCAAAATCAAACCTATAAACTCATCCCTTATTCTATTTCTCATTTTCTAGTTTGCAAATGATCAAAATCAAACCTATAAACTCATCCCTTATTCTATTTCTCAATTTCTATTAGTTTGCAAATGATCAAATCAAACCTATAAACTCATCCTTATTCTATTTCTCATTTTCTATTAGTTTGCAAATGATCAAATCAAACCTATAAACTCATCCCTTATTCTATTTCTCATTTCTATTAGTTTGCAAATGATCAAATCAAACCTATAAACTCATCCCTTATTCTATTTCTCATTTTCTATTAGTTTGCAAATGATCAAATCAAACCTATAAACTCATCCCTTATTCTATTTCTCATTTTCTATTAGTTTGCAAATGATCAAATCAAACCTATAAACTCATCCCTTATTCTATTCTCATTTCTATTAGTTTGCAAATGATCAAATCAAACCTATAAACTCATCCCTTATTCTATTTCTCAATTTCTATTAGTTTGCAAATGATCAAATCAAACCTATAAACTCATCCCTTATTCTATTTCTCATTTTCTATTAGTTTGCAAATGATCAAATCAAACCTATAAACTCATCCCTTATTCTATTTCTCAAATTTCTATTAGTTTGCAAATGATCAAATCAAACCTATAAACTCATCCCTTATTCTATTTCTCAAATTTCTATTAGTTTGCAAATGATCAAATCAAACCTATAAACTCATCCCTTATTCTATTTCTCATTTTCTATTAGTTTGCAAATGATCAAATCAAACCTATAAACTCATCCCTTATTCTATTTCTCAATTTCTATTAGTTTGCAAATGATCAAATCAAACCTATAAACTCATCCCTTATTCTATTTCTCAAATTTCTATTAGTTTGCAAATGATCAAATCAAACCTATAAACTCATCCCTTATTTATTTCTCATTTTCTATTAGTTTGCAAATGATCAAATCAAACCTATAAACTCATCCCTTATTCTATTTCTCAAATTTCTATTAGTTTGCAAATGATCAAAATCAAACTATAAACTCATCCCTTATTCTATTTCTCAAATTTCTATTAGTTTGCAAATGATCAAATCAAACCTATAAACTCATCCTTATTCTATTTCTCAAATTTCTATTAGTTTGCAAATGATCAAATCAAACCTATAAACTCATCCCTTATTCTATTTCTCAAATTTCTATTAGTTTCAAATGATCAAATCAAACCTATAAACTCATCCTTATTCTATTTCTCATTTTCTATTAGTTTGCAAATGATCAAATCAAACCTATAAACTCATCCCTTATTCTATTTCTCATTTTCTATTAGTTTGCAAATGATCAAATCAAACCTATAAACTCATCCCTTATTCTATTTCTCAAATTTCTATTAGTTTGCAAATGATCAAATCAAACCTATAAACTCATCCTTATTCTATTTCTCAAATTTCTATTAGTTTGCAAATGATCAAATCAAACCTATAAACTCATCCCTTATTCTATTTCTCATTTCTATTAGTTTGCAAATGATCAAATCAAACCTATAAACTCATCCCTTATTCTATTTCTCATTTTCTATTAGTTTGCAAATGATCAAATCAAACCTATAAACTCATCCTTATTCTATTTCTCATTTTCTATTAGTTTGCAAATGATCAAATCAAACCTATAAACTCATCCCTTATTCTATTTCTCAAATTTCTATTAGTTTGCAAATGATCAAATCAAACCTATAAACTCATCCCTTATTCTATTTCTCATTTCTATTAGTTTGCAAATGATCAAATCAAACCTATAAACTCATCCCTTATTCTATTTCTCATTTCTATTAGTTTGCAAATGATCAAATCAAACCTATAAACTCATCCTTATTCTATTTCTCATTTTCTATTAGTTTGCAAATGATCAAATCAAACCTATAAACTCATCCCTTATTCTATTTCTCATTTTTCTATTAGTTTGCAAATGATCAAATCAAACCTATAAACTCATCCCTTATTCTATTTCTCAATTTCTATTAGTTTGCAAATGATCAAATCAAACCTATAAACTCATCCCTTATTCTATTTCTCAAATTTCTATTAGTTTGCAAATGATCAAATCAAACCTATAAACTCATCCCTTATTCTATTTCTCATTTTCTATTAGTTTGCAAATGATCAAATCAAACCTATAAACTCATCCCTTATTCTATTTCTCAAATTTCTATTAGTTTGCAAATGATCAAATCAAACCTATAAACTCATCCCTTATTCTATTTCTCATTTTCTATTAGTTTGCAAATGATCAAATCAAACCTATAAACTCATCCCTTATTCTATTTCTCAAATTTCTATTAGTTTGCAAATGATCAAATCAAACCTATAAACTCATCCCTTATTCTATTTCTCATTTTCTATTAGTTTGCAAATGATCAAATCAAACCTATAAACTCATCCCTTATTCTATTTCTCAAATTTCTATTAGTTTGCAAATGATCAAATCAAACCTATAAACTCATCCCTTATTCTATTTCTCATTTCTATTAGTTTGCAAATGATCAAATCAAACCTATAAACTCATCCCTTATTCTATTTCTCATTTTCTATTAGTTTGCAAATGATCAAATCAAACCTATAAACTCATCCCTTATTCTATTTCTCATTTTCTATTAGTTTGCAAATGATCAAATCAAACCTATAAACTCATCCTTATTCTATTTCTCATTTCTATTAGTTTGCAATTTCTCATCCCTTATTCTATTTCTCATTTTCTATTAGTTTGCAAATGATCAAATCAAACCTATAAACTCATCCCTTATTCTATTTCTCAAATTTCTATTAGTTTGCAAATGATCAAATCAAACCTATAAACTCATCCTTATTCTATTTCTCATTTCTATTAGTTTGCAAATGATCAAATCAAACCTATAAACTCATCCCTTATTCTATTTCTCATTTTCTATTAGTTTGCAAATGATCAAATCAAACCTATAAACTCATCCCTTATTCTATTTCTCAAATTTCTATTAGTTTGCAAATGATCAAATCAAACCTATAAACTCATCCTTATTCTATTTCTCATTTTCTATTAGTTTGCAAATGATCAAATCAAACCTATAAACTCATCCCTTATTCTATTTCTCATTTTCTATTAGTTTGCAAATGATCAAATCAACCTATAAACTCATCCCTTATTCTATTCTCATTTCTATTAGTTTGCAAATGATCAAATCAAACCTATAAACTCATCCCTTATTCTATTTCTCAATTTCTATTAGTTTGCAAATGATCAAATCAAACCTATAAACTCATCCCTTATTCTATTTCTCATTTCTATTAGTTTGCAAATGATCAAATCAAACCTATAAACTCATCCTTATTCTATTTCTCATTTCTATTAGTTTGCAAATGATCAAATCAAACCTATAAACTCATCCCTTATTCTATTTCTCATTTTCTATTAGTTTGCAAATGATCAAATCAAACCTATAAACTCATCCCTTATTCTATTTCTCAAATTTCTATTAGTTTGCAAATGATCAAATCAAACCTATAAACTCATCCTTATTCTATTTCTCATTTTCTATTAGTTTGCAAATGATCAAATCAAACCTATAAACTCATCCCTTATTCTATTTCTCAAATTTCTATTAGTTTGCAAATGATCAAATCAAACCTATAAACTCATCCCTTATTCTATTTCTCAAATTTCTATTAGTTTGCAAATGATCAAATCAAACCTATAAACTCATCCCTTATTCTATTTCTCATTTTCTATTAGTTTGCAAATGATCAAATCAAACCTATAAACTCATCCCTTATTCTATTTCTCATTTTCTATTAGTTTGCAAATGATCAAATCAAACCTATAAACTCATCCCTTATTCTATTTCTCAAATTTCTATTAGTTGCAAATGATCAAATCAAACCTATAAACTCATCCCTTATTCTATTTCTCATTTTCTATTAGTTTGCAAATGATCAAATCAACCTATAAACTCATCCCTTTCTATTTCTCATTTTCTATTAGTTTGCAAATGATCAAATCAAACCTATAAACTCATCCCTTATTCTATTTCTCAAATTTCTATTAGTTTGCAAATGATCAAATCAAACCTATAAACTCATCCCTTATTCTATTTCTCATTTTCTATTAGTTTGCAAATGATCAAATCAAACCTATAAACTCATCCCTTATTCTATTTCTCAAATTTCTATTAGTTTGCAAATGATCAAATCAAACCTATAAACTCATCCTTATTCTATTTCTCAAATTTCTATTAGTTTGCAAATGATCAAATCAAACCTATAAACTCATCCCTTATTCTATTTCTCAAATTTCTATTAGTTTGCAAATGATCAAATCAACCTATAAACTCATCCCTTATTATATTTCTCAATAATCAAATCAAACCTATAGTATTCTATTTCTCATTTTCTATTAGTTTGCAAATGATCAAATCAAACCTATAAACTCATCCCTTATTCTATTTCTCATTTTCTATTAGTTTGCAAATGATCAAATCAAACCTATAAACTCATCCCTTATTCTATTTCTCAAATTTCTATTAGTTTGCAAATGATCAAATCAAACCTATAAACTCATCCCTTATTCTATTTCTCATTTCTATTAGTTTGCAAATGATCAAATCAAACCTATAAACTCATCCCTTATTCTATTTCTCAAATTTCTATTAGTTTGCAAATGATCAAATCAAACCTATAAACTCATCCCTTATTCTATTTCTCAAATTTCTATTAGTTTGCAAATGATCAAATCAAACCTATAAACTCATCCCTTATTCTATTTCTCATTTTCTATTAGTTTGCAAATGATCAAATCAACCTATAAACTCATCCCTTATTCTATTTCTCAATTTCTATTAGTTTGCAAATGATCAAATCAAACCTATAACTCATCCCTTATTCTATTTCTCAACTATTAGTTTGCAAATGATCAAATCAAACCTATAAACTCATCCCTTATTCTATTTCTCAAATTTCTATTAGTTTGCAAATGATCAAATCAAACCTATAAACTCATCCTTATTCTATTTCTCAAATTTCTATTAGTTTGCAAATGATCAAATCAAACCTATAAACTCATCCCTTATTATTTTCTCAATCTCTATTGCTTTGTAGGTGATCAAATCAAACCTATAAACTCATCCCTTATTCTATCTCTATTAGATTTAAGGGCTCAAATCAAACCTATAAACTCATCCCGTATTCTATTTCTCATTTCTCTATTAGTTTGCAAATGATCAAATCAAACCTATAAACTCATCCTTATTCTATTTCTCATTTCTATTAGTTTGCAAATGATCAAATCAAACCTATAAACTCATCCCTTATTCTATTTCTCAAATTTCTATTAGTTTTCAAATGATCAAATTAAACCTATAAACTCATCCCGTATTCTATTTCTCATTTTCTATTAGTTTGCAAATGATCAAATCAAACCTATAAACTCATCCCTTATTCTATTTCTCATTTTCTATTAGTTTGCAAATGATCAAATCGAACCTATAAACTCATCCCTTATTCTATTTCTCATTTTCTATTAGTTTGCAAATGATCAAATCAAACCTATATCCCTTATTCTATTTCTCATTTCTATTAGTTTGCAAATGATCAAATCAAACCTCTCATCCCTTATTCTATTTCTCACTATTAGTTTGCAATGATCAAATCAAACCATAAACTCATCCTTATTCTATTTCTCATTTCTATTAGTTTGCAAATGATCAAATCAAACCTATAAACTCATCCCTTATTCTATTTCTCAAATTTCTATTAGTTTGCAAATGATCAAATCAAACCTATAAACTCATCCCTTATTCTATTTCTCATTTCTATTAGTTGCAAATGATCAAATCAAACCTATAAACTCATCCCTTATTCTATTCTCATTTTCTATTAGTTTGCAAATGATCAAATCAACCTATAAACTCATCCCTTATTCTATTTCTTGATCTCTATTAGTTTTAAGGGCTCAAATCAAACCTGTCCCCTTTGTATGACCTCTGGACCATTTTCAAATGGACAAGCATTACACCACAGAGACTTTTTTTTGGCTTTTGCCACACATATACACATGGATTTCTTGTTAAATTGACCATGTGTCATGTAATACACCTGAGCAGATTTATTTGAATACTGACAGGTTTAATTATTGGTTGGTGCACCTTGGTGTCAAACCAGTTGCGTAGTAATAAAAAGTAGAAGATGAAGGTTACTCTCATTTATGTAGCTAATATTCAGATTACCCTAAATTAAAAAGGTATCAGCATCACTGGGCAATACTGTAACAATAGATTAGTACACTTTAAATGCACTCCCCCCCCCCCCAGTAGTTCAAATCAATCTCATGTGTATATATATATGTATTTTTTAATCATTATTTCTTTATCAGATCAATGCAGTAATGGTAAGAAAAGAAGTCAAGTGGCCGAAACACAACGTTTTGGACACTGTTTGGTTTGGTTTGGTTTGTTTTACGGCATATCAACCTCAGTGGGTCATTTAATGCCGACAAAGTTGTGAAATAAATTCATTCTTATGCATAATACGATTTTGTTTATAAACTCATGTTTTTCTATTTAACCCATAGATGGGACCCTAACAGGTACTACGACTCCGGGTCAGAGTGGACCAGGGAGCAATGGTGATGAAGGGATGCTCCCATGTTCCCCAAACCTCCAAACTGGAACCTCACCATCAGATAAGAGTTTAACGTCATTCCAGGACATGTAGACCCTAAGTCACCGCCTTTTAGCACCCATACAATAAAAGGGGGTTGGGGCTTGCCATAAGGGCAATAGGGTTGGGAAAATCATATAGGTGCTAGGGCTTGACGTGACCAGCCGATTGATTGCCCGTCTAGCCCAAGATAGGCCAAAGTGGAGTATTGCATGTCATGAACTGCTCATCCACCTGGGCTCTATCCTTAAGCATCACGGGTCACCACCCACGGCCAACAGGTGGCCCCATTGGGGGAGTCTGCAGATGTGCAGTCGGTGTATTCTAACGCCCAGCCAACAGGGCGGTTGGACACTGTATCCCCTGGCCTTTCTTGTATGTTGCCTGTGTATCCAAGGATAATAATGAATCAACCTGAGAAATCATTTTTAATAGTTTGATTGTTGATCAAATAATTTTTGAAGATCTTCGTTATTGTTTTTGCACACCAATATTACTAATAATAATGATAAATAAATAAATTATAGAAGGGGGGAAAATAGAGGGGGAAAATAGATATTTACTTCAACAAGTTTCTACTGAGGGAGGGGGGACCAAAAAGAAGCGAGTTTACTGTCTTTCGCAGCTCAAACTTTCATTTGGTCAACACAGTCTTCGACCAGGAGCTGAAATCTGTTGCTGTCGTCAAAATAATATTTTCTGCCTGCAGTTTCACGTAAGCCGAAAGCTTCTCTGCTTGTCAACCTGCTCGCTTTGGTTATTTATCGGCATATTACTCAAACATCCGGGCACATCTGTCAAACCCTCGCGTCCGTGCAATGCACAATTCACGTGCATTCGGATGGACGCGTGTAGGCGTCAACATCTGGGCACCTGAATTGCACCTCGCATCCATCCAGTGCCTAAATCGCATTTGTTTTTGCATGCGGGAGACGCGGGTTCGATCCCAGCAGGCAAGACAAAGTCTTGCTCTTTTTCGTTCGCCGTCACATAAATGATACTACAAAGTACACTAAGATGTAGTCTTCTTGGGTCATTATACATACTAGCTACAGAAAACACCTCCGGGCATCGTAAAAGTTAATTTTTGAAAGACATTTAAACAGACATTTAAACAGTTAAAAATTCAATGTCAGAGGGTTTGTATAATAAGTAAGCAAAATCCTCATATTTATTAAAGGAGTAAAAATAAAATATAAAAAACAATTTTGAAATGAAAACTGAGCCCCGTCCCCCTCAAATAAAATGTTGCATGAATGTAATAATCAAACAATATTTTGAATATTTTCCACATCAATTTTCCAACAAAATCATAGCTATTTATTTATTTGTAAACTTTTTAGTTAACTTCTTGTTACAGTAAAAAAAAAAAGGGACGAGAGTAAAAAACAATTTTAAAATTGCTTACTCAATTTTTTGGGTGTATATAGCATAAGAATATTGTGACGTAAGCTGTGGCGTAGAGCTATGACATAGTTTTTGTTACAGACAGAAAATACAGACAATCTCCATTATCAATAGATTACTGTCACAATGCTTTCTTTATACTTTTTATTGTAACTTGAGTATCAGAGTTAACTGAGAATAATAGGAATAAACACAACGAGTATTAAGGATAGGGGAAAAGGTTTACTAAGCAACGATACAAGGTGAACAGAATAATTAAGGTTAGCAGAAATGTTTGATTTGAGTGAGTTAGTGCACTGTTGAATTGAACAACAACAACTAACTAAATATCAGCATTTTTTTGATTAAACTAACCCTAAACCTCAACCCTAACCTAACACTAAACCCTAACCCTAAACCCCCTTAGTTGATTAACATAAAATACAGGGTGACCCAGAAAAAACAGAACCCACACATTTTGTAATAAAACTGTTAATTTTAATTTTTTTTTAAAGTTTAAGTCAACAAGGGTTAGGGTTAGGGTTGTGGTTTAGGGTTAGTTTAATGGGAAAATAAATAAATAATTTGGGTTCTGTTTTTCTGAGTCATTCTGTAATATTATGTTACTCAACTAGGAAATACCTTAGAGTTTGTGATATTATGTGAGTAGAATGTATTTGTAATATTAATTGAATATTGCCATAATTTTTTTGTCATGAGTAGAGTAATATGAACAAAAGAAAAAAGAAAATGAATATTTCCTACATAACATTCAAAATATTGCTAATTTTTTATATATAAATTTCAGACGAGGAATGAAAATTACCTTTAAAATATAGCAATTAGTATTTATAGCAACTCTGGAATATTCCATACTTGCGTCTAGGTGATCTTATTCCTTGAGCCCTGATTGGCTGCTGATCTAAGTATGAATATCATGATAGATAAATATCCATCATTCTGCATTATGGTCCCAGTAATGCAAGGACTGTATTGAGTTACATTTTACTTCCTTGTCTGCCAACTTGGCAATAGTTGGAATCCTACTGCAATGCTGAGTATTGTATTGCTTTTGCAATATCAAGGGTATAACTTCTACAAGAAAAAGGTTTACTAAAGCAAAGACACAAGGAGAACAGAGAAATTAGCATTTTCTAGACTGAATTAACAAATCCTATGAGATCTTGTTTGTCTCATCCGAGGTTTTGTCAGACATTATTTATAGAGAAAACAGATGATTCTATTCTCATTATTTAGGTACTTATAGGACACTTTTAAAAAGTGGAGATATGCAAGTGTAATGATTATTGTTGTAGGAAATGGAAAACAAATTCAAACCAGCTGCACTCTGATTAAGAATTGACCTGGTGTCACATCCTGCTCAATGTTATTGAAATAAAAATCATATAAAAAATTTCAGTTTTGATTAAAAAATATCTATTAATAATGGAGATTCGCTTTTGGTTTTTGTCTGTAAACAAAAATTACGTCACTGCCGACATCACATTACCAAAATTGTCATAACATAGAATAAATACACTCAAAATATGAACATGCAACATTAGACAGTCCTACCACTCTGGGTCAGAGTGGACAGGGAGCAATGGTGATGAAGGGGTGCTCCACATTCCCCAAACCTCCAGAACTGGAACCTCACCATCAGATAGAGTTAACGTCATTCCCAGGACATGTAGACCCGCACCACCGCCTTCTAGCACCCATATGATAAAAAGGGTTGGGGTTTGCCATAAGGGCAATAGGGTTGGGAAAATCATATAGGTGCTAGAGCTTGACTTGACCAGCCGATTGATCGAAGGGGGCCTCTCCGCCCGCCCGTCTAGCCCAAGATAGGGGTCAAAGTGGAGTATTGCATGTCATGAACTGCTCATTCCACCTGGGCTCTATCCTTAAGCATCATGGGTCGCCACCCACGGCCAACAGGTGGCCCCATTGGGGAGTCTTACCCCTCTGCAGTCGGTGCATTCTAATGCCCCAGCCGACAGGGTGGGAATAGGTAGCCTAAGCTGATATTGTTCAATCAATTTTTAACTTCCCTTTCTCCTAATCAAACCCACTTTGGAAGGCTGGAGACCAACTTTAAGGAAGTCTAGAAGGAACAAGTCATTATATCTCAATTACGCATTGGTCATACAAGACTAACACACTCCAATATACTCAAACAACATAACAACCACAATGTGGAACATGTCAAACATCTTTGATGGTTAAACACTTATTCATGGAATGCAGGTTTCTTGCTCACATCAGAAAACATTATTTTAAGGCAAACAATATGAAAGTTCTGTTTGAAAATGTCAACATGGAGGATATTCTCTCTTTTTTAAGGGAAATAAAATTATACATAGAATATAGACATGAAACTAATCAAGACCATACAACATAATCCCCAATAATGTTAACACATTGTTAAAACCAATTACTAAAAAGTATAAATATAAATACACGATATGTATCACTTCCTAATCCGTTAGGCATGACAATAACCCCGGACGGGTTGATATGCCGTTAAAATTAAATAAACAACAAACAAACCTCCTCTTTTCATTTTTACTTTTGTTATTGCAGATCCATTATTACTGAAAAGCGAGTTCGAGCTTCCTGTGGATGCTCCATATTCATAACAGTGTCACATCCTAACAGTGGCAAATGGTTTGGATAAATGTCTACATACATCAACATGTGAAGAGATGGAAGTGAATCCGACGGTATGTAAGTATAGTAAGAAATTTGAAAAAAAACACAGGTTTAAATAAATGAGTGGTAAGTTTATCAGCCGATGCTGCAGTGTTTCGATCTGTTAAGTAGATCTTCTTCAGGGTATTTGTTTATATAAGGAAAAGTAATAAACATTTTATCATAGAATAATGAAAAAAAAAACTGCGATAGTCCTTAAAACACCTGAAAAATGCTCAATGTCATTTTTTGACACACACACACACAACACACACACACACACACACAATATAAGAAGAATATTGACGTCATATTTCAAACCGTCCACCTTTCAGTGTTCTTCTTCAAACTTCAAATTTTGAAACAGATTGATAAACAAGGACTAATCGCAGTTTTTCTCGTTATTCTGTGATAAAATTTTTTATTACTTTTCCTTATATCAACAAATGCCCTGAAGAAGATCTACTTAACAGATCGAAACACTGCAGCGTTGACTAATAAACTTACCACTCATTTTATTTAAACCTATGTTTTTTCAAATTTCTTACTATAACTACATACATCAAAATATACAAAAAAATACTAATAAATGTGAAGCATTCTAAAATCTTTGATGGGTCATAAATTTTTAAAATTTTAGAGGGAAATTTTATTTACAGTGTCAGTCCTTTGTTTGATATATATATTTACCAACCCCTCCGCACGAAGCAGGATGTGACACAAGGTCAATTTCTTAAGCGGAGTTCAACAGGTTTGAATTCAGAGTTTTCCTCTCCTAGACCGGTTGCCTAACCAAGGTTAAAGAGCCTGGTCTGCCCTACTATTTACCCATAGCTGGAGGGAGAATTGGATTCATACCTTTCCCAAGGGTATTAGTGCTAAGTGAAAATGCAGTTACCGTGTCTAGGATTTGAACTTCTTTGTTTATATAAGTATTCACCTCACCTATTCATGAGTGTGACACAAGGTCAATTTTTTAAGCAGAGTTTAACAGTTATAAATTATATTGTAGACAAAGCAGAATTATTCAAAATAACTACAAGAAATATCTCTCATATTAAAAAATTAATAAATACATTCTGGCTGTTAAAATATTAAATATGACTTAAGAAAAGTTTTAAAATTTTTCATTTATCAATTTTGTGAATAATTGATGTTGTTTTCAGATAAATATTGATGTTGAAAAAAAAAAAAATATTGTTCTATATTAGTTTAGGTTAAAATTGCGGTAGGGGTGCCAAAGCCAAACTTTTTTAGATATTATTTTCCAGTGCAAGTTTATTGGGGACCAAGAAGAGTTTTGGTAAACAGGCCAGTCATTGGAACAAATAAGTTCTAAAGAAGTTTGGATTTGGTTTACCCTTACTGAGCTTTTTAATCCATATCCGACTTTAGGCCACCCCACGACTTTTTACTTTATAAATACCCTGTCATTCTGCAGTAGACTTTGCAACTATTCAGGTTTGTATTGGTTTACACCGTTTGTTGCCATGTCTTCCCAGTTCAACGGTAATTGGAATTTGATTATTCTTCATCTCCCCCCCCCATTGCGCGGGCGTAGTAGCCTTTGAGGGGGAATTAGTTCCTTTCGACCCGGTCGATTGGAGATTGATCTTGATAATGCACGGGGTATTTTTATGGCATTGGTTTAGGGGTTAGAGTGACATTGGGTGAGGCTTGGTCCCTAGTTGATGTAGTCATGAGTTCTTTCTCTTCTTCACCCAGCTATTGATAAATAGTAGGGCAGACTGGGCTCTTTAGCCTTGTAAGCCAATCAATCTAAGAAAAGAAAAAAGTCTGAATTCAAAACCAAGGATCTTGGAGCTAGAAACTCCAACAATAAAATCCTACTTGCTAATGAAACGATAGCCCCATTACAGATGAGATGTAGGGGTCAGTAAATAAATAAAACCAACCAAATGTTTGTTATTCGCTCTGACTATACAACGCTCATAGGATGGGTTGGGGTGTTGTTTTGTGACTATCATTAAGGATCAGTGAAAATGCAGTTACCGCGTCTAGGATTTGAACTCCTTTGTCTAATATAAGTATTCACCTCGCCTATCTACATGAGCAGGGTGTGACACAAGGTCAATTTTTTTTAAGCAGATTTTAACAGTTTTTTAATTTTGAGTTTTTCTTTGCTTATACTGGTTGCTGCACCAAGGTTAAAGAGTCAGTCTTCCCTACTCTTACTCATTGCTTGAGGGAGAATATTTGGATTCCTACCTTTCCCAAGGGTATTAGCACGATGTGAAATGCAACCAGTCTTGTCCAGGATTTGAACTCATGTCACTGTATTAATTTCCTATGAGGATAACTATTACACCATAGACAACTCTTTTGTCTAATATATATATTTACCAACCCCTCCGCACGAGCAGGATGTGACACAAGGTCAATTTCTTAAGCGGAGTTTAACAGGTTTGAATTCAGAGTTTCTTTCCTAGACCGGTTGCCTAACCAAGGTTAAAGAGCCCAGTCTGCCCTACTATTTACCCATAGCTGGAGGGAGAGTAGAATTCATACCTTTCCCAAGAGTTATTAGCTCTAAGTGAAATGCAATTACCACGTCCAGGATTTGAACTCGTGTTGACGAGTCCATTTCCTATGACTTTAACCATTACACCACGCGCTTCTAATATAAATGATAATACACAAAAGAAAATATTTCCAGTTTTAAATCAATTCTTCTAAAAGATATGCACACACACACACACACACACACACACACACACACACATATGAGCATTCAATAATAAGATAACTTTTTTTAAAAAAGCAAAATAAATCTTATTTTTAGAATTATTTTCCATAAATGTAAACTCTACATTATTTGGAATTAAAATAATTTTTGCTATAAACGCAAAAATTATTTTAATTGTGAAAAATTTTGTTTTGAGGCTATTCAAAATGGTTGCAAATCAAGCTAAGTGCTCCAAGCTGTCATCAAATCTTTGGTGATTGAAAATCATTGACTTTAAGATAAATCAAATATTACTACCTCTATTAGGCTAATGAAGAAAAAACAAACAACATATTATTTGTATTATTTAGATTTTTTTGACTGTTGTCCTCATTTTTGTTGTTAACCAGTTGGGCAACATGGCATAATGAATATAAAGGGTTGAGTTAATACAGTTCCTTAAATGACACTCATCTTGTAAGTTTGCTGGTTCAATCCTGACTATGGGCTATAATAACATAGAATAACTTAACATAGCTTAAAACTTTTAGATTGGCCATGATTAACTGAATGAGAACAATCTACCCCTAGGATTGAATAAGGTTCAGTTCAAAAGTCCCCCATGAAGGCTTCAATTCAAATATGAAGGCTCCCAAGTTCAAACAATTTTTGGGACTGCTTTCTTCATTTTTGTTGTTAACTAGTAGGACACACTGGCACAATAATTGGTTTAAGACAGTTCTACGTGACAATCATCTGTAAGGTTTCTGGTTCAATCCTGAACTATGGGCTATAATAAACATAGAATACTTAACTAGCTTAACAACTTTTAGATTGCACCAATACTTGAGTTAATACAGTTCTAGTACAATAAAGATCTGTAGGTTTTCTGTTCAACCTGACTATGGGCTATATAACATAGAATACTTAACATAGCTTAACACTTTTTTAGATTGCACAATAATTGGTTAATACAGTTCTATTGTGACAATCATCTGTAAGTTTCTGGTTCAATCCTGACTATGGGCTATAATAACATAGAATACTTAACATAGCTTAACACTTTTAGATTGCACAATATTGAGTTAATACAGTTCTATGTGACAATCATCTGTAAGTTTCTGGTTCAATCCTGACTATGGGCTATAATAACATAGAATACTTAACATAGCTTAACACTTTTAGATTGACAATACTTGAGTTAATACAGTTCTATGTGACAATCATCTGTAAGTTTCTGGTTCAATCCTGACTATGGGCTATAATAACATAGAATACTTTACATAGCTTAACACTTTTAGATTGCACAATAATTGAGTTAATACAGTTCTATTGACAATCATCTGTAAGTTTCTGGTTCAATTCCTGATATGGGCTATAATAACATAGTAATACTTAACAATAGCTTAAC
>CM042179.1:12144183-12146515 GCA_023376005.1 Doryteuthis pealeii | reverse complement strand
TTATATATTATATATAGATATGTTTAATATATATGTAGTATATATATATATATATAGATATGTTTATATATATATGTATGTATATATTATAATATAATTACATGTTTATATATATATTTAATATATAATATATATGTATGTAGATATATATATATTTCTAAAAACATAATCCATAAAAATATTCAATTTTCTCCCATTAGTTACCGATAACCAACAATATATATATATATATATATATATATATATATAATATATATATATATATAATATATGTATGGTACTATATTTGATTTAGCATCCTTTCATTCAACAAAAATTTGCGTTAAAGATAACAGAATCCTTATATTCTTCAAGTTTTTTTCATGTAATACTTGAAAATTTTAATATGTTTGTCCAAAATGGTTTCAGAAAAAAAATGAATTTATTTGGTTTATTAAAACTCTTTGAGACTAATTGATTTCAATTATGTTACCATAAAAAAATTGTTTAATTTTACTGAAGAAAAAAGTGGAAAACAATAATATTTTTAACAAAATTTGTATATATATATATATATATATATATATATAATATATATATATATATATATATATGGTGGTTTTGGTAATATTATTATATTTTATGTGGATATGCTAAGAGAAAACAATCAAAATATAATAGGATAGATATATATAGATATGTTTTATATATATGCGCATATAGGCGATTATATTATTATATTTTGTTTTTAATCTTCTATTTTTCTACCTTAAATATTCCATATGAAATTACGTCATATCTTTGTTTAACTTTTTGTTTCTACACCTATTCACATTCATGCATGCATCAATTATAGATCTTCCGCCTTCCATTTTTAGCAACATGAATCACGTCATTTGGTTTTTGTAAACAAACCGCGGCATATAAAATTTAACGGGTTAATAGCATTCATATTTCACACAATCCACTATCACTTAATATCTTTCATTTTGCCCCTCACATAAACATTACTTAACAGTGTCCTGAAGATGATACAATATACCGAAAATGCTTAAGTATTGACACTAAAAAATTGTTTCCTGATCATAACATCCTCGTGTTTGTTATATTTTAAAGAATTTTCTTCTCATATATTATTATATTTATAATATAATATATATTATATAATATATTTATTCTTTAAGTATATATATAGAGAGATTATATATACATATGTTTATATATATATACATATTTATGATATATATATATATATAGATATGTTTTTATAATATATATATGTATGTATATATATAATATATAGTTATATTTATATATATATATGTATGTATATATATATATATATAAGATATGTATATATATATATGTATGTATATATATTAATATCATGTTTATATATATATTATATGTACATATGTATATATATATACATAACATATTTTATATATTATATGTATGTATATATATATATATGTTTATTATATATATGTATGTATATATATATATATATATGTTATATATATAATGTATGTATGGCATAATATATATATATATATATATGTTATATATATATATGTATGTATATATATATATATATATATATAATATATATATGTTTATATATATATATGTATATGTTATATATTATATATATATATATATGTATGTATGATATATAATATATATAGTTATATATATATATATGTATGTTGTATATATATATATAATATATATATGTATATATGTATGTATATATATATATATATATATATATATATAATATATATATATATTTATATATATATTATGTATGTATATATATTATATTATATATATTTCTAAAACATTAATCCATAAAATATTCAATTTTCTCCCGTAGGACCGATAACAACAATATATATATATATAATATATATTATATATATATATATATATATAATATATATGTATGTATATATTTGTTTAGCATCCTTTCATTCAAAATTTTGGTTAAAGATAATAGAATCCTTATTATCTTCAAGTTTTTTTCATGTTAATACCTGAAAGATTTTTAATCTGTTGTCCAAAATGGTTCAGAAAAAAAATGAATTTATTTGGTTTATAATAACTCTTTCAGACTAATGATATTCAAGATGATACCATAAAAAAAATTGTTAATAAACTTGAAAGAAAAAAGTGGGAAAAACAAAATTTGTGTGTATGTATATATCTATATATGGTGGTTTTGTAAATATATAATATAATAAGATTAATAAGACTTAATACCAAATCATTATACACTAACGTATCAACAAAAAAAAGTGTTAGTATTTATTTTTGTAGAAAAAGAGCAGTGGTACTATTTAACCCATAG
>CM042179.1:12106683-12134183 GCA_023376005.1 Doryteuthis pealeii | reverse complement strand
TTTTGAGTTTTTTTATAAACTATAATGCTTCTGATTTTTTTAAATTAAAAGTAAAATTTATTTTATTTTTAAAAATTAAAAATAAAATTTATTTTAATTTTTTTAAAAACGGAACATGCATTTTTCAAAATTTCAGCGTTTGAATTCAGCGTTCGTTTTTTGTAAACAGTCTTTTAACGGATATCTTTCTTCCCGTCTATGTCGCTCTTTGATGAAGACCAACTTATCGATTTGGTCGAAACAGATCTGTCAGCAATCACATAACAAACATCATATGTTTTTTCAAAATGTTAAATTTCATATACATATATATAAAATATACATATATATAAAATATATATATATATAAATATCTCTCTCTCTCTCTCTCTCTCTCTCTCTCTATATATATATATATATATATATATATACATACATACATATATATATTATACATACATATATATATATATATAAACATATATAATATATATATATATATATGTATATATATATATATGTATGCATGCACATATATATATAAACATATCTATATATATGTATATATACGTGTATATATATATATATATATATATATATATAAACATAGGCAGTGTGGAGTACCCCTTCATTGACATTACTTCCAGGCCCACTCTGACTTGGAGTGGTAGTACCTTTTAGGGTCCCATCTATGGGTCAAATAGATATTTTTGCAAGTTATATTAAAATTAAATGGAGTTTGAACTCCAGGCATGTCTATTATGTTTACTTTTGGACTATTGCCCTATGGAAGGTATGAACCCCCTTTCCCACCCCCAACTATGGGTTAAATAGTACCACTGCTCTTTTTCTACAAGCATGACTTTGGAATTAAATAAACTATGAAGCAGAAGATTTAGTCATTAAGTAAGCATTAGTTTGTTAATTGGTTGAGATAAGTTGTTTTTTTTACATATTTTTCTAAAATACTAAGACATTTTTGTTGATACGTTAGTGTATAATCATTTGGTATTAAGTCTTATTAATCTTATTATATATATATTTACCAAAACCACCATATATAGATATATACATACACACAAATTTTTTTTCTCCACTTTTTTCTTTCAAGTTTATTATCAATTTTTTATGGTATCATCTTGAATATCATTAGTCTGAAAGAGTTATTAATAAACCGAATAAATTCATTTCTTTTCTGAACCATTTTGGACAACAGATTAAAATCTTTCAAGGTATTAACATGAAAAAAACTTGAAGATAATAAGGATTCTATTATCTTAAACCAATGTTTTTTTAATGAAAGGATAGTTTGCTAAAATAAAATCCAGGGCCAGGTTAGCTCAATCGGTAGAGCATTCGGCTAGAAACCACAAAGTTCCTAGTTCGATACACGCCCTTGCCAACTCAGCATATGAGTAGCACAGGGATCTGTGTGGTAAAGAAAGGAGCTGATGGTAGAAGTGGCGCTCCACCTCAGATGCTCAAATAATCTCTTTGGTCTAGCGCTATTGAAAAGGGGATATACTCCAACACTGCATGGCTGATACCGACATTAGGCCGTGCCAACGACTTTAAGAAGAAGAAATGGAAAATGAATCTCAAAGATAAGATTTGAGGACATTAAAAGAGACACAACATAAAGAGGAGTTTTGAAGATGTTTTGTATTATTACATTTAAATACTAAAACAAACACAAAGACACACACATTACAGCCACAACACAAATATGGATTAATACAAGAAGACATGAACATCCTTTATACATATATAAAAACATATATATATATATATATAATATATATATATATAAAATATCTCTCTCTCTCTCTCTCTCTATATATATATATATATATATATATATATATACACACATACATATATATATATATATACATACATATATATATATATATACATACATATATATTATATTATATGTATGCATGCACATATATATATAAACATATCTATATATATATATATGTATATATACGTGTATATATATATATATATATATATATATATATAGCAGTGTGGAGTACCCCTTCATTGCCATTACTTCCAGGCCCACTCTGACTTGGAGTGGTAGTACCTATGGAAGGTATGAACCCCCTTTCTCCCCCAACTATATATATATAATATATATATATATCAATAAAGGAAGGAAGAACTCAATACAGTAATCCCATAATAAATTTATTTCGACGAAAATTGATTTATATAATCTAAGTTGATTTAAACCGGCTCCCCAAATTTTCGCCTCATCAGATGGGTCTCAATATATATATATATATATATATATATATATATATATTATATATATATATATAAATAATACATTTATATAAAAATATATATTATATAAATATATCTATCTCTCTCTCTCTCTCTCTCTCTCTATATATATATATATATATATACATACATGAACATCCTTTCTGATGAAGTGATATTTCATCCTGAAATTATAATAAAAATATTAGATAACACAGGTAAATTCTTGATGTCTTCTCTTCCTTTACATCTACATTATGATAGCATTCAAAACTAACCTCCAAACTATAATATATATATATATATATATATATATATATATATATATATATACTTTGGTGCGGTACCAAGTTTCTTTGGTACAAGGTGATTCTAGGTGGGTCCTAATTCTCTACCAGTAGTTTGTTGTAGAGTTCAGGTTCCGTATGAGAGCTCAATGTTTAATTATTTTAAACAGAGCAAAGTTATTTGGGAATAAAAGGCCTTAAATACCATGGGTATCATGGTTATGGACCATTTTCCACTCGCGAGTATGCTCACGAGCTTCTTCAGACCATGATATATTTTATTTACCTAAATAAAATATATCAGTGGTCTGAAGAAGCTCGTGAGCATACTCGCGAGTGGAAATGGTCCATAAACCATGATACCCATGGTATTTAAGGCCTTTTATTCCCAAATAATTCCCAAATAATATATATATATATATATATTATTGATGTACTCACTTATATCTCTCTATATATAGTTTAGTCAGCTTAGCTTAGATGTGGCACAAGAAGTAGGGGAGGTGCCCACTGAGAAACAAACTCACTATCAATGAATCTAGCTTGCTGACCATTACACCATATGGGGTGCCCTCCTCACTCTCTCTCTTTCTCTCTTTATATATATATATATATTTGTAAACAAATAACAAAAGACTTAGAGATTCTGCATTATAGTCTATTTCAGGGAGCTTAGACAAAGTGTCTATATTCTCCCAGCTCATCAGATGTGAATGATGAATTTTTTATTACTTTTAAGGCATTTGAAAACAGTTTGTTTTTTTTATTCATTTTTTTATTTTTTTTTTATATTGTCCTGTCTCGCTCAGCTGTAGGGTAATAAAAAAGATATCTGACCACTTGTCAATAATTTGTTAGGAATTTCTGTTAAATCAATCTATTCCAGATTTCAGCTAAATGGGCCACCCCAGTTCATTTAGAATACATTTAATTAGTAGTTTATTTCTTCTTCATATGTTCCTATTTACCTTAATTTATTTTTAAAATTTTATTCTATTTTATTTTTTATATTTTTTATTTTCTTTCAAAGTCACTCACATATACACACATACATTATATATATATATATATATATATATATATATATATATATAAAATATATATATATATATATATATATACATATATATATATATATGAAGATCCAAGAAAACCTGTTTTCTCTACTTAATAAATTAATTAATTCAAAATATATATATACAGCCATACAAACACATACATGTTCATACACCTGCATGTATCCACACACACACAGACACACACACCCACATCTGCATATCATACCAAATGGACATACTCCCAGATTCCCCTCTATAAAACACCCATACACAATACACTCACATACATATACATATATCCATACACACACAAATATACATACATATACACGTACACACATATATATATATATATATATATATATATATCCACATCTAGTTGAAATCTGGAATAGATTGATTTAACAGAAATTCCTAACAAATTATTGACAAGTAGTCAGATATCTTTTTTATTACCCTACAGCTGAGCGAGACAGGACAATATAAATAAAAATAAATAAATAATTTTTTTTAAAAATCTGTTTTCAAATGCCTTAAAAGTAATAAAGAATTAATCATTCGCATCTGATGAGCTGGGAGAATTAGACACTTTGTCTAAGCTCCCTGAAATAGACTATAAAGCAAAATCTCTAAGTCTTTTGTTATTTCTTTACTTATAAATTTGCTCTGTGAGTCTATCAATAAGAGCACACATTGAGCTCTCTAACTGTGACAGGTTGTTTTAAAAAACTCCTATGTCGTAAGGAAGATTTCTTCTCTGGATTATATATTATATATATATATATATATATATTTATATATATATATGTTTATTTGATATGGCTTTCACATTGTTTATTTACTCACTCTCATATATATATATATATGTTTGGGTAGTGAAAACATTATGTCAACAACACTTGAGAACAGTCAGTTTGTTGCTAATCCAATTTTCAAACCAAGTGTTACCCTAACTTCGATATACATGCTCTATTAATGATACTGAGCACTCCTTTATAGTTTGCTACATAAATATATCAAACTATATATATATATATATATATATATATATATGTGTGTGAAATGAAAATGGAAGTGAATCTGATCAAGACCGGCTCTATATCGGTGGCCTCGATCTGATGGTATGTTGAAAAGAGAAATAAAGGAAAGAAAGTATAGAATGGATAAAATAGGATATTTTAATTGATTTTACTTACACGTGTTTCGGTCAGGAGTTTATCCATGTGTACATTATTGAATCTTTTATTATTTTTAAATAACAAAATGAAATGAAATAATAATAATACAAACAATGTAGAAATGTTCCGCACACAAAGAGATATTTTTAAAAATAAAATTTGTTGGAACCCAGAGAATTTTTGAAATGTTCGAAAAAATAACTTTTTAAAAAAATCATGTGAAGAGAGTGTTCAAACGCAGTCGAGAAAGACAGTTACAATAACATCATGTTGCATGCAATGGATTTTGAAATATATATATATAGCTCTGCTGATGAGGCCTAATAGGCTGAAATGTACATACAGAGATCGACTTTTTCTCGATTTGTTTACGCTTTACATTTAAACCGATATACACGCCTAATTCATTTAATTATAATTAATTAATTAACAAATTAGGTATGACTTTAATTAAGCACATAATCTCCCACAAATTGTCAGCCTTCGCCTTTTCAAACATATTGTTTGATCACTTCATATATATATATATATATATATATATATATTTATAAGAAAAATGGAAATACATCTGATAGTATGTAAGTATGGAAAATATGAAAAAGTAAATATTCAGAGGATGTACTTATTTATGAATGCATAAGTAGTTCTTCTATGATTAATATATCCAATGCATATAAAAACCAAAATGTTCAAATGTAGGCAGAACTATCCTCTGAATATTTTGTTTTTTCATATTCTATATTTACACACACACACACACACACACCACACACACACACACACACAATATACACACAACACAAACACATCCGGTTTGTGTCTGTAACAAAAATTACGTCGATGCTTACATCACCATTACCAAATAGTCATACATAGAATAAATACACTCAAAATTTGAACATGCGACATTAGACAGTCCTCATTGTTTTTTTAAAACAAAGTTTTAATAAATACATGACTGGTATTATATATCTATATATAGTTTGTTTTATTTAAACATATTTAAAGTTTATATTTCAAATTGTTTTATCTTAATCCTTTAATGAATTTGATGATTTTACTGACTTAGAGTACAAACCCGCTGACATTGAATTTTTTACTCCCACCCCTCAGGCAATATGTTTCAAAAATCTATTTTTACATCGCCCGCAGTGCGTTTTTTTATTTTGTACTAGTATATATAATGTACATATATAAAAACTTGAGTAACAGACTTATAGTGACCATAATTCTACTATTTATAAGTTTTATACCTGCTCTTCTAGGGGCCGGGTTAGCTCTGTTGGTAGAGCGTTCGGCTAGAAACCACAAGGTTCCTAGTTCGATACCGGTCCTCACCAACTCAGCGTATGAGTAGCACAGGGATCTGTGCGGTAAAGTAAGGAGCTGATGGTAGGTGTGGCGCTCCACCTCAGATGCTAAAAACAATCTCCTTGGTCTAGCGCTAGTGAAAAGGGGATAGGCTCCCTCGCTGACTGGCTGATACCGACTTTAGGCCGCCCCGACGACTTTACTTTACTTTACTCTTTCTATGCAAATACATTTCTTATATGCAGTTCTTCTATCATGATATATATAATATATATATTATATACTATATATATATATTATATATATATATATTATATATATATAAAGGCTCTCATAATAAAATAGATGTGAGCTCTCTAACAGCTGTAACATATATACCTTTGTATCTATTTATCAGTTAAATTCTACCCCTTGCCTGCAGGTGGCTGATGGTGGTCCAGTGGTTAAGAAGCCTTACTGATGAAAATTCAGTTTGGTTTCGATCCTGGCCAGAGGTAGCTTGCTAAGTCTAGCCCCACTGAAGATACATAATATGTCAAAGTCTGGTTTCAGTAGATGACAAAAAATATGCTTCCATCTTTGTTGATTAAGCTCTCTGGGGTAAAAATTTGACTGTCGGCTGTGAATTAAGCTTAAATGACAAAGGCTCTCCTAGAAAATGGATGTAAGCCCTCTTGCAGATGTATGTATTTATTAGTTAAATTCTACCCCTTGCCCGCAGGACTCTACCCTACACTTAACTAAGTCGATGGAATTCCTTAGTTAAACTCAGATATATTTCGGAGGCTGAATGTAGAAATAGGTCGGAAAACTAAAACGGAAAAGTTTGGTGTGTGCATAGAATTTAAGGAATTTAGAAATTACTAAGGATACGAATTATGTTATTTTTGTGTTAAAACATGCAGTTGTATCGATTCTAACTAATTTTCGAAACCAAGCTGGCTGACTTCTGATTTAGGTCGGAAAATTAAAACAGAAATTTTATTGGTGGTCCCCAATGACAGTTTAACTAGTCTATGAATTAACATTTTGCGAATTGGGTTACGGTTTTAGGGGATTAAGGTTGTTTTTAATTACGTATTGCTTTAAAAAAATAAACAACAAAAACCCAAGAATAACATAATTCGTATCCTTAGCAATTTCTAAATTCATTTAAATTCTATGCCCACACCAAACATTTCAGTTTTACTTTTCCGACCTATTTCTAAATTCAGCCATTTCGGATAATAACGGTTGAACGCTATGTTATTTTTCTCTCAATTTTCGCATGCAGCCCGTTCTACACGTGTATTCAAAGTTAACATGGATCTGTACACATTTGATTTTCATAGGATATTCCATTCAATAATTGGTGTTATCTTATTATAATGGAGATTGTGTGTTTTTCTGTCTGTAACCGAAACTATATTACTACTCAAGTCACAATTTCCTTAGTTATTGACATCACATTCTCCATGATATTAATTTTATTTAAATCTCAATTATTAATAAAGTTGTTGTACATTATTAATACGGTTAACCATATCTACATATTAACAACATGCAATTATATTTATATATACAACAAAATAGCAGTTTACAGTGTAAACGGGAAGGCTAATTTGCATATTGATATTAAAAATTTGATTTTATTAATATGTGCTTAGTATTATTGATTTTAACTGTTTGGATTTATTTTAATGAATATAAGCAAAAATCTCTTCAATGAATCTTAAATGAAATCCATTAACAAGAAAAAATAAATGTCATGTTATTCTTTACTTCCTCTTTTAACTAAATACTTAAATTAGAAAAAATATCAATGAAAGATGGGAGTGATGGAAGAGTAAGTTTCAGTTGTTCTATTTTTCTATTATACCTCCCTCTGTTTCAAATCATTTTATCTGCATTCTTATTTAGTTTCATTAGCCTTTCTAATTTAATACAATACTTTATTACATTAAAACTTAGATACTTGCACCCGGAGGGTGCATATATTTGCTAGTATTTATAATTATTGAATGGAATATCCTACAAATATCAAATGTGTGCTGATCTTTAAATGATCCATGTTACCTTTGTCTATAAGAAAAGTTAACTATAATTGAATTACCAGATAAAAAAAAATTTTCAATAATAGAGTTTAATCAACCTGCAATTATAGACATAGGGTTGGGTTGGGTTGGTCACTAAAATATTATTAGAACTACAATATTAAATTTAACTAAATAAATTAGAATTTTTTTCTTAAATAGTTATTAATTTTAAATAGAATAAATACTAAAAAGGACAATGAAAAACTATAAATCAGTAATATTCAACCCCTAAAATATAATTAGAATTATATTTTAACTGTTTTTACTAGCTATTATTTATGATTAGAATTAAATTGATAACAATACAGAATTGAGAAATAAGGAATGAATACACATGTGGAATGGGCCACACATGAAAATTGAGAGAGAAATAACATAGCTTTCAACCGTTATTATCCAAAATATATCTGAGTTTAACTAAGGAATTACATCGACTAGGGTAGGGTCCTGATGAAATCATTTTGATTGAAACCATAGTAGACCATTTACTTTTTCCTCTACTAATATTATATATACTAGCAAATATATGCACCCTCCGGGTGCAAGTATTTAAGTTTTAATGTAATAGAATATTGTATTAAATTAGAAAAGCTAATGAAACTAAATAAGAATGCAGATAAAAAGATTTAAAACAGAGGGAGTATAATCGAAAAATAGAACAACTGAAACTTACTCTTCCATCACTCTTGTCTTTCATTGTTATTTTTTCTAATTTAAGTATTTAGTTAAAAAGAGGAAGTAAAGAATAAAATGACAGTTATTTTTCTTGTTAATGGATTTCATTTAAGATTCATTGAAGAGATTTTTGCTTATACTCATTAAAATAAAACCAAACAATTAGAAATCAATAATACTAAGCATATATTTATTAAAATCACATTTTTAATATCAATATGCAAATTAGCCTTCCCATTCACACTGTAATCCGCTATTTTGTTGTATATATAAATATAATTGCATGTTGTTAGTATGTAGATATGGTTAACAGTATTAATAATATGAAACAATTTTATTAATAATTGAGGTTTAAATAAAAATAAAATCATTCGGAATGTGATGTCAATAACTAAGGGTAATTGTGACTTGAGTAGCGATATAGTTTCGGTTACAGACAGAAAAACACACAATCTCCATTATAATAAGATATATATATATATATATATAGAAAGAGAGAGAGAGATATATAGGTGAGAGAGAGAGAGATAGGTGAGGGAGAGAGATAACCTTACATATTATCTCTGTTATATGTGCATGTGTATAGAGGTACATTTTATTGTAACAATGTATTTTATTATATTGACTATTAGACTAAAAATAACGAGTACAGTAAAAAAAAAAAACTGTTTCATATCATTTTTTATATGATCTTTTACATTACAGGCATAAATAATGTTGTTATCAATTTTCAATTGTAAATACATTTACACCAGTTTTTTTTTTTGCAAATTAAGACCTAAGGCTTACACATTATTTGGGAGGGGGTGGGGGTTACACTGACCCAGGGGGTCACAAACATTCACCAAATTTTGTCAGGTGACTTTGATTGTCAGGTGATATTCACACACATGTCCATTTATGTATAGATTGCCCCAAGCAAACAGATGCTATTTTTGCCCATGTTTTAAAAAACTTTGCAACATTCTGTCTGAATTTTTTCATTCCTAGGAACTTCAGATATTTCAAGGTTGAAGTAGCTATAAACCTACAACATCCAGGAAATTAATACACCATCAGCCATTTACTAAGCTGCATTTAAAGCTCCCAGTTCCTAACTGGTGTAATTTTTATACAAATTGTTGAGTGGAAATATTGGCCAAGAGTGTTCATAGGAGTAATAGGAGAATGTTGTACAACTACTACTACTACTAATACTAGTATTATTGCAATTATAGCTATAATTGTTTTCATTATTTCTACTATTATCATTATTGAGAGTTTTTCACACCAGCTTTAGCTGATGGTATTTCTCTGGAGTCTGAGTGACATGTCTCCTTAGGTCTCCAGGACTCTTCTGAGTATTCTAGCTGATTTCAGCAATGCAGTAATCTGGATGGTCTCAATTATTATTATTACTACTATTATTTTCACTCCTTTTGAGTTTTTCACATCAGCTTTAGCTGATGTTATTTCACTGGAGTCCGAGTGACAACAAGTCTCCTCAGGTCTCCAGGACTCTTCTGAGTATTCTAGCCAATTGCAGCAATGCGGTAGTCAGGTTTGTCTCAATTCTTTCTTTGATTTCCAGATCCTCCAGTCTTTTTTCCAAGTTTTTTTTGGTCCGTTCCAAGTACACCAACTACAATTGGTATCACCTTGACCCTCTATTATTATTACTAGCAAAATAAAAATACACCCTCTGGGCGACGCAAAATAAATATTGCCTAAGGGGATGGGAGTTGAAAATTTAATATCAAAGAGTTTGTATCATAAGTAAAAGTAAAATCATCAAATTTATTAAAGGAGTAAAAAATAAAATAAATTTATTAAAGGAGTAAAAAAATAAAAAATTTCAAATGGAAATTTAGTTCTGATAACTTTAAATATATATTAGAATAAAACAAACTATATATAGATAGTTAATACCAGGTATGTATTTATTAAAACTTGTTTTAAAAAAAACAATGAGGACTGTCTAACATTGCATGCTCAAATTTTGAGTGTATTTATTCTGTTATGACGATTTTAGGTTGTGTGACGTAAGCAGTGACATAGTTTTTGTTACAGACAAAAACCGGAAGCGAATCTCCATTATTAATATAAGATTATTATGAGGTATGTTCCCATATGTGAATGTGTTTGGACTCTATCTATCTAATCTTTCTGACTTTTCACAATATTTTACATCGCAAGTCGTGATTATTTTAGTGCTTTCTGAAGTGCGTGCTTTTCCAAGAAAAAACATTTGCTTGGGTAAGCATAAAACTGAACAACTTTTAAAAGCAACTTTAATATAAAATCTATTAAACTTATTTATATTGTATTTTCAGTGTTGATATATTAATGAATAAAAGATATAATGCTCCAGTTATTTTATCTAAAAATTTCTACATTTTTTCAAGTCAGTTAACTTTGAATGTATTTTTGAAAATCTGTGTTACGCCTCAAAGTTAACTGACCTGAAAAATGTAAAAGTTTTTAAATAAATAACTGCTGCATTATATCTTTTATTCATTGATGTATCAACACTGAAAATTTCATTAAATTTGGTTTATTCCCTGATTTTTGGGTTTTTTTTTCTTTCGGCAGGGTGACATACGATGGTGGAATTTAAGTCCGTTAAGTTCGATTTAACCCAAAACAATTTGTATATAACAATAAAAATGAGTACAACAGTCCCAGAATCCATATAATAAAAAGAATGGGTAGTCTCCCTTGTATGATATCCTGAACCATTCTTAAATGGACAAGGGAGGTATTCAGATAGATACTAACACTTGTCGACATGCCTACTAATTTAGAAAACATATAGTTCACATGATTTTCAGGAACATTTTTTCACATTCAGAGTTGCTGAGGCATGGAATAAACTGCGTACATCTGTGTAGACTGCCAAAACACTGCATCTTTCAAAACCTCCATGCTTCCTGCAATTCGCGACACTATACCTGATATCCCCCCTCCATACACATATGCATATGCATGCACACATACATGTATATTATTACTGTATGCTATTCATGTTTCTGACATTAGTACATTATTCTATAGACTATACATGAGCCTTTGTAAGTTGTAGTGCACTTAAACACTGTACTCAATAAATTTCAATATTATTATTATTTTTAAAATAAATGAAAAAGAAATTTATGATGATGTACAAAAGGGGCCAGGTTAGCTCAGTCGGTAGAGCGTTCGGCTAGAAATTACAAGGTTCCTAGTTCGATACCGGCCCTCGCCAACTCAGTGTTATGAGTAGCACAGGGATATGTGCGGTAAAGTAAGGAGCTGATGGTAGGTGTGGTGCTCACCTCAGATGCTAAAAAACAATCTCCTTGGTCTAGCGCTATTGAAAAGGGGATAGACACCCTTGCTGATTGGCTGATACCGACATTAGGCCGTCCCGACGACTTTACTTACAAACCCTTACAACTGAGAGGACATAGACAGACTATATGTGTCAAGAAAGGAAGGAGGAAGAGGACTCGCCAGCATTGAGGATTGTATATGCACAAACTAGAATCCATCCTAGAAAAGGAAACATAAAATTCTCTGTGATATTGAGATTGTTGATTTTGTGTCAAGTATTCAACTCTGTTACAAGATGAATGCAAGACACAAAATCCAACCTGGTGCTGCAGACAGGATCGTTACTGTCCTTCCAGATCGTCAGTACCAAATCAGGGTCGATGGATCAGGAAGAGTCACTCTCAGGAATCGCCGCTTCTTGAGGAAGTTGGAGGCCAAAGCAAAACCCACCCCAATGCCAAGTGCAATGCCTGAACTTACAAGCCCTGCAAGCAATACTTCATCTATGCATTCCAATCTCCCAACATCTCCCAGAAATGATGCGCATACAGCAATTCGACACCCCACAGTGAGCACTGATACATCAACCTGCCTTCGTCCATCGAAAATCCCTCGAGCCTTGTCCAGGTTATTCCCGCATAACAGGGCAGGCCTTAAAGAACAGCTCACCCCTCATAGAGCCTTGCCTGCACACGGGGGAGGGAGAGGGAAGATGTAGAAACAATGATACTCACACATCGCAAGGACTGTATTAAGTTACAGCTTGCCTGTTGTTCTCGTCTGCTAACTCGACGGTAGTTAGAACCCCACTGCGATGGTGAGTATCATTGTTTCTACAGAGATAAGAAAGAATCACCTAATCCTGGCGATAAGATCAGACCTAGTATTAATTAACAAAATAAAAAACATCATCTAGTGCATTTTATCATTAGAGTGGACCACAGAGTGAAAATGAAAGAAAGCAAAAAGACAAATTTGCAAAAGAACTAAAAAGGCTGTGGAACATGAAGGTAAATCCTCCTCCTCATCATCATCGTGTCGCGCATGCAGCACGGGTATCCATGACAATCTTTCGCCAACCTTCCCTATCATTCATTACACTTGGGAGCTCCTCTGCATCTTCGCATAACTGGTCAATGTAGGTCCTTGCTGGGTGCCCCACACTTGCATATCCATGTGTTGGCTTCCACGGGAGAACGTCGCTTATGAGCTCATCCTTGCTTCTCCAGCAGTGTCCTGCATGCCTTGTCCGTCTCACTCGGTTAGTTTGTGAGATGGGGGGCAGGTGACTGTACAGCTGTTTCCTTGTGGGGTGCTGTTTCCATGATTTGTTCAAGACTGCACGCAGCATTCTTGTGCAGCTCCCATCTAGCTTATTCTCAAGACGCTTTGTTAGGGTCCAGGTGGTGCAGCCATATAGCAGCACCGACACACAAACAAAGCCTGGAAGAACTGTCGATTTAGCTTGTCAGGGAGATCGGACCTCCATATGACTGATAAACTATTTGTGGCCGACCATGCCTTTGCTATCCGTGTATTAACATCGCTCTCTGTGGAGGAGATATTACCACCTAGGTACGTGAATTGTTCTACTGGCTTGGAACAGTCCTGAAAGGCTTGTAAAAAAGGCTGAAGGAAGTGGAAATCAGATTCGGCTCAGAAATTTTTAATTTGCTCACAAAGTTGGCTTGACTTCAAAAGGGTATGATATGTTGGGCTACACTCTCTAGGAGTAAATTTGAAAAAATATGACACACTGACATTTACATTTATTATTAGAGAAGATAGTAGTGAAGAAAATGCTCAAAAAGAATTCCCCACCCCGACCCCCTGAGAAGACAGACAAGAAAAAAGAAAATGCTAAAAATGCTGAAAGCCACAATATGAAAGTGGGCAATGCCATTACGACTGCCAGAGGAAATAAACAAAATGGAAAATGATTAAGTAAAATCACAACTGAAGAGAAGATATGCCGTTAAACAAAGAAACCAATCCAACCATGACAAATTAGCGAATGGTCGAGAAAAAAATTTGCTTGCTAATATCAGAGAGTTTGTATCATAAGTAAAAGTAAAATCATCAAATTTATTAAAGGAGTAAAAATTAAAAAGTTTGAAATGGAAATTTAGTTCTGATAACTTTAAATATATATTAGAATAAAACAAACTATATATAGATAGATAATACCAGGTATGTATTTTGGAAAAAAAACAAAAGTTAAATAAATTTAACACATATTGCATTGTAAATTACCTTCAAAATCTTTATATTATTAATACTTGTTTTAAAAAAAAAACAAAGAGGACTGTCTAACATTGCATGCTCAAATTTTGAGTGTATTTATTCTGTTATGACGATTTTAGGTTGTGTGACATAAGCATATAAATATATATTAGAATAAAACAAACTATATATAGATAGATAATACCAGGTATGTATTTATTAATAATTTATATTGTAAATTGCCTTCAAAATCTTTATATTACACATACACACAATGCTTCAAAGATACTATAAAGAAACAAACTTTATTTCACTATGCCGAGCAAGGCTATATCTATAGTAAAAATTAAAAGAATTTCGAACAATTTCCACGCGCGGGAGCAGCCGAGCCGAGTTAACATCACGGAATTAGCCGATTTAACATCACGGAAAAATTTTCAAATATACGGCATTCCTCAACTTCTTAAACAACAGATGATTACAATATCGCCGTGGGATAAGTACTATAAAAAAAACACCTAGTACTTTCAATAACTCTGAAGATGGAATTTTACTTCCGAAAATATTTAGTTTTGAAAAAAAAACAAAAGTTAAATAAATTCAACACATATTGCATTGTAAATTGCCTTCAAAATCTTTATATTATTAATACTTGTTTTAAAAAAAACCAAAGAGGACTGTCTAACATTGCATGCTCAAATTTCGTGTGTATTTATTCTGTTATGACGATTTTAGGTTGTGTGACATAAGCAGTGACGTAGTTTTTGTTACAGACAAAAACCGGAAGCGAATCTCCATTATTAATATAAGATTATTATAATGTATGTTCCCATATGTGAATGTGTTTGGACTCTATCTATCTAATCTTTCTGACTTTTCACAATATTTTACATCGCAAGTCGTGATTATTTTAATGCTTTCTGAAGTGCGTGCTTTTCCAAGAAAAAAACATTTGCTTGGGTAAGCATAAAACTGAACAACTTTTAAAAGCAACTTTAATATAAAATCTATTAAACTTATTTATATTGTATTTTCAGTGTTGATATATTAATGAATAAAAGATATAATGCACCAGTTATTTTATGTAAAAACTTCTGTTATGACGATTTTAGGTTGTGTGACGCAAGCAGTGACGTAGTTTTTGTTACAGACAAAAACCGGAAGCGAATCTCCATTATTAATATAAGATTATTATGAGGTATGTTCCCATATGTGAATGTGTTTGGACTCTATCTATCTAATCTTTCTGACTTTTCACAATATTTTACATCGCAAGTCGTGATTATTTTAGTGCTTTCTGAAGTGCGTGCTTTTCCAAGAAAAAAAAAATGGAAAATGATTAAGAAAAATCACAACTGAAGAGAAGATATGCCGTTAAACAAAGAAACCAATCCAACCATGACTATATTAGCGAATGGTTGAGAAAAAAATTTGCTAGCTAAATACAACAGACACGCCAAGATGTGTGTACAAAGAAACGCATGTGTTGATATAAACAAAAGCATTGGAAAGGAAACAATTCTCCTGCATTGTGGTTGCTAATGATTAGACAATAATAAATCCCTGACTCTAGAAAAACAATAATGACTCCCTTAACAAGAAGTAAAGAACCCCATTGTATCTCCTTAACAATATGGTGGATTAAACATTGTTTGGTCAGAAGCAAATATTTTCCAAGGACATGATTGTTTTATGATCTAGTGCTTCTTGTAAATACACCTGCTCAAGCCAAATTCTCAGCTGTTTAGTCTGAAGCAGACAGCAAGAGGCATTGGTCTCTATGTGAACTCAGATAAAACACAGCTCATGTGTTTTAATTAAGAAGGTACAATCTACTCTTTAAATGGCAAGCCTCTAAAATTAACTTAGTAGACCTCAGATCTAGTGCTTCTTGTAAATACACCTGCTCAAGCCAAATTCTCAGCTGTTTAGTCTGAAGCAGACAGCAAGAGGCATTGGTCTCTATGTGAACTCAGATGAAACACAGCTCATGTGTTTTAATTAAGAAGGTACAATCTACTCTTTAAATGGCAAGCCTCTAAAATTAACTTAGTAGACCAATTCATATACCTCAGATCTAGTGCTTCTTGTAAATACACCTGCTCAAGCCAAATCTCAGCTGTTTAGTCTGAAGCAGACAGCAAGAGGCATTGGTCTCTATGTGAACACAGATCAAACACAGCTCATATGTTTTAATTAAGAAGGTACAATCTACTCTTTAAATGGCAAGCCTCTAAAATTAACTTAGTAGACCAATTCATATACCTCAGATCTAGTGCTTCTTGTAAATACACCTGCTCAAGCCAAATCTCAGCTGTTTAGTCTGAAGCAGACAGCAAGAGGCATTGGTCTCTATGTGAACTCAGATGAAACACAGCTCATATGTTTTAATTAAGAAGGTACAATCTACTCTTTAAATGGCAAGCCTCTGAAATTAACTTAGTAGACCAGTTCATATACCTCAGATCTAGTGCTTCTTGTAAATACACCTGCTCAAGCCAAATCTCAGCTGTTTAGTCTGAAGCAGACAGCAAGAGGCATTGGTCTCTATGTGAACTCAGATGAAACACAGCTCATATGTTTTAATTAAGAAGGTACAATCTACTCTTTAAATGGCAAGCCTCTGAAATTAACTTAGTAGACCAATTCATATACCTCAGATCTAGTGCTTCTTGTAAATACACCTGCTCAAGCCAAATTCTCAGCTGTTTAGTCTGAAGCAGACAGCAAGAGGCATTGGTCTCTATGTGAACTCAGATGAAACACAGCTCATATGTTTTAATTAAGAAGGTACAATCTACTCTTTAAATGGCAAGCCTCTGAAATTAACTTAGTAGACCAATTCATATACCTCAGATCTAGTGCTTCTTGTAAATACACCTGCTCAAGCCAAATTCTCAGCTGTTTAGTCTGAAGCAGACAGCAAGAGGCATTGGTCTCTATGTGAACTCAGATGAAACACAGCTCATATGTTTTAATTAAGAAGGTACAATCTACTCTTTAAATGGCAAGCCTCTGAAATTAACTTAGTAGACCAATTCATATACCTCAGATCTAGTGCTTCTTGTAAATACACCTGCTCAAGCCAAATTCTCAGCTGTTTAGTCTGAAGCAGACAGCAAGAGGCATTGGTCTCTATGTGAACTCAGATGAAACACAGCTCATATGTTTTAATTAAGAAGGTACAATCTACTCTTTAAATGGCAAGCCTCTGAAATTAACTTAGTAGACCAATTCATATACCTCAGATCTAGTGCTTCTTGTAAATACACCTGCTCAAGCCAAATTCTCAGCTGTTTAGTCTGAAGCAGACAGCAAGAGGCATTGGTCTCTATGTGAACTCAGATGAAACACAGCTCATGTGTTTTAATTAAGAAGGTACAATCTACTCTTTAAATGGCAAGCCTCTAAAATTAACTTAGTAGACCAATTCATATACCTCAGATCTAGTGCTTCTTGTAAATACACCTGCTCAAGCCAAATCTCAGCTGTTTAGTCTGAAGCAGACAGCAAGAGGCATTGGTCTCTATGTGAACTCAGATGAAACACAGCTCATATGTTTTAATTAATTTATTTCTAAATACTAAATAATAGAGATATTTTAGTCCCTAAATACATCACAAAAAGCGGCCATGTTTGCAAAATATTTGAGCGAAATTAATGTTTAAAATCTATTAAAAATAAATTACATATGTAATATATATATTTTTTTTACCGCTGAAGGACTGGGATGTGGTTCAATACAATGTTCCTATTTGTTGAGGTTTCCCTTTCTCAGCGATGTCTAAGTCTTCTCATCTGCAATCTCTCCAGTACTATGTGAAATATAAACAGTTTTGTCCAGGATTTGAATTTGTCTCGCCTTGTCCATTTCTGACAATGATATCAATTACACCATACACCTCCATATACTAATACATCTCTCTCTCTCTCTCTCTCTCTCTCTCTCTCTCTCTCTCTCTCTCTCTCTCTATATACATATTCGGGCTGGGTTAGCTCAGTCGGTAGAGCGTTCGGCTAGAAACCACAAGGTTCCTAGTTCGATACCGGTCCTCACCAACTCAGCGTATGAGTAGCACAGGGATCTATGCGGTAAAGTAAGGAGCTGCTGGTAGGTGAGGCGCTCCACCTCAGACGCTAAAACAATCTCCTTGGTCTAGCACAAGTGAAAAGGGGATAGACTCCCTCGCTGATTGGCTGATACCGACCTTAGCCCGACCCGACGACATATATATATATATAGAGAGAGAGAGAGAAAGAAAGAGAATGAGAGAGAGAGATGTATTAGTATATGGAGATGTATGGTGTAATCGATATATATCTATTATATATCTATAATATATATATATATATATATATATATATATATATATAATTTCATATACAAACACACGTATGTATATATCTGTCTATGTGCAATGGTGGATAAGTCACTTTCCAACGAAATCTTGTTAGTACAAATTGTATCTTATAATGTGATCAAGAATGATTTTTATTATGTAATAAGATCAGTCTGCAATGAATATCCATACTTGCCACAATGAGCTAGGCTTAAGTTGATATTCATAGATATGTACACATATAGATACAATTATATATATATATATATATATATATATATATATATATATATATATATGAGGTATCCAAAATTTTGTAGTAAGTAATTTTTATATATTTTTTTAATTTTTAATAAAGGCCCAATTTTGGTCAAAATAAATTTATTATGGAATAATGGTGTTGAGTTTTCCTTCCTTTCAAAGATATATATATATATATATATATATATATATATATAATAAAAATAATAATAGTAGAGGTAAAATTAAGGGTCTACCATGGTTTCAATCATAATGATTTCATCAGGACCTTACTAAGTCGATGTAATTCCTTAGTTAAACTCAGATATTTTTAAAATTATAATGGTTGAATGCTACATTATTTTTCTCTCAATCATTACATGCATGTTTTTGATATATCGACCACTTTTATATATATATATATATATATATATATATATATATGTGTGTGTGTGTGTGTGTGTGTGCGTGTGTGTGTGTCATAAAAGTATTGAGATTTAAGCTGTATTTACCAAGATAGGAATGAACAATAAATGGAATGTTAATTTTTTCCGAATATAAGGTGTGTCAAAAAGTACGGATTTTAAAGCTGTATTTACCAAGATAGAAATGAACAATGAATGGAACATTATATTTTTCAGAATACAAGGTGTGTCAAAAACTGCAAAAAAAATCTCAATCCTTTTTGGACACACTTTGGATATATATATAAGTCTTGTCAGCTGACTGCACCTCTGCAAATGGGGTAATACCCCACAATAGGGTCACCTTTTGGTAACCTGTGATGCTTAAGAACAGAATCCTGGTGGCTGAACATATGTCATGCAACATTCCACTGACCTTTACTTGGGCTAGACTGTCAGAGAGGCCTCTCTGATCAATCAGCCAGTCATGTCAAGCCCTAGCATGTCCCAACCATATTGCTCTTATGGCAAACCCCAAACTCTTTTTATTATATATGTGCTTGAAGGCAGTGGCTGAGGGTATTACTTTTTAAAAATTTTTAATGAAAAAATGGGTAAAAAAATTTGAATACCAAACAAGAATTAATAAACAAACAACCGTTAGGCATGACATAACCCCTGACAGGTTGATATGCCGTTAAAATCAATAAACAAACAAACATAATTATGATTATACATTTATATTGACTATTTATCATTTCATGGAATAATTTCATTGCTGACCAAAAATAAATTAGTAAATAAAAACACTAACTTCAGTATTAAACAACTAAACAGGTGTCTACATTAAGGTAGGTTGATTTTTCAATCTTTTAAAATATCAAAATTGTCCAGAGACGCGAAAAGGGCCGGGTTAGCTCAGTCGGTAGAGCATTCAACTAGAAACCACAAGGTTCCTAGTTCAATACCGGCTCTCGCCAACTCAGCGTATGAGTAGCACGGGGATCTGTGCGGTAAAGTAAGGAGCTGATGTGGCGCTCCGCCTCAGCCGTAAAATCCAACCAACCAAATATATATACAAAAGACTGATAGCTAATAGAGAAAAGGAGAGAAAGAAAGAGGTTTGGTTTGCTTTGATTAATAGCACTAGCAAATATATGCACCCTCCGTAGGGTGCAAGTATTTAAGTTTTAATGTAATAAAATATTGTATTAAATTAGAAAGGCTAATGAAACTAAATAGAATACAGAATACAGATAAAAGATTTGAAACAGAGGGAGTATAATAAAAGATTTGAAACAGAGGAGTATAATAAAGATTTGAAACAGAGGGAGTATAATAAAAAATGGAACAACTGAAACGTACTCTTCCATCACTCTCGTCTTTCATTGTTATTTTTCTAATTTAAGTATTTAGTTATAAGAGGAAGTAAAGAATAAAATGACAGTTATTTTATCTTGTTAATGGATTTCATTTAAGATTCATTGAAGAGATTTTGCTTATATTCATTAAAATAAAACCAAACAGTTAGAAATCAATAATACTAAGCACATATTTATTAAATTCGATTTTTTAATATTAATATGCAAATTAGCCTTCCTGTTCACACTGTAAACCGCGATATTTTGTTGCCTATATATCGACGCAATTTTCAACTGCACTTTGTGCCTGACCCGTACAAGTGGGGTACGCGGTAATACCATGTAGACATAGTTAACAGTATTAATAATGTAAGACAATTTTATTAATAATTGAGATTTAGATAAAAATAAAATCATGGAGAATGTGATGTAAATAACTAAAGGAATTTGACTTGAGTAGGAATATAGTTTCGGTTACAGACAGAAAAACACACAATCTCCATTATAATAAGATATCAATCATGTGGGTTATTTAATACCAAAACTGTGTGATAAAAGTTGGTACTCAAGTTTCCTTTACACCAGTGATTCTCAACGTGGTCCAGCTGGACCATTTGTGGTCCACAGAACATTTCTAGTGGTCCACAGAGAGTTCGAAGCCACAAAAATGTTTTAGCCATTTCACAAAAATTTAACTAATTTAGCGCTTCTTATAACGACCCTCCCCAGTTGAAAATCTCTATTTAAGCGCACGTCGATGATTGGCGGAAAATGAATTGTCTTGTCTTACTTTAACACCTGTGCTAGCCGCTCGCAGCAACATTCAAGAAAAGTAGGATTGGTCCATGGGAATTTTTTGAATAAAAAATGGTCCATAAGCCGAAAGAGGTTGAGAAGCACTGCTGTAAGCCATATGTATTTTTGTAGATAGTGTCATATATGTATTTAATATCTGATTCTTAATTTTTGGTATATTTTTATTTCTCTCAAGAAGGATAAAATGGCATCTATATTAGTATTCTCAAACAGATCCCTCATATTATTTGCATTGAAATATTTTTCTGATTGAAGTTAAAGCTCCAGACTCTATGAAGAAATGTTTAACAGTGTAGGGGATTTGACATGTTTTGCACCATCCACTCGTTTGAGCATAAAAGAGTGCATAAGTCTTGTATGGCCAATGCACAGTCGAGCCAGTATTACTTCTTCCTCTCAGATTTTCTATATCCAGTTTCCATTCTCCTTTAGTTGGCTTAATTGATAATAATTGTTTGGTCTACTACTATTCTAAAGTTTTACTTGTTTTATATGTATTTATGAGATAAATCTAAATATGAATAATTTGATATTTCAGACTGTTGTCCTCATCTTTATTGTGTAGAAACAGACTATGTTTTGTAGCTATACTTATACTTGTATGCATTCATGGGATGAGTCTTGATATAAATAATTTTGATATATGGGACTGTTGTCCTCATCTTTATTGTGTAGAAACACAATAAACAGGCTATGCTTTGCAGCTATACATGTATTTATGAGATGAGGCTTGATGAATAATTTTGATATTTCTGATGTCCTCATCTTTATTGTGTAGAAACACAATAAAAGGCTATAAGCTATCTTATACTTGTATGTATTTATGAGATCTTGATATGAATAATTTTGATATTTCAGATTTATTGTGTAAACACAATAAACAGGCTATGCTTTGTAGCTATACTTATAATTGTATATGACATGAGGCTTGATATGAATAATTTTATATTTCAGACTGTTGTCCTCATCTTTATGTGTAGAAACACAATAAACAGACTATGCTTTGTAGCTATACTTATACTTGTATGTATTTATGAGATGAGGCTTGATATGAATAATTTTGATATTTCAGACTCTTGTCCTCATCTTTATTGTGTAAAACACCACGCTCAGGCCATAGTAGCCTCAGGCTTTGTTCATATGGAGTTTTTTGGGGGGTGGGGGCTAAAGATTACCTTAAAATAAGTCACCTTCAGAATATTCCCAAATAATTCAAACATGGTTTTGGAGCTCAAATCGTTACCACTCACCCAAACTACAAGCTATATAAATGCCACCAGACTTATTGACCCTTGAGTGAGTGGTAATGATTTGAGCTCCGAAACCATGTTTGAATTCTTGGGAAATCATCCAGAGATTACTTTTTTCAAGGTAATTTTAAAAAAAAACAACATCTGAACAGAGCCTAAGGTTACTGTGACCTGAGCATTGTGTTTCTACACAATAAAGATGAGGACAACAATTTATGCATATATATTCCAATGCCGTTGCCTCATAAAGAGAATAACTAATGAAACCAATAT
Source organism: Doryteuthis pealeii (assembly GCA_023376005.1). Taxonomy (NCBI): domain Eukaryota; kingdom Metazoa; phylum Mollusca; class Cephalopoda; order Myopsida; family Loliginidae; genus Doryteuthis; species Doryteuthis pealeii. Next base: position 12,111,148 of record CM042179.1, on the reverse strand, counting down.
GAAAAACAGCCAACTGAAATCTGCTCAAGACATGCAGTAAGAGATTAATTCTTGAAAACGATTTTCAGTTGATGTTACTTGAAACTAATTATACTTCAAAGAGAATGAAAAAAAAAAAAACTTACCTAATTTCAAAGAAAGAATACTTGACTGAAACATAATAGACAATTACACATCTGTTAAACATCCATTTAATCATTCCACACACTTAAAATATTCATATAAATAAAAATATATGTTAAAAAGAATCATCTAAAAGTTCCATTCACAAAAAATGTCAAAAAAAAAATCTTTAGAAAATTAAACATTATCACCAATTCATTTCAAAAACGTAGTCGGCATTAAATGACCCATTGAGGTTGATATGCCGTAAAACAAGAACAAAATCAAATCATATAAATAAAACTAATATCATTATCATCAGCATCAAGACAGCACAGATTCCAATGACTCTCTCTCACCAGCTTCAGTCATCGCTTCTGGCAAGTCCTCTGTTAGGTATCCAGTATCTGCACAGACCTGATTATAATGTAAGTTTTTGCTGGTCAGCCTATACTGGTATGTCCATGGTTTAAGTATGGAACGCAGGTGGCTGAACAATCCATGACCTGCAGCAGTCCACTTTGGCCCTTACTTGGGCTAGACGGGCAGTTGGAGAGGCCCCCTCCGATCAATCGGCTGGTCACATCAAGCCCTAGCACTTGTATGATTTTCCCAACCCTATTGCCCTTATGGCAAACCCCAACTCCTTTTTATCATATGGGTGCTAGAAGGCGGTGGCTGAGGGTGTTCGTGTCCTGGGAATGACATTAAACTCTATCTGATGGTGAGGTTCCAGTTTTGGAGGTTTGGGGAATGTGGAGCAACCCTTAATCATCACTGCTCTCAGGTCCACTCTGGCTCGGAGTGGTAGTATCTGTTAGGGTCCCATCTATGGGTTAAATAGAAAAACATGATTTTATAAAAAGAAATTGAGTATCCTTTAAGAATGAATTTATTTCAAAACTTTGTCAGCATTAAATGACCCACTGAGGTTGATATGCCGTAAAACCAAACAACGTACAGGGGCACGTAATTTTGGGTAATGATTAAAAAACTATAGGATATCAGGCAAATGTTAATGAGTGTCATTTCTCACTGGGTGCTCCATACTACTGGCCTTGTATTGAAATAAGCTAAACTATATATTTAGTAAACTCGACAAGCAGACCATTATTGGTGAGTTCAATTCTCACTGGGTGCTCCATACTTCAGTTCTTGTGTTAAACTAAATAAAGCTTAGTAAATGGGTACTTTGAACACCTCACATGGTGTAATAGTTGGTAAGCTATATTAGTGAGATAAATTCTCACTGGGTGTCCTATACTTCTGTGCATGTGTTAAACTAAACTAAGCTAGGCTAGAAGACCATTGTTGGTGATTTAAATTCTTACTGAATGCTTATACTTCTGCTCCTGCGTTCAACTAAATATAGTATCTAAATAATGACAATGGAATTGTCTATTTTTCCTATAAATAATGTTTGATGAAAACTCAGATGAGAGAAACAGCAAGATCTCACTGGACTTGTTAATTCAATCTAGCAATTGCTAATTACCCTGTTCTCCTTGTATGTTTGCTTAGTAAACCTTTTTCCCTATCCTTAATACTCGTGTTTCTTATTATGTCTCTGTTAACTCTAATACAGGAGTTAAAATATCAACAAAAAGCTCACCACTTCCATACATGTAACCATTGTGTCAGTCACACCAGCATAATATTGGTTATCAATTTTCAATAACATTTTCATTCATTCATTCATTCATTGAAAGTGTGGGGATTATTTTTGTATTTGCCTGGGGAGTTGTCTGCCCGTTTAGTGTCGCTGGTTCCCGCTAGGGGCCTCATGTATTTAAGCGGCTGTTTTGAATTTCTCTTCCTCTTTGCCTGCTGCTTGACCTACGAGACACAATGAGGTAGTCTCTTTTCTACCCCTTTCTTGGTGGGGCTTTGCCCCCCCCCTTACATTACTGTAAGTGATTTCCCAGCATGGACTACTTCAGTCTCATGTCTGTTGCTTTTATGTTCATATTACTATTGTATACGTATGTATGTTTCATGTACACTTCTATGTAATTTATGTATCCTTTGTGTATCCATGTGCTGTTATATAAAATGTTTTGTCCCTCAACCTGTGTCGGAGTTTGTTTGCGTTTCAACGAGTTATGACTTTGTCATAACTCGTTGAATCTTACAAAGTATTTAGCTTCATTTGTTTGTATGCTTATGGCAATGTTTTGGCATTTGATAGAAATGCTTCTGTAAAGAAATTGAAAAAAAAATTGTTATGAAAAAGGTAATGTCTAGGTTAAAATATAATTAAAATGTATTTAAGTTACTATGAATGAGTGTATGCATATAAACATATTTGAATTTATACATATACTAACTGACCCAGTAACCTCAGGTCACTCAACTCTCTCCTCCTTATCTTCTGCTGACATCAAACACACTAGAACTTTACCCCCCTTCCTTAACCCACCCCTGTGCTCATCTACTCCCATCCTCTCTCCACTTCCTGTATACTACCTCACTTCATTCATGTCTACCCCTAACCCCCCTCCCTTCACTTCCACTACTAACTCACCCCCTCCCTCACCAATTTCACTTATACTCGCACAAAATTTTGCTTTCAATAAAAATCATTTGACTGAGGATGTCCGTATGAATTCGGACGAAACGTTTCAACTCTCAGATTTGTTTTGAGTTTTCATTTCTGGTTCACCATCCTTCTACCTACCTCATACTGTCGGATTCTACTTCATCCATCCTATCTCCATATATAATGTAATGTCTAGGTTAAAATATAATTAAAAATAAAAGTAATTGGTAATTTGCTTGAAGCATTGTTGATTATCTTATTATATATTAATGATTTGAAGGCCAATACAATGCACATAAAAAATAAAAACAAAAAGATCTTTTTTCGTCTTATCGATTTCAAAGTAAACCTTTATCTTCAGAGACGATTTTCGGAAATGGACACGTTTTTTTTTGTCGTTAGTTTTTTATTTTAATCTTATAAACATGCGTCTCGTGGTGTTCTTTTTTTTTTAAACGCCACGCAGAAGGTCGTGATAGTCGTAATAGCCGTTGTTCATTCAATATCAATTTTTATTATTTTCATCTATTTATATTTATGTATTTATGTATTATTTAATTTTATATTTGAGATATATATTATATATATATATATATATATATATATAGTAAAAAATATACATAATATGCACTATATACTATGAGAACGTGTAATTTAATACAGTATATATAGTAAAATATACATATTATGTACTATTTATTATGTGGAACATGTATTTTTAATTAATTATGTATTCTGTGTTTAATTCTAATCTATTGTTATACTAGGACCTAATTTAGCTATAATAAACTTTCTCTAATTTTTAAAATGTATTTTAAGTTACTATTAATGAGTGTATGCACATAAACATATTTGAATTTATATATAATATATATATATATATATATATATAAGGATATCTACTGAGTCAGACGAACCTACTGTTAGTTTCGCATAAAGCTCTTCAGGCTAAAATCTGAGTCAGATTTTAGCCCTGAAGAGCTTTATGCGAAACTAACAGTAGGTTCGTCTGACTCAGTAGATATCCTTATTACTTGGCTCTACTTAGGTATCGAGCACTTTTTACAGATTAGCTTCTCCTAGCGGTTATATGAATATATATATATCTTATATACATATATATGCATATAAATTGTTTTTTCTTTTGGCCAAATACTATACCAATAGATTATTTTTTGTTGGTACGAATATCTTGGTCTTTTCTTTTTTTCAAAAATTTTTTTCTTCCTGGTTGATGTTTGGTAGTATATTTTTACAATCAAACTCTCTGCCGGGTTTTTTCTCTCCGCAAGGATCTACCAACACGCTTGGTATATTATATATATATATATATATATATGAGGAGTAACAGAGTGGGTAAATTCAACAAGATGTGATTAGAAATTGAGGAAATATGGATAAAGCACAAAACTTTATTCATTAGGCGAAATATCAGTTGAATGGAGTTGTTTTTTTTGCTATATCCATTTTTCCTCAATTTTCCTCTATTTCCAGTATCCCCGCAGAGCTGGTTAGTGTAAGTCTTTGCAGGACGGCCCGCACCAGCATGCCCATGTGCTAAATTCCACAGAAGAACGTCGCTTATGAGTTCGTCCTCGCTTCTACAGTAGTGTCCAGCATGTCCTGTTCGTCTCACACGGAAGGTTTGTATGATTGTGAAGATTGCAAAGGCAGCTGCTGGAAATTATTGGCACGGATGTAGGGCGTCCCTTTTCAGAGGACAATTAAGAGGTGGCACAGTTCTTTATTTTTGAGATAACCGCGAGTCAACTCGGACCAATTTGCCGTGTCATTTACTCCAGAGGGTCCCGTTTCGATATTTAT
>CM042179.1:12099758-12106583 GCA_023376005.1 Doryteuthis pealeii | reverse complement strand
ATAAATATCGAAACGGGACCCTCTGGAGTAAATGACACGGCAAATTGGTCCGAGTTGACTCGCGGTTATCTCAAAAATAAAGAACTGTGCCACCTCTTAATTGTCCTCTGAAAAGGGACGCCCTACATCCGTGCCAATAATTTCCAGCAGCTGCCTTTGCAATCTTCACAATCATACAAACCTTCCGTGTGAACGAACAGGACATGCTGGACACTACTGTAGAAGCGAGGACGAACTCATAAGCGACGTTCTTCTGTGGAATTTAGCACATGGGCACGCTGGTGCGGGCTGTCCTGCAAAGACTACACTAACCAGCTCTGCGGGGATACTGGAAATAGAGGAAAATTGAGGAAAAAAGGATATAGCAAAAAAAAAAAACAACTCCATTCAACTGATATTTCGCCTAATGAATAAAGTTTTGTGCTTTATCCATATTTCCTCAATTTCTAATCACATTTTTTGGTGAATTTACCCACTCTGTTACTCCTCATATATATATATATATATATATAATATACCAAGCGTGTTGGTAGATCCTTGCGGAGAGAAAAACCCGGCAGAGAGTTTGATTGTAAAAATATACTACCAAACATCAACCAGGAAGAAAAAAATTTTTGAAAAAAAGAAAAGACCAAGATATTCGTACCAACAAAAAATAATCTATTGGTATAGTATTTGGCCAAAAGAAAAAACAATTTATATGCATATATATGTATATAAGATATATATATATTCATATAACCGCTAGGAGAAGCTAATCTGTAAAAAGTGCTCGATACCTAAGTAGAGCCAAGTAATAAGGATATCTACTGAGTCAGACGAACCTACTGTTAGTTTCGCATAAAGCTCTTCAGGGCTAAAATCTGACTCAGATTTTAGCCCTGAAGAGCTTTATGCGAAACTAACAGTAGGTTCGTCTGACTCAGTAGATATCCTTATATATATATATATATATATATATATATATATAAATTCAAATATGTTTATGTGCATACACTCATTAATAGTAACTTAAATACATTTTAAAAATTAGAGAAAGTTTATTAATAGCTAAATTAGGTCCTAGTATAACAATAGATTAGAATTAAACACAGAATACATAATTAATTAAAATACATGTTCCACATAATAAATAGTACATAATATGTATATTTTACTATATATACTGTATTAAATTACACGTTCCTCATAGTATATAGTGCATATTATGTATATTTTTTACTATATATAATATATATATATATATATATAATATATATCTCAAATAAATAAAATTAAATAATACATAAATACATAAATATATAAATAGATGAAAATAATAAAATTGATATTGAATGAACAACGGCTATTACGACTATCACGACCTTCTGCGTGGCGTTTAAAAAAAAAAGAACACCACGAGACGCATGTTTATAAGATTAAAATAAAAAACTAACGACAAAAAAAAACGTGTCCATTTCCGAAAATCGTCTCTGAAGATAAAGGTTTACTTTGAAATCGATAAGACGAAAAAAGATCTTTTTGTTTTTATTTTTATGTGCATTGTATTGGCCTTCAAATCATTAATATATAATAAGATAATCAACAATGCTTCAAGCAAATTACCAATTACTTTTATTTTTAATTATATTTTAACCTAGACATTACATTATATATGGAGATAGGATGGATGAAGTAGAATCCGACAGTATGAGGTAGGTAGAAGGATGGTGAACCAGAAATGAAAACTCAAAACAAATCTGAGAGTTGAAACGTTTCGTCCGAATTCATACGGACATCCTCAGTCAAATGATTTTTATTGAAAGCAAAATTTTGTGCGAGTATAAGTGAAATTGGTGAGGGAGGGGGTGAGTTAGTAGTGGAAGTGAAGGGAGCGGGGTTAGGGGTAGACATGAATGAAGTGAGGGTAGTATACAGGAAGTGGAGAGAGGATGGGAGTAGATGAGCACAGGGGTGGGTTAAGGAAGGGGGGTAAAGTTCTAGTGTGTTTGATGTCAGCAGAAGATAAGGAGGAGAGAGTTGAGTGACCTGAGGTTACTGGGTCAGTTAGTATATATATAAATTCAAATATGTTTATATGCATACACTCATTCATAGTAACTTAAATACATTTTTAATTATATTTTAACCTAGACATTACCTTTTTCATAACAATTTTTTTTCAATTTCTTTACAGAAGCATTTCTATCAAATGCCAAAACATTGCCATAAGCATACAAACAAATGAAGCTAAATACTTTTGTAAGATTCAACGAGTTATGACAAAGTCATAACTCGTTGAAACGCAAACAAACTCCGACACAGGTTGAGGGACAAAACATTTTATATAACAGCACATGGATACACAAAGGATACATAAATTACATAGAAGTGTACATGAAACATACATACGTATACAATAGTAATATGAACATAAAAGCAACAGACATGAGACTGAAGTAGTCCATGCTGGGAAATCACTTACAGTAATGTAAGGGGGGGCAAAGCCCCACCAAGAAAGGGGTAGAAAGAGACTACCTCATTGTGTCTCGTAGGTCAAGCAGCAGGCAAAGAGGAAGAGAAATTCAAAACAGCCGCTTAAATACATGAGGCCCCTAGCGGAACCAGCGACACTAAACGGGCAGACAACTCCCCAGGCAAATACGAAAATAATCCCCACACTTTCAATGAATGAATGAATGAATGAAAATGTTATTGAAAATTGATAACCAATATTATGCTGGTGTGACTGACACAATGGTTACATGTATGGAAGTGGTGAGCTTTTTGTTGATATTTTTAACTCCTGTATTAGAGTTAACAGAGACATAATAAGAAACACGAGTATTAAGGATAGGGAAAAAGGTTTACTAAGCAAACATACAAGGAGAACAGGGTAATTAGCAATTGCTAGATTGAATTAACAAGTCCAGTGAGATCTTGCTGTTTCTCTCATCTGAGTTTTCATCAAACATTATTTATAGGAAAAACAGACAATTCCATTGTCATCTAGATACTATATTTAGTTGAACACAGGAGCAGAAGTATAAGCATTCAGTGAGAATTTAAATCACCAACAATGGTCTTCTAGCCTAGCTTAGTTTAGTTTAATACATGCACAGAAGTATAGGACACCCAGTGAGAATTGAACTCACTAATATAGCTTACCAACTATTACACCATGTGATGTGTTCAAAGTACCCATTTACTAAGCTTTATTTAGTTTAACACAAGAACTGAAGTATGGAGCACCCAGTGAGAATTGAACTCACCAATAATGGTCTGCTTGTCGAGTTTACTAAATATATAGTTTAGCTTAGTTCAATACAAGGCCAGTAGTATGGAGCACCCAGTGAGAAATGACACTCATTAACATTTGCCTGATATCCTATAGTTTTTTAATCATTACCCAAAATTACGTGCCCCTGTATGTTGTTTGGTTTTACGGCATATCAACCTCAGTGGGTCATTTAATGCTGACAAAGTTTTGAAATAAATTCATTCTTAAAGGATACTCAATTTCTTTTTATAAAATCATGTTTTTCTATTTAACCCATAGATGGGACCCTAACAGATACTACCACACCGAGCCAGAGTGGACCTGAGAGCAGTGATGATTAAGGGTTGCTCCACATTCCCCAAACCTCCAAAAACTGGAACCTCACCATCAGATAGAGTTTAATGTCATTCCCAGGACACGAACACCCTCAGCCACCGCCTTCTAGCACCCATATGATAAAAAGGAGTTGGGATTTGCCATAAGGACAATAGGGTTGGGAAAATCATACAAGTGCTAGGGCTTGATGTGACCAGCCGATTGATCGGAGGGGGCCTCTCCAACTGCCCATCTAGCCCAAGTAACGGCCAAAGTGGAGTGCTGCAGGTCATGGATTGTTCAGCCACCTATGTTCCATACTTAAACCATGGACATACCAGTATAGGCTGACCAGCAAAAACTTACATTATAATCAGGTCTGTGCAGATACTGGATACCTAACAGAGGACTTGCCAGAAGCGATGACTGAAGCTGGTGAGAGAGAGTCATTGGAATCTGTGCTGTCTTGATGCTGATGATAATGATATTAGTTTTTATTTATATGATTTGATTTTGTTCTTGTTTTACGGCATATCAACCTCAATGGGTCATTTAATGCCGACTACGTTTTTGAAATGAATTGGTGATAATGTTTAATTTTCTAAAGATTTTTTTTTTGACATTTTTTGTGAATGGAACTTTTAGATGATTCTTTTTAACATATATTTTTATTTATATGAATATTTTAAGTGTGTGGAATGATTAAATGGATGTTTAACAGATGTGTAATTGTCTATTATGTTTCAGTCAAGTATTCTTTCTTTGAAATTAGGTAAGTTTTTTTTTTTTTCATTCTCTTTGAAGTATAATTAGTTTCAAGTAACATCAACTGAAAATCGTTTTCAAGAAATTAATCTCTTACTGCATGTCTTGAGCAGATTTCAGTTGGCTGTTTTTCATATTGGTTTCATTTAGTTATTCTCTTTATGAGGCAACGGCATTGGAATATATATGCATAAATTGTTGTCCTCATCTTTATTGTGTAGAAACACAATGCTCAGGTCACAGTAACCTTAGGCTCTGTTCAGATGTTGTTTTTTTAAAAATTACCTTGAAAAAAGTAATCTCTGGATGATTTCCCAAGAATTCAAACATGGTTTCGGAGCTCAAATCATTACTCACTCACTCAAAGGTCAATAAGTCTGGTGGCATTTATGTAGCTTGTAGTTTGAGTGAGTGGTAACGATTTGAGCTCCAAAACCATGTTTGAATTATTTGGGAATATTCTGAAGATGACTTATTTTAAGGTAATTTTTAACCACCCCCCAAAAAAAAAACTCCATATGAACAAAGCTGAGGCTACTATGGCCTGAGCACACCCTGGCTGCTATAGTACTACACATAAAGATGAGGACAACAGTCTGAAATGAAATATCAAAATTCATATCAAATATCAAAATTATTCATATCAAGCCTCATCTCATAAATACATACAAGTATAAGTATAGCTACAAAGCATAGCCTGTTTATTGTGTTTCTACACAATAAAGATGAGGACAACAGTCTGAAATATCAAAATTATTCATATCAAGCCTCATCTCATAAATGCATACAATCATAAGTATAGCTACAAAGCATAGCCTGTTTATTGTGTTTCTACACAATAAAGATGAGGACAACAGTCCGATATATCAAAATTATTTATATCAAGACTCATCTCATGAATGCATACAAGTATAAGTATAGCTACAAAACATAGTCTGTTTCTACACAATAAAGATGAGGACAACAGTCTGAAATATCAAAATTATTCATATTTAGATTTATCTCATAAATACATATAAAATAAGTAAAACTTTAGAATAGTAGTAGACCAAACAAATTATTATCAATTAAGCCAACTAAAGGAGAATGGAAACTGGATATAGAAAATCCTGAGAGGAAGAAGTAATACTGGCTCGACTGTGCATTGGCCATACAAGACTTATGCACTCTTTTATGCTCAAACGAGTGGATGGTGCAAAACATGTCAAATCCCCTACACTGTTAAATATTTCTTCATAGAGTCTGGAGCTTTAACTTCAATCAGAAAAATATTTCAATGCAAATAATATGAGGGATCTGTTTGAGAATACTAATATAGATGCCATTTTATCCTTCTTGAGAGAAATAAAAATATACCAAAAATTAGAATCAGATATTAAATACATCTATGACACTATCTACAAAAATACATATGGCTTACAGCAGTGCTTCTCAACCTTTTCGGCTTATGGACCATTTTTTATTCAAAAAATTCCCATGAACCAATCCTACTTTTCTTGAATGTTGCTGCGAGTGGCTAGCACAGGTGTTAAAGTAAGACAAGACAATTCATTTTCCGCCGATCATCGACGTGCGCTTAAATAGAGATTTTCAACTGGGGAGGGTCGTTATAAGAAGCGCTAAATTAGTTAAATTTTTGTGAAATGGCTAAAACATTTTTGTGGCTTCGAACTCTCTGTGGACCACTAGAAATGTTCTGTGGACCACAAATGGTCCAGCTGGACCACGTTGAGAATCACTGGTGTAAAGGAAACTTGAGTACCAACTTTTATCACACAGTTTTGGTATTAAATAACCCACATGATTGATATCTTATTATAATGGAGATTGTGTGTTTTTCTGTCTGTAACCGAAACTATATTCCTACTCAAGTCACAATTCCTTTAGTTATTTACATCACATTCTCCATGATTTTATTTTTATCTAAATCTCAATTATTAATAAAATTGTCTTACATTATTAATACTGTTAACTATGTCTACATACTGATAACATGCAATTATATTTATATATACAACAAAATAGCGGTTTACAGTGTGAACAGGAAGGCTAATTTGCATATTAATATTAAAAAATCGAATTTAATAAATATGTGCTTAGTATTATTGATTTCTAACTGTTTGGTTTTATTTTAATGAATATAAGCAAAAATCTCTTCAATGAATCTTAAATGAAATCCATTAACAAGATAAAATAACTGTCATTTTATTCTTTACTTCCTCTTATAACTAAATACTTAAATTAGAAAAAATAACAATGAAAGACGAGAGTGATGGAAGAGTACGTTTCAGTTGTTCCATTTTTTTATTATACTCCCTCTGTTTCAAATCTTTTATTATACTCCCTCAAATCTTTTATTATACTCCCTCTGTTTCAAATCTTTTATCTTGTATTCTATTTAGTTTCATTAGCCTTTCTAATTTAATACAATATTTTATTACATTAAAACTTAAATACTTGCACCCTACGGAGGGTGCATATATTTG
>CM042179.1:12087258-12097258 GCA_023376005.1 Doryteuthis pealeii | reverse complement strand
GACTAAAATATCTCTATTATTTAGTATTTAGAAATAAATTAATTAAAACATATGAGCTGTGTTTCATCTGAGTTCACATAGAGACCAATGCCTCTTGCTGTCTGCTTCAGACTAAACAGCTGAGATTTGGCTTGAGCAGGTGTATTTACAAGAAGCACTAGATCTGAGGTATATGAACTGGTCTACTAAGTTATTTAGAGGCTTGCCATTTAAAGAGTAGATTGTACCTTCTTAATTAAACACATGAGCTGTGTTTCATCTGAGTTCACATAGAGACCAATGCCTCTTGCTGTCTGCTTCAGACTAAACAGCTGAGATTTGGCTTGAGAGGTGTATTTACAAGAAGCACTAGATCTGAGGTATATGAACTGGTCTACTAAGTTATTTCAGAGGCTTGCCATTTAAAGAGTAGATTGTACCTTCTTAATTAAAACACATGAGCTGTGTTTCATCTGAGTTCACATAGAGACCAATGCCTCTTGCTGTCTGCTTCAGACTAAACAGCTGAGATTTGGCTTGAGCGGTGTATTTACAAGAAGCACTAGATCTGAGGTATATGAACTGGTCTACTAAGTTAATTTTAGAGGCTTGCCATTTAAAGAGTAGATTGTACCTTCTTAATTAAAACACATGAGCTGTGTTTCATCTGAGTTCACATAGAGACCAATGCCTCTTGCTGTCTGCTTCAGACTAAACAGCTGAGATTTGGCTTGAGCAGGTGTATTTACAAGAAGCACTAGATCTGAGGTATATGAATTGGTCTACTAAGTTAATTTTCAGAGGCTTGCCATTTAAAGAGTAGATTGTACCTTCTTAATTAAAACACATGAGCTGTGTTTCATCTGAGTTCACATAGAGACCAATGCCTCTTGCTGTCTGCTTCAGACTAAACAGCTGAGATTTGGCTTGAGCAGGTGTATTTACAAGAAGCACTAGATCTGAGGTATATGAATTGGTCTACTAAGTTAATTTCAGAGGCTTGCCATTTAAAGAGTAGATTGTACCTTCTTAATTAAAACACATGAGCTGTGTTTCATCTGAGTTCACATAGAGACCAATGCCTCTTGCTGTCTGCTTCAGACTAAACAGCTGAGATTTGGCTTGAGCAGGTGTATTTACAAGAAGCACTAGATCTGAGGTATATGAACTGGTCTACTAAGTTAATTTCAGAGGCTTGCCATTTAAAGAGTAGATTGTACCTTCTTAATTAAAACACATGAGCTGTGTTTCATCTGAGTTCACATAGAGACCAATGCTCTTGCTGTCTGCTTCAGACTAAACAGCTGAGATTTGGCTTGAGCAGGTGTATTTACAAGAAGCACTAGATCTGAGGTATATGAATTGGTCTACTAAGTTAATTTTAGAGGCTTGCCATTTAAAGAGTAGATTGTACCTTCTTAATTAAAACATATGAGCTGTGTTCATCTGAGTTCACATAGAGACCAATGCCTCTTGCTGTCTGCTTCAGACTAAACAGCTGAGATTTGGCTTGAGCAGGTGTATTTACAAGAAGCACTAGATCTGAGGTATATGAATTGGTCTACTAAGTTAATTTTAGAGGCTTGCCATTTAAAGAGTAGATTGTACCTTCTTAATTAAAACACATGAGCTGTGTTTCATCTGAGTTCACATAGAGACCAATGCCTCTTGCTGTCTGCTTGAGACTAAACAGCTGAGATTTGGCTTGAGCAGGTGTATTTACAAGAAGCACTAGATCTGAGGTCTACTAAGTAAACAGCTGAGAATTTGGCTTGAGCAGGTGTATTTACAAGAAGCACTAGATCATAAAACAATTATGTCCTTGGAAAATATTTGCTTCTGACCAAACAATGTTTAATCCACCATATTGTTAAGGAGATACAATGGGGTTCTTTACTTCTTGTTAAGGGAGTCATTATTGTTTTTATAGAGTCAGGGATTTATTATTGTCTAATCATTAGCAACCACAATGCAGGAGAATTGTTTCGTTTCCAATGCTTTTGTTTATATCAACACATGCGTTTCTTTGTACACACATCTTGGCGTGTCTGCTGTATTTAGCTAGCAAATTTTTTCTCTCAACCATTCGCTAATATAGTCATGGTTAGATTGGTTTCTTTGTTTAACGGCATATCTTCTCTTCAGTTGTGATTTTTCTTAATCATTTTCCATTTTTTTTTTCTTGGAAAAGCACGCACTTCAGAAAGCACTAAAATAATCACGACTTGCGATGTAAAATATTGTGAAAAGTCAGAAAGATTAGATAGATAGAGTCCAAACACATTCACATATGGGAACATACCTCATAATAATCTTATATTAATAATGGAGATTCGCTTCCGGTTTTTGTCTGTAACAAAAACTACGTCACTGCTTGCGTCACACAACCTAAAATCGTCATAACAGAAGTTTTTACATAAAATAACTGGTGCATTATATCTTTTATTCATTAATATATCAACACTGAAAATACAATATAAATAAGTTTAATAGATTTTATACTAAAGTTGCTTTTAAAAGTTGTTCAGTTTTATGCTTACCCAAGCAAATGTTTTTTTCTTGGAAAAGCACGCACTTCAGAAAGCATTAAAATAATCACGACTTGCGATGTAAAATATTGTGAAAAGTCAGAAAGATTAGATAGATAGAGTCCAAACACATTCACATATGGGAACATACATTATAATAATCTTATATTAATAATGGAGATTCGCTTCCGGTTTTTGTAACAAAAACTACGTCACTGCTTATGTCACACAACCTAAAATCGTCATAACAGAATAAATACACTCAAAATTTGAGCATGCAATGTTAGACAGTCCTCTTTGTTTTTTTTTTAAAACAAGTATTAATAATATAAAGATTTTGAAGGCAATTTACAATGCAATATGTGTTAAATTTATTTAACTTTTGTTTTTTTTTCAAAATACATACCTGGTATTATCTATCTATATATAGTTTGTTTTATTCTAATATATATTTAAAGTTATCAGAACTAAATTTCCATTTCAAATTTTTTAATTTTTTACTCCTTTAATAAATTTGATGATTTTACTTTTACTTATGATACAAACTCTCTGATATTAGCAAGCAAATTTTTTTCTCGACCATTCGCTAATATAGTCATGGTTGGATTGGTTTCTTTGTTTAACGGCATATCTTCTCTTCAATTATGATTTTACTTAATCATTTTCCATTTTGTTTATTTCCTCTGGCAGTCGTAATGGCATTGCCCACTTTCATATTGTGGCTTTTTTAGCTTTTTCTTTTTTCTTGTCTGTCTTCTCAGGGGGTGGGGGTGGGGAATTCTTTTTGAGCATTTTCTTCACTACTATCTTCTCTAATAATAAATGTAAATGTCAGTGTGTCATATTTTTTCAAATTTACTCCTAGAGAGTGTAGCCCAACATATCATACCCTTTTGAAGTCAAGCCAACTTTGTGAGCAAATTAAAAATTTCTGAGCTGAATCTGATTTCCACTTCCTTCAGCCTTTTTTACAAGCCTTTCAGGACTGTTCCAAGCCAGTAGAACAATTCACGTACCTAGGTGGTAATATCTCCTCCACAGAGAGCGATGTTAATTCACGGATAGCAAAGGCATGGTCGGCCACAAATAGTTTATCAGTCATATGGAGGTCCGATCTCCCTGACAAGCTAAATCGACAGTTCTTCCAGGCTTTGTTTGTGTGTCGGTGCTGCTATATGGCCGCACCACCTGGACCCTAACAAAGCGTCTTGAGAATAAGCTAGATGGGAGCTGCACAAGAATGCTGCGTGCAGTCTAGAACAAATCATGGAAACAGCACCCAACAAGGAAACAGCTGTACAGTCACCTGCCCCCCATCTCACAAACTAACCGAGTGAGACGGACAAGGCATGCAGGACACTGCTGGAGAAGCAAGGATGAGCTCATAAGCGATGTTCTCCCGTGGAAGCCAACACATGGATATGCAAGTGTGGGGCACCCAGCAAGGACCTACATTGACCAGTTATGCGAAGATGCAGAGGAGCTCCCAAGTGTAATGAATGATAGGGAAGGTTGGCGAAAGATTGTCATGGATACCCGTGCTGCATGCGCGACACGATGATGATGAGGAGGAGGATTTACCTTCATGTTCCACAGCCTTTTTAGTTCTTTTGCAAATTTGTCTTTTTGCTTTCTTTCATTTTCACTCTGTGGTCCACTCTAATGATAAAATGCACTAGATGATGTTTTTTATTTTGTTAATTAATACTAGGTCTGATCTTATGGCCAGGATTAGGTGATTCTTTCTTATCTCTGTAGAAACAATGATACTCACCATCGCAGTGGGGTTCTAACTACCGTCGAGTTAGCAGACGAGAACAACAGGCAAGCTGTAACTTAATACAGTCCTTGCGATGGTGAGTATCATTGTTTCTACATCTTCCCTCTCCCTCCCCCGTGTGCAGGCAAGGCTCTATGAGGGGTGAGCTGTTCTTTCAGGCCTGCCCTGTTATGCGGGAATAACCTGGACAGGGCTCAAGGGATTTTCGATGGACGAAGGCAGGTTGATGTATCAGTGCTCACTGTGGGGTGTCGAATTGCTGTATGCGCATCATTTCTGGGAGATGTTGGGAGATTGGAATGCATGGATGAAGTATTGCTTGCAGGGCTTGTAAGTTCAGGCATTGCACTTGGCACTGGGGTGGGTTTTGCTTTGGCCTCCAGCTTCCTCAAGAAGCGGCGATTCCTGAGAGTGACTCTTCCTGATCCATCGACCCTGATTTGGTACTGACGATCTGGAAGGACAGTAACGATCCTGTCTGCAGCACCATGTTGGATTTTGTGTCTTGCATTCATCTTGTAACAGAGTTGAATACTTGACACAAAATCCAACAATCTCAATATCACAGAGAATTTTATGTTTCATTTTCTAGGATGGATTCTAGTTTGTGCATATACAATCCTCAATGCTGGCGAGTCCTCTTCCTCCTTCCTTTCTTGACACATATAGTCTGTCTATGTCCTCTCAGTTGTAAGGGTTTGTAAGTAAAGTTGTCGGGACGGCCTAATGTCGGTATCAGCCAATCAGCGAGGGTGTCTATCCCCTTTTCAATAGCGCTAGACCAAGGAGATTGTTTTTAGCATCTGAGGTGGAGCGCCACACCTACCATCAGCTCCTTACTTTACCACACATATCCCTGTGCTACTCATAACACTGAGTTGGCGAGGGCCGGTATCGAACTAGGAACCTTGTAATTTCTAGCCGAACGCTCTACCGACTGAGCTAACCTGGCCCCTTTTGTACATTATCATAAATTTCTTTTTCATTTATTTTAAAAATAATAATAATATTGAAATTTATTGAGTACAGTGTTTAAGTGCACTACAACTTACCAAAGGCTCATGTATAGTCTATAGAATAATGTACTAATGTCAGAAACATGAATAGCATACAGTAATAATATACATGTATGTGTGCATGCATATGCATATGTGTATGGAGGGGGGATATCAGGTATAGTGTCGGCGAATTGCAGGAAGCATGGAGGTTTTGAAAGATGCAGTGTTTTGGCAGTCTACAACAGATGTACGCAGTTTATTCCATGCCTCAGCAACTCTGAATGTGAAAAAATGTTCCTGAAAATCATGTGAACTATACTGTTTTCTAAATTAGTAGGCATGTCGACAAGTGTTAGTATCTATCTGAATACCTCCCTTGTCCATTTAAGAATGGTTCAGGATATCATACAAGGGAGACTACCCATTCTTTTTATTATATGGATTCTGGGACTGTTGTACTCATTTTTATTGTTATATACAAATTGTTTTGGGTTAAATCGAACTTAACGGACCTAAATTCCACCATCGTATGTCACCCTGCCGAAAGAAAAAAAAAACCAAAAATCAGGGAATAAACCAAATTTAATGAAATTTTTAGTGTTGATACATCAATGAATAAAAGATATAATTCAGCAGTTATTTATTTAAAAACTTTTACATTTTTTCAGGTCAGTTAACTTTGAGGCATAACACAGATTTTCAAAAATACATTCAAAGTTAACTGACTTGAAAAAATGTAGAAATTTTTAGATAAAATAACTGGAGCATTATATCTTTTATTCATTAATATATCAACACTGAAAATACAATATAAATAAGTTTGATAGATTTTATATTAAAGTTGCTTTTAAAAGTTGTTCAGTTTTATGCTTACCCAAGCAAATGTTTTTCTCTTGGAAAAGCACGCACTTCAGAAAGCACTAAAATAATCACGACTTGCGATGTAAAATATTGTGAAAAGTCAGAAAGATTAGATAGATAGAGTCCAAACACATTCACATATGGGAACATACCTCATAATAATCTTATATTAATAATGGAGATTCGCTTCCGGTTTTTGTCTGTAACAAAAACTACGTCACTGCTTATGTCACACAACCTAAAATCGTCATAACAGAATAAATACACTCAAAATTTGAGCATGCAATGTTAGACAGTCCTCATTGTTTTTTTAAACAAGTTTTAATAAATACATACCTGGTATTAACTATCTATATATAGTTTGTTTTATTCTAATATATATTTAAAGTTATCAGAACTAAATTTCCATTTGAAATTTTTTATTTTTTTACTCCTTTAATAAATTTATTTTATTTTTTATTCCTTTAATAAATTTGATGATTTTACTTTTACTTATGATACAAACTCTTTGATATTAAATTTTCAACTCCCATCCCCTTAGGCAATATTTATTTTGCGTCGCCCAGAGGGTGTATTTTTATTTTGCTAGTAATAATAATAGAGGGTCAAGGTGATACCAATTGTAGTTGGTGTACTTGGAACGGACCAAAAAAAACTTGGAAAAAAGACTGGAGGATCTGGAAATCAAAGAAAGAATTGAGACCAACCTGACTACCGCATTGCTGCAATTGGCTAGAATATTCAGAAGGGTCCTGGAGACCTGAGGAGACTTGTTGTCACTCAGACTCCAGTGAAATAACATCAGCTAATGCTGATATGAAAAACTCAAAAGGAGTGAAAATAATAGTAGTAATAATAATAATTGAGACCATCCAGATTACTGCATTGCTGCAATCGGCTAGAATACTCAGAAGAGTCCTGGAGACCTGAGGAGACTTGTTGTCACTCAGACTCCAGTGAAATACCATCAGCTAATGCTGATATGAAAAACTCAAAAGGAGTGAAAATAATAGTAGTAATAATAATAATTGAGACCATCCAGATTACTGCATTGCTGCAATCGGCTAGAATACTCAGAAGAGTCCTGGAGACCTGAGGAAACTTGTTGTCACTCAGCCTCCAGTGAAATACCATCAGCTAATGCTGGTGTGAAAAACTCTCAATAATGATAATAGTAGTAATAATGAAAACAATTATAGCTATAATTGCAATAATACTAGTATTAGTAGTAGTAGTAGTCGTACAACATTCTCCTATTACTCCTATGAACACTCTTGGCCAATATTTCCACTCAACAATTTGTATAAAAATTACACCAGTTAGGAACTGGGAGCTTTAAATGCAGCTTAGTAAATGGCTGATGGTGTATTATATTTCCTGGATGTTGTAGGTTTATAGCTACTTCAACCTTGAAATATCTGAAGTTCCTAGGAATGAAAAAATTCAGACAGAATGTTGCAAAGTTTTTAAAACATGGGCAAAAATAGCATCTGTTTGCTTGGGGCAATCTATACATAAATGGACATGTGTGTGAATATCACCTGACAATCAAAGTCACCTGACAAAATTTGGTGAATGTTTGTGACCCCCTGGGTCAGTGGTAACCCCCACCCCCTCCCAAATAATGTGTAAGCCTAAGGTCTTAATTTGCAAAAAAAAAAACTGGTGTAAATGTATTTACAATTGAAAATTGATAACAACATTATTTATGCCTGTAATGTAAAAGATCATATAAAAATGATATGAAACAGTTTTTTTTTTTACTGTACTCGTTATTTTTAGTCTAATAGTCAATATAATAAAATACATTGTTACAATAAAATGTACCTCTATACACATGCACATATACAGAGATAATATGTAAGGTTATCTCTCTCCCTCACCTATCTCTCTCTCTCACCTATATATCTCTCTCTCTCTTTCTATATTATATATATATATATATATATATATTATTATAATGGAGATTGTGTGTTTTTCTGTCTGTAACCGAAACTATATCGCTACTCAAGTCACAATTACCCTTAGTTATTGACATCACATTCCGAATGATTTTTATTTTTATTTAAACCTCAATTATTAATAAAATTGTTTCATATTATTAATACTGTTAACCATATCTACATACTAACAACATGCAATTATATTATATATACACAAAAATAGCGGATTACAGTGTGAATGGGAAGGCTAATTTGCATATTGATATTAAAAAATGTGATTTTAATAAATATATGCTTAGTATTATTGATTTCTAATTGTTTGGTTTTATTTTAATGAGTATAAGCAAAAATCTCTTCAATGAATCTTAAATGAAATCCATTAACAAGAAAAAATAACTGTCATTTTATTCTTTACTTCCTCTTTTTAACTAAATACTTAAATTAGAAAAAATAACAATGAAAGACAAGAGTGATGGAAGAGTAAGTTTCAGTTGTTCTATTTTTCGATTATACTCCCTCTGTTTTAAATCTTTTTATCTGCATTCTTATTTAGTTTCATTAGCTTTTCTAATTTAATACAATATTCTATTACAATATGCTACTCATACTCTGAGGGCCAGTATCGAACTAGGAACTTCGTGGTTTCTAGCCGAACGCTCTACCGATTGAGCTAACCTGGCCCTGAATTTTATTTTGCAAACTAAAATTCTTGAATGTGTTGGCTGGTTGGACTTTATTTCATTTATTTATTTAGGTTTATTTCATGCCAAAGATGTTTTTGTTTTGTTTTTTTGTTTTTGTTAGATATGCGTGGGTCAATGACTGTTACAAGTAATTTTGTCGAATATGTCTGAGGCTAGAGTCAATTTTCGCAGGTCTCATTAATCAATCTTTTAGATATCTTAGTATTTTATATATACTAACGATGTATACTAACGACTCCCCTCCGACAGGAATCGAAACCGGGACTTCACAGGCATAGTCAGAGACCATATCCATTCGGCCGCCGGTACATAGCGAACAATCCCTGTGAAATTAACCTTGTCAATGAAACTACGACACGCCTCTACCATAGTAGGTAAGTGGACGTTTATTGTGTAGTAAACAAACTCGTCCGTAAGCTCTTTGGCGAAGTGAATAAGATTTTTGGATGTTTGTTTGTTTATAGAAGCATTGTTGAATAAATTATTATTTATATTTTTGCTTGAAGGCAATTATAATGCATGTATCGTATATAAAATTGTTGGATTAAAACTCTCTTGATCTATTTAACTTATTTAATTTATTTAGAAGGGACCATAACTGATACAACCATTCTGGGTAAAAGTAGAGTAATGGCAATGATGGGGGTATTCTACACTTCCCAGAGATCTGAACTGGAACCTCACCACTAGAGGCAGTTTCATACCCAGGACACTAAGACTAAGTCACTACCTTCTTGCACATATATGATAAAAAGGGTGGGGGGATTACCATAAGAGCAATACAGTTGTGATATATATAAGTATGTATATATATATAGAGAGAGAGATATGTTTATATATACTAGCAAATATATGCACCCTCCGGGTGCAAGTATTTAAGTTTTAATGTAATAAAATGTTGTATTAAATTAGAAAGGCTAATGAAACTAAATAAGAATACAGATAAAAAGATTTGAAACAGAGGGAGTATAATAAACGATTTGAAACAGAGGGAGTATAATAAAAAATGGAACAACTGAAATTTACTCTTTCATCACTCTCGTCTTTCATTGTTATTTTTTCTAATTTAAGTATTTAATTAAAAGAGGAAGTAAAGAATAAAATGACAGTTATTTTATCTTGTTAATTGATTTCATTTAAGATTCATTGAAGAGAATGTTGCTTATATTCATTAAAATAAAACCAAACAGTTAGAAATCAATAATAC
>CM042179.1:12052258-12084758 GCA_023376005.1 Doryteuthis pealeii | reverse complement strand
TTTTTTCACAACTATTTTTTCTGTGCGTTTGAATGCAGCATTACTTTTCCTTACCTGTAATAAATATCTTTGATAATTAATTTGTTGCATCTAAAATACTTACATTTCATCTCATTATTTTTCTCTTTTCTCTATTAACTTTTTCACAACTATTTTTTCTGTGTGTTTGAATGCAGAATTACTTTTCCTTACCTGTAATAAATTATCTTTGATAATTAACTTGGTTGCATCTAAAATACTTACTTTTCATCTCTTATTTTTCTCTTTTCCTATTAACTTTTTTCACAACTATTTTTTCTGTGCGTTTGAATGCAGCATTACTTTTCCTTACCTGTAAATAAATTCTTTGATATTAACTGTTGCATCTAAAATACTTACATTTCATCTATTATTTTTTCTTTTTTCTCTATTAACTTTTTCAACTATTTTTTCTGTGCGTTTGAATGCAGCATTACTTTTCCTTACCTGTAATAAATTATCTTTGATAATTAACTTGGTTGCATCTAAAATACTTACATTTTCATCTCATTATTTTTCTTTTTCTCTCTTTATCTATAACTTTTTTCACAACTATTTTTTCTATCGTTTGAATGCAGAATTACTTTTCCTTACCTTTAAAAATCATCTTTGATAATTAACTTATTTGCATCTAAAATACTACATTTTCATCTCATTATTTTTCTCTTTTCTCTATTAACTTTTTCACAACTATTTTTTCTGTGCGTTTGAATGCAGAATTACTTTTCCTTACCTGTAATAAATTATCTTTGATAATTAACTTGGTTGCATCTAAAATACTTACATTTTCATCTCATTATTTTTCTCTTTTCTCTCTTTTTTTATTAACTTTTCACAACTATTTTTTTCTTCTTTGATTAACATTACTTTTCCTTACCTGTAACAAATCATCTTTAATGATTAACTATTTGCATCTTAAATACTTACATTCATCTCATTATTTTTCTTTTTCTCTCTTTTATCTATAACTTTTTTCACATATTTTTTCTGTGCGTTTGAATGCAGCATTACTTTTCCTTACCTGTAATAATATCTTTGATAATTAACTTGGTTGCATCTAAAATACTTACATTTTCATCTATTATTTTCTCTTTTCTCTATTAACTTTTTTCACAAATATTTTTTCTGTGCGTTTGAATGCAGAATTACTTTTCCTTACCTGTAAAAATCATCTTTGATAATTAACTTGGTTGCATCTAAAATACTTACATTTTCATCTCATTATTTTCTCTTTTCTCTATTAACTTTTTCACAATATTTTTTCTGTGCGTTTGAATGACAGAATTACTTTTCCTTACCTGTAAAAATCATCTTTGATAATTAACTTGGTTGCATCTAAATACTTACATTTTCATCTCATTATTTTCTCTTTTCTCTATTAACTTTTTTCACAATATTTTTTCTGTGCGTTTGAATGGCGAAATTACTCTTTCCTTACCTGTAATAAATTATCTTTGATAATTAACTTGGTTGCATCTAAAATACTTACATTTTCATCTCATTATTTTTCTCTTTTCTCTCTTTTATTTATTAACTTTATTCACAACTATTTTTTTCTATCTTTTTGAATGTAACATTACTTTTCCTTACCTGTAACAAATCATCTTTAATGATTAACTTATTTGCATCTAAAATACTTACATTTTCATCTCATTATTTTTCTCTTTTCTCTCTTTTATCTAATAACTTTTTTCACAAATATTTTTTCTGTGCGTTTGAATGCAGCATTACTTTTCCTTACCTGTAATAAATTATCTTTGATAATTAACTTGGTTGCATCTAAAATACTTACATTTTCATCTAATTATTTTTCTCTTTTCTCGATTAACTTTTTTCACAACTATTTTTTCTGTGCGTTTGAATGCAGCATTACTTTTCCTTACCTGTAATAAATTATCTTTGATAATTAATTTGTTGCATCTAAAATACTTACATTTTCATCTCATTATTTTTCTCTTTTCTCTATTAACTGTTTTCACAACTATTTTTTCTGTGCGTTTGAATGCAGAATTACTTTTCCTTACCTGTAATAAATTATCTTTGATAATTAACTTGGTTGCATCTAAAATACTTACATTTTCATCTCATTATTTTTCTCTTTCTCTATTAACTTTTTTCACAAGTATTTTTTCTGTGCGTTTGAATGCAGCATTACTTTTCCTTACCTGTAATAAATCATTTTCAATGATTAACTTATTGCATCTAAAATACTTACATTTTCATCTCATTATTTTTCTCTTTTCTCTCTTTTATAATAATTTTTTCACAACTATTTTTTCTGTGCGTTTGAATGCAGCATTACTTTTCCTTACCTGTAATAAATTATCTTTGATAATTAATTTGGTTGCATCTAAAATACTTACATTTTCATCTCATTATTTTTCTCTTTCTCTATTAACTTTTTCACAACTATTTTTTCTGTGCGTTTGAATGCAGAAATTACTTTTCCTTACCTGTAATAAATTATCTTGATAATTAACTTGGTTGCATCTAAAATACTTACATTTTCATCTCATTATTTTTCTCTTTTCTCTATTAACTTTTTTCACAACTATTTTTTCTGTGCGTTTGAATGCAGCATTACTTTTCCTTACCTGTAATAAATTATCTTTGATAATTAACTTGGTTGCATCTAAAATACTTACATTTCATCTAATTATTTTCTCTTTTCTCTATTAACTTTTTCACAACTATTTTTTCTGTGCGTTTGAATGCAGCATTACTTTTCCTTACCTGTAATAAATTATCTTTGATAATTAACTTGGTTGCATCTAAAATACTTACATTTTCATCTCATTATTTTTCTCTTTTCTCTCTTTTATCTAATAACTTTTTCACAACTATTTTTTCTATCGTTTGAATGCAGAATTACTTTTCCTTACCTGTAACAAATCATCTTTGATAATTAACTTATTTGCATCTAAAATACTTACATTTTCATCTCATTATTTTTCTCTTTTCTCTATTAACTTTTTTCACAACTATTTTTTTCTGTGCGTTTGAATGCAGAATTACTTTTCCTTACCTGTAATAAATTATCTTTGATAATTAACTTGGTTGCATCTAAAATACTTACATTTTCATCTCATTATTTTTCTCTTTTCTCTCTATTTAAACTTTTTTCACAACTATTTTTTCTGTCTTTTTGAATGCAGCATTACTTTCCTTACCTGTAAAAATCATCTTTGATAATTAACTTATTTGCATCTAAAATACTTACATTTTCATCTCATTATTTTCTCTTTTCTCTCTCTATTAACTTTTTTCACAACTATTTTTTGTGCGTTTGAATGCAGAATTACTTTTCCTTGTAATAAATTATCTTTGATAATTAACTTATTGCATCTAAAATACTACATTTTCATCTCATTATTTTTCTCTTTTCTCTATTAACTTTTTCACAACTATTTTTTTGTGCGTTTGAATGCACATTTTTCCTTACCTGTAAAAATCATCTTTATAATTAACTTGGTTGCATCTAAAATACTTACATTTTCATCTCATTATTTTTCTCTTTTCTCTCTTTATTAATAACTTTTTCACAACTATTTTTTCTATCCGTTTGAATGCAGAATTACTTTTCCTTACCTGTAACAAATCATCTTTTGATAATTAACTTGGTTGCATCTAAAATACTTACATTTTCATCTCATTATTTTTCTCTTTTCTCTATTAACTTTTTCACAACTATTTTTTTCTATCCGTTTGAATGTAACATTACTTTTCCTTACCTGTAACAAATCATCTTTAATAATTAACTTGGTTGCATCTAAAATACTTACATTTTCATCTCATTATTTTTCTCTTTTCTCTCTATCTAATAACTTTTTTCACAACTATTTTTTCTATGCGTTTGAATGCAGAATTACTTTTCCTTACCTGTAACAAATCATCTTTGATAATTAACTTATTTGCATCTAAAATACTTACATTTTCATCTCATTATTTTTCTCTCTTTCTCTATTAACTTTTTTCACAACTATTTTTTCTATCCGTTTGAATGTAACATTACTTTTCCTTACCTGTAATAAATCATCATTGATAATTAACTTGGTTGCATCTAAAATACTTACATTTTCATCTCATTATTTTTCTCTTTCTCTTTCTCTATTAACTTTTTTCACAACTATTTTTCTGTGCGTTTGAATGCAGCATTACTTTTCCTTACCTGTAAAAAATCATCTTTAATAATTAACTTATTGCATCTAAATACTTACATTTTCATCTCATATTTTTTTTTCTTTCTTTTTCTCTATTAACTTTTTCACAACTATTTTTTTCTATCTGTTTGAATGTAACATTACTTTTCCTTACCTGTAACAAATCATCTTTGATAATTAACTTGTTTGCATCTAAAATACCAACATTTTCATCTCATTATTTTTCTCTTTTCTCTATTAACTTTTTTCACAACTATTTTTTCTATCTGTTTGAATGTAACATTACTTTTCCTTACCTGTAACAAATCATCTTTGATAATTAACTTGGTTACATCTAAAATACTACATTTTCATCTCATTTTTTCTTCTCTTTTCTCTAGTAACTTTTTTCGCAACTATTTTTTTCTATCTGTTTGAATGTAACATTACTTTTCCTTACCTGTAACAAATCATCTTTGATAATTAACTTGGTTACATCTAAAATACCTACATTTTATCTCATTTTTTTTCTCTTTTCTCTAGTAACTTTTTTCACAACTATTTTTTCTATCCGTTTGAATGTAACATTACTTTTTATTACCTGTAACAAATCATTTTTGATAATTATGTTGGTTGCATTTAAAATTCTTAAAGTACAATTATGTACACAGGTAAATGGATATGTGGATAGGAGGTTATGTATACATAATCGTCTCAAGAGTTTTAAACCTCTCACCTGTGCCATAATTATCTATCTTCTTTGCTTCTTTCCACATTCCTATCCCTAACACATGTGACAGAAAAAAAAATATAAAGAAATAAATGAAAAAAAGTATTTTTTAAATTATAAAAAAACTTAACTAATAATTATAATTAAGTAATTTAATGTAAAAAATTTGTTTAAATTTAAAAGATAAAATGCAGTAAAAATGTGGGTCAAGCAGAAGGGTCTACTATTTACTTATAGCTGTGGGTAGAAAAATAGATGGATTTATGCCTTTCCCAAGGGCATTAGCGCAAACTGAAATGTAATCAGTTTTATCCAGGATTTGAAGTCCAGTCATTAAAACTCTTTGGGCATGCAGAGAAAAAAGACCCTTCTTACCACCAAGAAAATCCCTTAGAGATTCAAATGTAGACCATAACTGGGAACAGACATTATTGACTGGCTCAGAAGAACATCTCCTCTCCAAGAAATAGCTATTAACCTGGAAATACAGTCTAAACATTAAAAGTATATTTTGTCTCTGTCTTTTCTTTTTTCTTACTTAATTCCTTTTCCGCCAGACAACCCACAAGGAAGAAAACCACATATAATGGAGTTTAAGAAAATAAATATTGAGCACACACTAAATAACTAAAATTCTAAAACCTCTTAAAACCACAAATTCACCTCATACTCTTTTTTATTTATTAACTTTTTTCACAACAATTTTTTCTGTCTATTTGAATGTAACATTACTTTTCCTTATCTGTAACAAATCATCTTTGATAATTATGTTGGTTGTATCTAAAATACATTTTTATCTTATTATTTTTCTCTGTTCTTCCAGGAGCCCTCAGACAGGAAGTACACTCTGGGTATGCACAGAAAAAAAGCCCTTTCCCTTCACTAAGAAAATCTCTTGGAGATTCAAGGGCAGACCTTGACTGGGAACAGATGTTATTGACTGGCTCAGGAGAACATCTCCTCTCCAAGAAATAGCAATGAACATGGAAATAAAGTCTAAACCTTTAAAAGTATATTTTGACTTTGTCTTTTCTTTTCTCTTACTTAAGTCTTTTTCAGCCTGACAACCCACAAGGAAGAAAACCACATATAATGGGGTTTAAGAAAAGACATATAGATTGCACACCAAATAATCAAAAGTCTAAAATCTCATAAAACCACAACCGATTTTAAGTATTTTTTAAACTATAAAAAAAACTTAACTATATTAATTAAGTAATTTAATCTAAAAAAAAAAAATTAATTTTAAAAGATAAAATGCAGTAAAATGTGGGTCAAGCAGAAGGATCTACTATTTACTTATAGCTGTGAGGAGAAAAGAGATGGATTCCTTTCCCAAGGGCATTAGCACAAACCGAAATGCAATCAGTTCTATCCAGGATTTGAACTCCAGTCACTAATTACATTTCCTATAATGATAACCATTACACATGTGAGCCTCCATTAGGTTTGGTTTCTTTATTTAATGACATATCAACCTTAATTGATCACTCAGTGTAAAAGCCGTCCTTATAGAAGAATAATGGTACTATTTAACCCATAGCTGGGGAGATGAGGGGTATGAGATGTAAAGTTCTTATATTAAAGTTGGAAGGAAGCGCGTGGTGTAATAGTTAAAGTCATGGGAAATGGACTTGTCGCTCCGAGTTCAAATGCTGGACGTGGTAATTGCATTTCACTTGGGAAAGGTATGAATCCTACTCTCCCTCCAGCTATGGGTAAATAGTAGGGTAGACTGGGCTCTTTAACCTTGGTTAGGTAACCGGTCTAGGAGAAGGAAAACTCTGAATTCAAACCTGTTAAACTCCGCTTAAGAAATTGACCTTGTGTCGCATCCTGCTCGTGCAGAGGGGTTGGTAAATATCTATATTAAAGTTGGAAGGCTTAAAGTAACTTTCCAAGATGGGTACATACAAGTACAAGAAATATTCCTTACCAAAGGTATAAGATAATAACAGACTTTATTTCGTAAGCACACGAGGAATACACGAGGAATATTCAAGACAAATATATAAACATGCATAAAGAAAGTAATTGTAGGACAATTCTTAACACTCTATTGCAAAGAACTTTATTGTTAACACAAACCCTTATTAGGATGTTCTGTTGTGGACTAGCCAATCTTATTTTTTCTTAGAGAGTAAATGAACTGGTCTAAGACTACTTGTGTATCACTGTTTAGAGCAGTCAAGAGATCATTGTGAGAACCGTCTACTTACGACCTCAATTCTTAACACTTTGTTGCCAAGTACTTTATAGTCAGCACTAACCCTTATTTGGATGTGCTAGTATTATGTTCTTTTTTTGCTGAGCCCTGTATATTTTCCCACATTAAATAGGATGGCTTTCAATTTGGGTGAAGAAGTTACAAACACAATATAAATGTACAAACATCTTATTATAATGGAGATTGTGTGTTTGTGTGTCTTGAAGCCGAAACTAAATCACTACTCAAGTCACAATTCCCTTAGTTATTGAAGTCACATTCACCATGAATTTATTTTTATTTAATCCTCAGTTATTGATAAAATTGTTATACCTTATTAATACTTTTGACTTTATCTACATTCTAATAACATGCAATTGTATTTATATATGCAACAAAATAGCGGGTTACAGTGTGAACAGGAAAGCTAATTTGCATATTGATATTAAAAGTTTAATTTTATTAAATATGCGCTTGGTATTATTGATTTCTAATTGTTTGTTTTTTTCTTAATGAATATGAGCAAAAAACTCAGGGATAAAGCTTAAAAGAAATCCTTTAATATAAAGAAATAACAGTAATTTTATTCTTACTTCCTAATTTAACTAAATAGTTAAATTAGGAAAATTCAGCAATAAAAGGAGGGAGTGATGGAAAATGATGGAAGACTTAGTTTCAAAGTTGTTCTATTCTTCAATTATACCCCCTCTGTTTCAAATCATTTTATTTGGATTTTTATTTAGTTTCAAAAGTATTTCAAATTTAACATATTTCATTACATTAAAATTCAAATACTTGCTAGTATATTTAACAAATTCAAAGAGTTGCAAACTTAATGGCATTGCATCAAGATTTATCTACTGAGGTCCATCTTTGAACTGGGAGTGACTTGAGAAACATCTTGGATGTACAGTCAACACTACAAGTGAAGTAAAAAGAGTCAAAATGAGGTCATAAGTAGACGGTTCTCACAATGATCTCCTGACTCCTCATCCGAATTTAAAGCCAACCTGTTTAATATGAGAAATATATGGGACCGAACAAAAATACCATATTTTGCAAACTAATCACCACAAAAGAAAAACTCTGAATTCAAATCTGTTAAACTCCACTTAATAAATTGACCCTGTGTCACATCGTACTCGTGGCGAAGGGGTTGGGTAAATATAGTTATGGTTATATAGACCAACAAAAATACCATATTTTGCAAACTTAATGGCATTGCGACCAGACTTATTTACTAAGGTCCATCTTGGTTCTGGGAGTGACTTGAGAAGCATCTTGATGGATGTACAGTCAACACTACAAGTGAAGTAAAATCAAAAAGAATAAAAAATGGGTACCAATCTATAGTAGTGTGTTGATTGGTCTCCTTGACTTCCAAGGGCAGATAATCAATTATATATTTTTCCTAGTCATATACCGAAACATTCTATGTTCCAGTATACAACAATGACATAGATATCAAAAGGCTTTTAAAACATAAAATTTCTTATTCCTTTTTTAAATCCTTTTTCTTTAAAATATTTCTTGTTCTTCCATCTTTTGCAAGTATGCCATCCTTTTTCACCACTTAGGGCGTCCCTTCGTGGTGTAATGGATAGCAAGCTAGTCTCACACATCCATTACAACTGAATAACAAATTTGATCTTCACTGGATGCCCCATACTTGTTTGGATGGTTGGTTGGTTAGATTTAAATGCATGTCAACTCTTATTGGGTTAATGGATAGCAAGCTAGTCTCACACATCCATTACAACTGAATAACAAATTCAAAGGGTTACAAATTTAATGGCATTGCATCCAGACTTATCTACTAAGGTCCATCTTGGTTCTGGGAATGACTTGAAAAACGTCTCAATGGATGTTTCGATGAACACTATAGGTGAAGTAAACTGAAAAGAATCAAAAATGGTTGCCAATCTACGGTAGTGCCTTGATTGGCCCCCTTAACTGCTATATTTTTTCCAATATTGCACAACATAATTTTGGATAATTTATGAGGAAGTGCGTCCCGGTCTCCTGCCTCAAGAGTTGCTGCCCGGTGACTATTAAAATAACGACCCAGCTCAGTCTATTCAAAACTATCCATCTATCTATCTATCTCAATTTGTACATATTTATCTATATTACTTTAAATACTAAGATTTTTTTAATTCATGTTTGTTTAATGTCTTGTTTTTAGTTTAAATATACAAGAATTACAAAAAAAAAAGAAGCGACCCCCCACCCCCAAATACATTTACTTGTCGAAAATATCTATCTATCTTTATTTGCTCGTATCTATCTATATTATTTTGTTTGTTTATTTATCTATCTATCTCAGTCTATTCCAAACTATATATCCATCTTCATATCTAAACAAGAATTACGACAAATTACGATAAATAAACAAGAATTACGACGAGCTGGGGTTGTTATTTTGATAGTCACCGGGTAGCGGTTTTTGAGGTGGGAGACTGGGACGCACTTGCTCATAAATTACCTAATTTTGTAACAATCCCATGATAACAAGCAATACCTGTGCTTGAAGCTTTTTTTATGATGAAGTAAGATGGTGCACTGAGTCAACACTCACTAAGTCTCAATAAAATGTATCCAAAATGAAAAGCAATTAGTCCGGAAGTGAATGTAATAGCACGACTGGAGTTTGCTTACTACAATGTCACAGTCCAGAACATTAGCGACTATGCCACAGGGACACCCACACCTACCTTCTCCGTACCTCCTTTACTGAGTAAAATGCAACAATAATTATACCAATAAAAAAAAAATTAAAATAGGATTGATGAAAATAGTCAATAAAAAAAATAAGAAAAATAAAAATAAATAAGAAAATAAAGAAATAAAGAAGAATAAAGAAATAAAGAAAAAGAAAAAATAAATAAAAATAAAGAAATAAAGAAAAAGAAAGAAAAAGAAAGAAAAAGAAAAAATAAAAAAAATAAAAAATAAAGAAACATAAAGAATAAAGAAAATAAAGAAATAAAGAAAAAAAAAGAAAGAAAAGAAAAAAGAAAAAGAAAAAAAGAAAAAGAAAGAAAAAAGAAAAGAAAAAAAGAAAAAAGAAAGAAAGAAGAAAAAAAGAAAAAAAGAAAAAAAGAAATAAAAAGAAAGAAAAAGAAAAAGAAAAAAAGGAAAAAAAGAAAAAAAAAGAAAGAAAAAAGAAAAAGAAAGAAAAAAGAAAAAAAGAAAAATAAAGAAAAAAGAAAAAAGAAAAAAAAGAAAAAGAAAGAAAAAGAAAAGAAAGAAAGAAAAAAAAGAAAGAAAAAGAAAAAGAAAGAAAGAAAAAAGAAAGAAAAAGAAAGAAAAAAAAAAGAAAGAAAAGAAAAAAGAAAGAAAAAAGAAAAAAGAAAAAGAAAGAAAAAAAGAAAAAGAAAAAGAAAGAAATAAAGAAAAAAGAAAAAAGAAATAAAGAAAAAGAAAGAAATAAAGAAAAAGAAATAAAGAAATAAAAAAATAAAGAAAATAAAGAAATAAAAAAATAAAGAAAAAAAAAAAAATAAAAAAAATAAAAAAAAAAAAAATAAGAAAATAAAGAAATAAAGAAAAAGAAAAATAAGAAAAAAAAAATAAAGAAAAAAATAAGAAAAATAAAGAAATAAAAAAATAGAAAAAGAAAGAAATAAAGAAATAAAAAAAAGAAAAATAAAGAAAAAAAAAGAAAATTAATAAAGCGATAAAAATAAAACAGTGTTAGCAAGAATAAAAGGAGTTTTCTCGTTGCAAGGTTCTCATGCAAGATTTTTTTTTAAAAAAGAAGAAAATGGAAAAAAAAGAAAGAATCAAGCTGTAACTGCTTATGAGTAGCAGTTGACTGCCTGTTTTGCCTGCTTGTCTGCCTTGCCTGCCTGCCTGCCTTGCCTGTCTGTTGATTAGCTTTTCACAGCTGAATGACACCATCATATTTAACATGAACCATGCAGGTGTAATTTCAGAAGAACCTGACAGAATACACAACGCACTGTTCATTATGCATGCAAGCATACAGATATTCATGCACACTCTTTTACATAACATAGGCATTTAAATCAAACTCACAGGTACTGATACATCATCTATTAAGTGGCTCACATACACATACAACTAAACGCTCTGACTATTAAATACATATGTTCGCTCTCTTATGTAATACAGTTGTTATAGCACAGATGCGTGTGTGATATGTGTGTGTGTGTGGATGTGTGTATATCTGTGTGTGATATGTGTATGTGATATGTGTGTGTGTGGATGTGTGTAAATCTGTGTGTGTGTGATATGTGTGGATGTGTGTATATCTGTGCGTGTGTGATATTGTGTGTATCTGTGTATGTGTGTCTGTGTGTGTATCTGACTATTAAATATATATGTTCACTTTCATGTGTAAATACAGTTGTTTATAGCACATATGCATATGTGTGTGTGTATGTGATGTGTGTATGTATGTGATGTGATGTGATGTGTGTGTGTGTGTGTGTGTGTGTGTGTGTGTGTGTGTGTGTGTGTGTTAGGAGAAAATGGAAATAAATCTGACAGTGTATGAAAAAAAATATATATTTAATAATCAAAACGTTTTAAGTGTCAACTAAATTTTCAAATAAAAATAAATCATCTATAATAACTAATGAAAAAATATAATAAATATATGAAAAAATATAAAAAAAATATAAAATAAATAAATAATAATAACATATAAATAAAATATAATTTTATTTCTATAATAAAAAATATATAAATATAATGAAAATATAATAAAAAATATAAATAAATAAATAAATAATAACATATAAATAATAAATATATTTTATTTCTATAATAAATAATAAATATAATGAAATAATATAATAAAAATATAAAATAAATAATATAATAACATATAAATAATAAAATATAATTTTATTTCTATAATAAAATATAATAAATATAATGAAAAATATAATAAAAAAATAAATAAATAATAATAACATATAATAATAAAATATAATTTTATTTCTATAATGAAAAATATAATAAATATAATGAAATAAATATAATGAGAAAATGTAATAACTAATGAAAAAATTGACTATAATAAAATAGTGTTTAGTTAAATTTGACAGTGTATGAAAAAATATATATATTTAATAATCAAAACGTTTTAAGTGTCAGCTAAATTTTCAAATACAAATGAATCAACTTCATAACTATAATTTTTTACTCTTATTTATTATTTTTTTCCACACATATAGATATATATATATATATATAAAAATATGAAAACACCACAAAATGCTGTTAAAGTGAAAACATTTTATAACATAGCTGATATTGAACAATATTTCGATTTTATGAAAATCATCATCAGAGCTTGTTTATACTCCGTGTTGTTAAAAGCGGAGACAAAAGTCATATGAGTTCAAAACAAAAACCTTGATGTTGCAAAAAAGAAAAAAGAAAAAAGTTATACAATAGTTTCGAATGTGAGCACTTCCGCCGCATTTTTCTCGGTCATTTTTTCTTTTTTGCAACATCAAGGTTTTTGTTTTGAACTCATATGACTTTTGTCTCCGCTCTTAACAACACAGAGTATAAACAAGCTCTGATGATGATTTTCATAAAATCGAAATATTGTTCAATATCAGCTAAGTTATAAAATGTTTTCACTTTAACAGCATTTTGTGGTGTTTTCATATCTTTTTATATATACTCATACCGTCGGATTCATTTCTTTTCTTTTAACTTATATATATATAGATATAGATTTAGATAAATGCTATTTAACAAAGTTAGATATATACACATACACATATAAATATAAATGCTATTTAACATAAATACGTTTAAATAGCTTATATATATACCAAACCCCTCCACATGAGCAGGATGTGACACAAGGACAATTTCTTAAACGTAGTTCACCAGGTTTGAATTCAGAGTTTTCCTTCTCATAGACTGGTTGCCTAACCAAGGTTAAAGAGCCCAGTCTGTCCCACTATTTATCCATAGCTGGAGGGAGATTAGGATTCATACCTTTCCCAAGGGTATTAGCACTAAGTGAAATGCAATTACTCCATCCAGGATTTGAACTCGGGGCGACAAGTCCATTTCCCATGACTTTAACCATTACACCACGTGCTTATACATATATGTGTGTGTGTGTGTGTGTGTGTGTGTGTGTGTGTGTGTGTGTGTGATTAGAAATTGAGGAAAAATGGATAAAGCACAAACAACTTTATCCAATTGATATTTTGCCTCAGTATTTTAACAAAGCTTTGTCAGAAACTTCATTAACATAACAAAGCAGAATATCCGTTTTTTCCTCAGTTTTTAATAACATTTTATTGGATTTTACCCAATCTGTTACTCCTCATATATATATATATATATATATATATATATATATATATATATGTTGAAAAAAAGAAATAAAGGAAAGAAAGTATAGAATGGATAAAATAGGATATTTTGATCAATTTTACTTACACGTGTTTCAGTCAGGAGCTTATCCATGTGTACATTATTCAAACTATTATTATCTTTAAATAACCAAATGAAATGAAATAATAATAATAGAAAAAATGTAGAAATGTTCTGCACACAAAGAAAATTCAACCTTCATCAGAGTAAATCCTACATCTTTTTTAAATGAAATTCGTTAGAAAGCGGAGAATTTTTTAAATGATCGAAAAAATAACTTTTTTTAAAAATCATGTAAATTCTCCGCTTTCCAACGAATTTCATTTAAAATAAGGATTTACTCAGATGAAGGTCGAATTTTCTTTGTGTGTGCAACATCTCTACATTTTTTCTATTATTATTATTGCATTTCATTTTGTTATTTAAAAATAATAATAGTTTGAATAATGTACACATGGATAAACTCCTGACCGAAACACGTGTAAGTAAAATTGATTAAAATATCCTATTCTATCCATTCTATACTTTCTTTCCTTTATTTCTTTTTTTAACATACCATTGGATTCAGTTCCATTTTCATTTTACATATATATATATATAAAAGTAAGGTAATCCAAATGACTGGTTGTAAGGGATGATTCTATTTGGGATCTTCAAAATCTCACTGTACAACAGTACAAAAGTCCAAAAGTGAATGTAATAATGTGACTGGAGTTTGAACTTGCATACTATGATGTCGCAGTCTTGCAGGTTAGCCACAACACCCTGGAGTGTAATTGGTTAAGGTGCGTGTGTATGTACAAAATCTGTTAAAAAATGATCTGAAGTTGTATTTACAAAGACAGAAATAAACAATAAATGAACTTTATCGCCGTAAAACAAAACAAAACAAACCAAACCAAACAGATTCGTGTGACTCTATCTCGCCACCCATCCCTATCAATTATCACTCTTGGTAAACCCACCACACAGCATCCTGTATCTGCACAAAGCTGATCCATGTAAGTTTTTGCAGGTTAGCCTGGTGTGTCCATGTGTAGGTGTCCACAAGAGAAAGTCATTTATTAGTTCATCCTTGCTTCTCCAGCAGTGTCCAGCATATCTTGTTTGTCTTACAAGGATAGTGAAATAAGTGGCCATTCAGCTGGGTTTTTTGTGGGGTGCTACTTCCAAGATTTGTTTGGGATAGCATCCATCATCCTTGTGTAGTTACCATCTAGCTTTTTCTCTAAGTGTTTTGTTAAAGTCGAAGTGGTGCAGCCATACAGTAGCACTGATATGGCTACAGCCTGGAAGAATTCTCGCTTTATCAGATATCAGATTTCCATATGATCAATAATCTGTCCATGCCTTTCCTATGCATATATTGACATCCCTTTCTGTAGATGAGATATTGCTAACTAGGTATGTGAACTGGTGTTCTAATTTCAGAGTCTTGTCTTAATGTTTCTTTAATAGACTGTAGGAATTTTGTTTCCATCAAAGGAGAACTTTATTTCCCTAAACATTCCCTTTATGGAGTATATAGTTTAGGGTTTTTTATTAAGTATATAGGTTAGGGGGCTTTGTTAAGTATATAGGTTAGGGTTTTTTATTGAGTATATAGTTTAGGGGGCTTTATTAAATATAGAGGTTAGGGGTCAGTATTGAGTATATAGTTTAGGGGGCTTTATTAAGTATATAGTTTAGGGGGCTTTATTAAGTATATAGGTTAGGGGGCTTTATTGAGTATATAGTTTAGGGGGTTTTTAAATATAGAGGTTAGGGTCAGTATTGAGTATATAGTTTAGGGGGCTTTATTGAGTATATAGTTTAGGGGGCTTTATTAAGTATATAGGGTAGCGAGCTTTATTGAGAATATAGGTTGGGGTTTTTATTAAGTATATAGTTTAGGGGCTTTATTAAGTATAGAGGTTAGGGGTGTTTATTGAGTATATAGTTTAGGAGGCTTTATTAAGTATATAGGGTAGGGAGCTTTATTGAGAATATAGTTTAGGGGGCTTTATTAAGTATATAGTTTAGGGGGCTTTATTAAGTATAGAGGTTAGGGGTGTTTATTGAGTATGTAGGATAGGGAACTTTATCATTAAGTACTCCATCCATATTGCAGTCTCAGAAGACCATAGGTTTCTCATGCCCTGAAATTACATTCTACCACAGTGCCTTCTGTGAATGTGAAGGCTAATGTTTGAAAAACAGTTTTGACCACAAATGTCACATGTGAAGGCCGGTCTTGTAGATGTTGCTGGTGTGCCAGCATTTTGTTGCTTTCTCTTGGACCTCTTTGCTTCAAGGTGTTGCACCAGGGTGACTTCAGACAGGAATAGCCTGCTACAGAGAGCCTGCCATCACCAAAGGTGGTGTTGAGCAAAATTTTCCCATCTGGCAGAGTACTTGAAATCATACTTGCTGCTGGGGGTGACTAATCTGTCTCTTATCCGACGAAAGTTCCATATAGAGGATATCATTTGGGATTCGCATATTATCCATCCGACGGACTTGGCCAGCGGAGACAACGGTATCTCAGAAGAAAGCACAAGCTCGGAAGCTGTGCTCTCTCTAGAATGACTGTCCGTCCTTCCAGGGGATGCCCAATATACATCTTAGGCTGTCTATTAAGTATAGACTGTGTAGAAACAATGATACTCACCATCGTGAAGAAAAAGTTCTACTTAGCTGCTGTTATTAAAACCAACAGTAGGCTAACTGACTTCAATATGGCGCTGTGAACAGGATCGTTACTGTCCTTCCAGATCGTCAGTACCAAATCAGGGTCGATGGATCAGGAAGAGTCACTCTCAGGAATCGCCGTTTCTTGAGGAAGTTGGAGGCCAAAGCAAAACCCACTCCAATGCCAAGTGCAATGCCTGAATTTACAAGCCCTGCAAGCAATACTTCATCTATGCATTCCACTCTCCCAACATCTCCCAGAAATGATGCGCATACAGCAATTCGACACCCCACAGTGACCACTGATACATCAACCTGCCTTCATCCATCGAAAATCCCTCGAGCCTTGTCCAGGTTATTCCCGCATAACAGGGCAGGCCTTAAAGAACAGCTCACTCCTCGTAGAGCCTTGCCTGCACGCGGGGGAGGGAGAGGGGAGATGTAGAAACAATGATACTCACCATCGTGAAGAAAAAGTTCTACTTAGCTGCTGTTATTAAAACCAACAGTAGGCTAACTGACTTCAATAGACTGCAACCTTTAAAGGGATTTATTCACCTGCCTTTTGAATGGAAACACTTATGTAGATATAGCAAGATTCATTTGGCAAGGACTACTAATGGAAGGAGGAGGAAGAAATAAGAGATGATAAAGGTTTAAAAAATAGTGATGAGCCCAAACAGGATGAACGATGGTTTGACCGTAGCGTGACCCCGAATGGAGAATTGAGTGTCAACCAGAAGTCGGGTGTTGACCGCAACCGGATGTCACGTGGTGACCGCAACCAGATGTCACGTGGTGACATGGAACAACAAAGAAAGGTATCAGCCTCTTTTTGCCTTCCGCTGTCGTAGGGTACGGATCGGGCCTCTAGTGGCTAGTAGGGGTCACAGTAATCAAGTAGTGTTCTCTCTCTCTTTCTCTCTGCCTTTCCTCCTCTCAGATACAGCACACGAGACGAACCTACCCTGGAAATAAAGGCTAGCAGTTGTGACAACATATTTCTCGTGTTATAATTTCTATCAACACCATTTTAGCACTGTGAATTTGGAGGCACGTGGACGAGACCCGCTATACAATATACACCGCCGCTGCCACATTACAGTTATCGTAGTAGCGCTCGGACAAAAGGACAACGTTACTTATATCATTTTGGTACCGTGAAAATATGCCACAACGGTACATAGATGAATCATACGTGATTTCCACTTTGAAATCAGCATTGCATTAACCATAAAAACTTTCATTGGTAGTGTAAGATTCAAAGGTTATGACAAAGTCATAACTCGCTGGAACGCAAACAAACTCCGACAAAGGTTGATGGACAAAACATCTTATATAACAGCACAAGAATTAACAGGGTACATAATACATACATACATAAGTAATATAAAGTTACATGTAAAAAGGATAAACATAAAAGCAACAGACATGAGACTAGGAATAGTCCATGCTGTATAAATCACTTACAGTAATGTAAGGGAGGGGCAAAGCGCCAACGAGAAAGGGGTAGTCATAAGACTACCTCATGGTGTCTCATAGGTCGGCAGACAGAGAGGAATACAAGTTCAAATGAGCCGCTTAAATACACCAGGCCCCTAGCGGGAACCAGCGAAACTTTACAGGCAGACAACTCCCCAGGCAAATACGAAAATAACCCCACAGTAGGGATATGTTCTTTTACTTCTTCAGTATATTGTCTTCCTTGCTACATAATATTATTATTATTGGATCCTTTCCGTCCACTAAGGATGATGGCGTAGTGTCCAAAATAAAAATAAAAATAAAAATTTTATCTGCATCTGCGCAAGTGACTCTGCAGGCCAATTCTTGAGTGACAGTCTTTGGTGCACTGAATGCAAACAAACTGTGATGCTTTCTGGGGCTGCTGGCTTTTCTCTCTCTTTCTGGCTCTTTTTTCTGTTGAGGTTACTTTCCTCTCTGCCAAACCCCTGTCCGTGCCTTGCTTAACACTGAGATGCCAGGCCGCTCTATTTCTTTGCATCTACCTCCCACGTGTTTGTGTCAATATGGCATATCCTCATAACTCTCCTGCAGACATTTTTAAATCGTAGGCAGGGCCTACCAACCGATCGGGAGCCTTTTACCTATTCACCTTCAATAGTTTCCGTCTCCTATGTCAACGATGTATTCTACACATTCGTTGGCAGGATAAAGTGCCCAACACAGTTGTGCTGGATTGCGCCAACATGAACAGCATGTTCTCCATTCTTTGTGAGAGGCACCTTCGTTGGCTTGGACATGTCAGGAGAATGGAAAATGGATGCATCCCAAAAGATCTTTTGTACATAATATTATCTCCATCTATATCTATTAATAATGGAGATTTGCTTCCGGTTTTTGTCTGTAACAAAAACTACATCACTACTTACGTCACATTACCCAAAATCATCATAACAGAATAAATACACTGAAAATTTGAACATGCAACATTAGACAGTCCTCATTGTTTTTTTAAAACAAGTTTTAATAAATACATGACTGGTGTTATATATCTATATATAGTTTGTTTTATTTTAATACATATTTAAAGTTTACATTTCAAATTGTTTTATTTTTTAATCCTTTAATGAATTTGATGATTTTACTTACTTAGGGTACAAACTCGCTGACATGGAATTTTTTACTCCCACCCCTCTGGCAATATGTTTCAAAAATCTATTTTTACATCGCGTTTTTTTATTTTGCTAATATATATAAAAGAGATTCTGGATGTCTCATTGTATGTATGTATGAATGTTTGTTTGTACGACCAAGCATATATCCATTTATAAAGGAAAATTGGTGGAGACCAGCAAAGACCAAAGTTTGATAAAAATTTATTATTTGTTTTGTTTTGTTTTACGGCATATCAACCTCAGTGGGTCATTTAATGCCGATAAAGTTGTGAAATAAAGTCATTCTTAATGGATAATACAATTTTTTTATGAATACATTTTTCTATTTAACCCATAGATGGGACCCTAACAGGTACTACCACTCCAGGTCAGAGTGGACCAGGGAGCAATGGTGATGAAGGGGTACTCCACACTCCCCAAACCTCCAAAACTGGAACCTCACCATCAGATAGAGTTTAACGTCATTCCCAGAACATGTAGACCCGCAGCCATCGCCTTCTAGCACCCATATGATAAAAAGGGTCGGGGCTTGCCATAAGGGCAATAGGGTTTGGAAAATCATATAGGTGCTAGGGCTTGATGTGACCAGCTGATTGATCACCCAAGATAGGGCCAAAGTGGAGTATTGCATGTCATGAACTGCTCATCCACCTGGGCTCTATCCTTAAGCATCACGGGTCGCCACCCACGGCCAAAAGGTGGCCCCATTGGGGGAGTCTTATCCCTCTGCAGAGGTGCAGTCGGTGCATTCTAACGCCCCAACCGACAGGGCGGGATAAAAATTTACACCCTATTTTTTTGGTTTGATACTTTTAAGAAAAGCTAAATAAAATTATAATAAGGATATATTTAAGAAAATAATTTAAAGATGATTAAAAAATAAAACAAAGCAATAAAGGATAAAACATAATAAAAAGCAAATAAGAGAAAAAAAACACAAACAAGATTAATAAAAATAAACAACTTAAAAACAAAAATATATAAAGAATAAAAAAATGGTTATTTCCTAATTGAGTAACATGAGTGACCCAGAAAAAACAGAACCCAAATTATTTATTTTCCCATTAAACTAACCCTAAACCTCAACCCGAACCCTAACCCTAACACTAAACCCTAACCCTACCCCCTTAGTTGAGTAACATGATATCACAGGGTGACCCAGAAAAAACAGAATACAAATTATTTATTTTCCCATTAAACTAACCCTAAACCCCAACCCTAACCCCTAACCCTACCCCCCTTAATTGAGTAACATGATATTACAGGATGACCCAGAAAAAACAGAACCCAAATTATTCCTTTATTTTCCCATTAAACTAACCCTAAACCCTAACCCTACCCCCTTAGTTGAGTAACATAATATTACAGGGTGACGCGGAAAAAACAGAACCCAAATTATTTATTTATTTTCCCATTAAACTAACCTAAACACTAACTCTAACCCTAACCCTAAACCCTAACCCTACCCCCTTAGTTGAGTAACATGATATTACAGGGTGACCCAGAAAAAACAGAACCCAAATTATTTATTTATTTTCCCATTAAACTAACCCTAAAACCTAACTCTAACCCTAACCCTAACCCTACCCCCTTAGTTGAGTAACATGATATTACAGGGTGACCCAGAAAAAACAGAACCCAAATTATTAATTTACTTTCCCATTAAACTAACCCTAACGCCTAACCCTACCCCCTTAGTTGAGTGACATAATATTACAGGGTGACACAGAAAAAACAGAACCCAAATTATTCATTTATTTTCCCATTAAACTAACCCTAAACCCTAACCCTAACCAACCCTAAACCCTAACCCCAACCCTAACCCTAAACCCTAACCCTTGTTGGATTAAACTTCAAAAGAAAATTAAAATTAAAATTAACAGTTTTATTACAAAATTTGTGGGTTCTGTTTTTTCTGGGTCACCCTGTGATATTATGTTACTCAACTAAGGGGGGTAGGGTTAGGGTTTAGGGTTTGGGTTGGGGTTTAGGGTTAGTTTATTGGGAAAATAAATAATTTGGGTTCTGTTTTTTCTGCGTCACCCTGTAATATCATGTTACTCAAGTAGGAAATAACCTAAAAAATGATAAAACAAATATATATAAAAAAAAATTTGATTCATCTATATATGAATATAGGTAAGAGATTTATTTTTAACTTTTTAAATCCCTGGCAATGCCAGTTAGCCTTGCTAATTTGTAATATGAAAAATCATGGAGAAATTATACTACCAATCATGATACTGATATTTCATTTTCATTCAGTGGAATATCCTGTATTGAAAAATCTTTCACAACCGATCATGATACCGATATTTAATTTGTGCCATTCAAAGGAATATCCTGTATTGAAAAATCTCATATATGTACATTTAAAGTATATAGATATAAGTTTTCTGATATATGCTGGAATCCAAAAGAACTCCATTGCTTTTTCTATCAGCACATGCCTTACTGACACATAAGCATTCTCAAGATCTAATCAGATTACATGAAACTCAGCTTATTTCTTGAGCTTTTTCTTATATTGTCCCACAGCATAGCATCATGTTTGATACAACCAAGAAAAGCCAGCAATTCTGGCTTTCTATACAAAATGTATGCATGTAATTATTGCTCAAGATTTAATTAGTCATTCTTTTAGCAAGAACCTTGAAAGAGATCCTTTTACATTGAGAAAGGAAATTGGTTGAAATTGCTCTAAGGATTTGCAGTTCTCCTTTGAAATATGGATTCCATCTTCTAAGCGCCAATCCTCTGCGATGAATATATATCCATGCATTTTAGTTTTCAAAGGCCATTATGCCTGTGCAATTGGGGGTGGGGGAGATGTAGAATCAACAATAATCTGAACATTAGCTACATTAATGAGAGTAACCTCCCCTTGTTTATTTCCCTTTGAGGAAGTCATATGTTTTGGTCGGCCATTTTCATTTCACTGTAAATCTACACTGAAAATACAAATTTGTTCGAATCAATACAACTGCATGTTTTAACAAAAAAATATCATAAAATGAATTGTGCTTGTGTATTATTTGAAATGAACTTAATTGTTATTAAGAACATATTTTATAATATTTTCGTGTTAAAACATGCAGTTGTATTGATTATGGTGAAATGAAAATGGCCGACCAAAACGTATGACTTCCTAAAAGTGAAATAAACAAAGGGAGGTTACTCTCATTTATGTAGCTAATGTTCAGATTACTGAATCAACACATAATATTAACCTTCAAGGTTTCAACTAGCATCCAGTCGACAGATAAAGAATGATGGGCTGTAACCAAATACAGACCCTGTATTAACTTCCATAACATAGTCAAGCTGTAAAGAGGAATGTGGCATTATTTAACAGAGGTATTAGTAATGTAACTTTCAGCTTCTGGTAAACCAAATACAATTATTAGGTTATGCATAGAAGTTTAGTCCCTTTTTACTATTGGGACTCAAGAGTTGTGCTGCATTTGAGTCAATACTTAAAGAGGTACATATAAAAATACAGACTTTATTGTCTGAGCACTTGTAACATCAAATATAGAACATAGATACAAACAGTTAGGGCAAGAGTCTTTAGGAAGTAAGAAAGAGTTCTTATAGAATAGAATAGTTACTTACTGTATATGACCCACGTGGTTAAAATCTATAAAGGGCTACATACACACATGG
The DNA here is from genome assembly GCA_023376005.1 of Doryteuthis pealeii. Taxonomy (NCBI): domain Eukaryota; kingdom Metazoa; phylum Mollusca; class Cephalopoda; order Myopsida; family Loliginidae; genus Doryteuthis; species Doryteuthis pealeii. The sequence goes on along the minus strand of CM042179.1, from coordinate 12,062,315 downwards.
ATATACAGGCCTATAGTTGGGTCCCCACCTCAAACCTTAATGGACAGAGATACAACTTGTATATTGCATTATTGTAGATGCCAGATGAAAGAGGCAGAGAGCATCCTGGGTTGAGTTTAAATAGCCAGGTAGCAATGCCACCTAGTGGCAAATCCTGGCAGCAATGGAAAATAACCCTTTTCCACTCAAGTCCATTTCAGCAAGGGCAGACAATCCCTACAGTACCAATTTCAGTTTTGATATCAAGCTGTAAAGAGAAATGTTGCATTATTTGATAGAGATATTTGTAAAGCAACTTTCACTTTCACTTTTCACTTTCCAAGAATACAATTATTGTGTTCATTTAAGTCATCATCATCATCATCATGACACGCTGTTTGCATGGATATCCATGACAATCTTTTGCCAACCTTCCCTATCATTCATCGACTCCTCCACGCAGCAGCCAGCATCCTTACATAGCTGGTCAATGTAGGTTCTGGCTGGGCGGCCCACATTAGCGCGCCCATGTGCTGGCTTCCACAGTAGTACGTCACTTACGAGCTCATCCCTGCTTCTCCAGCAGTGTCCTGCATGCCTAGTCCATCTTACTTGTATGGTTTGTGAGATGGGGGGCAAGTGGCTATACAGTTGCTTCTTTGTGGGGTGCTGCTTCTACGACTTATTCAGGACCGCTCGCAGCATTCTTGTGCAGGTCCCATCTAGCTTATTCTCAAGGCGCTTCGTTAGGGTCCAGGTGGTACAGCCATACAGCAGTACCGACACAACCACATACTAAACATGAAAAGGGTTATTATTTGAATTCAATTAGAAAGAATTGTAGAATTAGTGGTATACTGTTTCTGATAATTGGTATATAGAATTATTTGGATTATTCAGACTATTATCCTCATCTTTATTGTTATCTGCACAACGTTTCAGCTGATGTGATCTTCAGCCTTATTCAGGTATTTCTTGTTGGACTCGGAACCCCCTCCTCGAACTAGGGATCCTTCTCTTCAAACACAGGAACCTTCTTTGCAAACTCAGGAATATTCTTGTCATAATCGGGTGCCTTCTAAAATTCAGAGAAATGGTATATCAAATTATTTTATTTTATCATTTAGTCCCACAAGATCAAATACATTTGTTGCTGGTATGGCAGTAGCAGTTGAACCTTCATGCCAATACCTCATCATTGTTTTTTTTTATTCTTTTTTTTTTTTCGTGTCAGTCTGGCAAAATGGTATCTCACATGAAAGAAAGATTTTTGTCATTGAATTTCTCCATGCAAAAATAAGTAAAAACCGACCAAGTGTCTTATTATCAGACAGGGAAAGAGTCTATCACCATTTCATTAATGCTAGACCAGAGAGATTATTTTTGTGTCTGAGGTGGCACCCACCATCTACCATCAGTTCCCCACTTTACCACACAGATTCAAGCTGTGCTACTCATGTGCTGAGTTGGCAAGTGCCAGAATCAAACCCAGAACCTTGTGATTCCAAGGCAGATGCTCTACCAACTGATATAAACCAGGCCCTTACACACACACATAATATATATATTTATATATACTAGCAAATATATGCACCCTCCGGGTGCAAGTATTTAAGTTTTAATGTAATAAAATATTGTATTAAATTAGAAAGGCTAATGAAACTAAATAAGAATGCATATAAAAAGATTTGAAACAGAGGGAGTATAATAAAAAATGGGACAACTGAAACTTACTCTTCCATCACTCTCATCTTTCATTGTTATTTTTTCTAATTTAAGTATTTAGTTATAAGAGGAAGTAAAGAATAAAATGACAGTTATTTTATCTTGTTAATGGATTTCATTTAAGATTCATTAAAGAGATTTTTGCTTATATTCATTGAAATAAAACCAAACAGTTAGAAATCAATAATACTAAGCACATATTTATTAAATTCGATTTTTTAATATTAATATGCAAATTAGCCTTCCCGTTCACACTGTAAACCGCTATTTTGTTGTATATATAAATATAATTGCATGTTGTCAGTATGTAGACATAGTTAACAGTATTAATAATGTAAGACAATTTTATTAATAATTAAGGTTTAGATAAAAATAAAATCATGGATAATGTGATGTCAATAACTAAGAGAATTGTGACTTGAGTAGTAATATAGTTTCGGTTACAGACAGAAAAACACACAATCTCCATTATAATAATATATATATATATATATATATATATATATAAGTTAAGAGAAAGGAAATGAATCCAACGGTATAAGTATAGATAAAAGGATATGAAAACACACAATATGCTGTTAAAGTGAAAATATTTATACCATATTCATAGCTAATATTGAACAATATAATATTGAAAATAATAAATTGAAATATTGTTCAATATTAGCTATGAATATGATATAAAATATTTTCACTTTAACAGCATATTGTGTGTTTTCATTTCCTTTTATCTATCTATATATATATATATATATATATATATATATATATATATATATATATATATAATACTCACACATATACATATATAACACATACATATATAAGCAAAGTGAGATGGCAGTATCAAAACCAGAACCTTGTGATTCCACACATGTATAAGCATATATATGTATATATATATATATATATATATATATATACACACTCTTATACATACACACACATATATATACACACACACTTATATACACACATAGACATATACACACATACTTATACATACAACACTTATACATACACACACATACACACACACATATATACACATACACATATACACACATACACACACATACATACATACACACACTATATACACACACACACATATATATACACACATACACATATACACACATACACACAACGCTTATACATACATACACACACTTATATATACACACACTCATATATACATACATATAATAAAAGCAAGTATAATTGTACTGATTGATATTCATTGACTGTTTACAGTGACTAAAATGTGAATGTGAGTCCAGCTAGGTAGTAGATAATGTATTTTAGCAGTGTCGACTGCACAGTCTGAGTGACAAGCCTCACACAACAATGCTGTTAAATAACAGAATAAAGAACACCTCAATCAGCTCATCAGCATTGAAGGATGGACTATGTGGACATTTTCATGACAACACAGCCAATACCCCCTGCTGTGAAAAAACTGGCCCACGTCCACTGATGCTGATCATTACATGCACAACGTAGTAGTCTGCCTAGAAATCACAAGGTTCTGGATTCAATACTGGTCCTCGCCAACTTAGCACATGAGTAGCACAGCTTGGGTAATTTAAATGTTTCAGCACAGAAAATGTATAAAAAATGGTGATGTCTATATAGAAAAAATTGTTTTATTGATAATACATACATATATATATATGTATGTATTATCGGGATAGCTCAGTCGGTAGAGCGTTCGGCTAGAAACCACAAGGTTCCTAGTTCGATACCAGCCCTCACCAACTCAGCGTATGAGTAGCACAGGGATCTGTGCGGTAAAGTAAGGAGCTGATGGTAGGTGTGGCGCTCCACCGCAGATGCCAAAACAATCTCCTTGGTCTAGCGCTATTGAAAAGGGGATAGACTCGCTCGCTGACTGGCTGATACCGACTTTAGGCCGCCCGACGACTTTACTTACTTTACTTATATATATATATATATATATGAGATTTATCCAAAACTTGGTATAAGGGATGATTCTATATGTGATTTCTAAGACACACTGTATTAGTATTGTATGATCCAGTATGTATAAATTCAGTGAATCTTTAAATCACTAAAGAGAGCTCAATGTATAATAAACTTTTTAGATTATATACAGAGCAATATTTATCATAGAAAGGAAGGAAGAACTAAGGTGTTGTTATGGGTCCAATGGGAGAAAATTAAATATTTTATAAAAAAGAATGTCCGCAAAATGGATTATGTTTTTAGAAAAAAATTTATTTTTTTAATTAGTGTAAATGTAAGATAAAAATAAAAGATTTTCTAAAAACATAATCCATTTTGCGGATCTTCTTTTTGATAATATATATATATATATATATATATATATATATATATATATAATAAATATTAATGGATGTGGAGGTTGGAAGGAAGAGAATTAATAGGAAAAGTGTTATAGGCATTTTAAAATGTGAGTACTGCATTGGAAATTAATTTTGTTTAAGGATGGTTTATATTGTTTTATGTATAAAGCTTCTAGTATTTGGAGTTTTTGTTTATTTTTATCTTTGTCCAGAATGTGCGTATTTTCTGTTAGGATATTTCGGTAATTAAAAATACACACATTCTGCACAAAGAAAAAAATAAACTAAAACTCCAAATACTAGAAGCTTTATACATAAAACAATATAAACCATCCTTAAACGAAATTAATTTCCAATGCAGTACTCACATTTTAAAATGCCTATAACACCTTTCCTATCATATATATATATATATATATATATATATATATATATATATATATATAAAGTCATTGGGTAGCCTAAAGTCGGTATCAGCCAAACAGCGAGGTCTATCCTCTTTTCACTAGTACTAGATCAAGGAGATTATTTTGGCATCTGAGGTGGAGCGACACACCTACCATCAGCTCCTTACTTTACCACACAGATCCCTATGCTACTCATATGCTGAGTTGGCGAGGGCCGGTATCAAACTAGGGTCCACTGAAAGTTACAGTTAATCTAGTTTACAATTGATATTATTATTATTAATGTTAATATAAATATTACTTATTATAATATATTAATATTTTGAAGGCCAATACAATGCGTATGAAAAATAAAAACAAAAAGATGTTATTTTTGTCTTATCGATTTCGAAGCATGAACTTCATCATCAGAGTTTATTTTCAGAAAAAAATTTTTTTTTTTTTTTTTTTGAAAATAAACTCTGATAATGAAGTTCATGCTTCGAAATCGATAAGACAAAAATAACATCTTTTTGTTTTTATTTTTCATACGCATTGTACTGGCCTTCAAAATATTAATATATTATAACATACTTAACAATGCTTCAAGCGAATTACCAATTGCTTTTATTGCTTATTATTTTTTTACTTTATTTATTTTCTATATAATTAATGATTCTTAATACGATTAATTATATTTCTCTAATTGGTCATTACTTTAAATTTGAATATATAACCAAAAAAGTTTTTCTTTAATTAATGAATAATAATATTTTGGGCTAAACTTGCAAATTGGTCGGAAAATTAAAACGGAAAGTTTTTTGGTGGTCCCCCATGACAGTTTAACTACAGTATATTAATGAACTTTTTGCGAATTGGGTTACGGTTTAGGGGTTTGGAGATTAAGGTTGTTCTTAATTACGTATTACTTAAAAAAAAAAATTTTTTTAAATTACTATACATTTAATTAACTACTGAAATTAATTATTGAACCCAACGGTAGACACATTCGTCTCAGTTGTTTGTGTTAGTATTATTGCAATGTATAATTTCTATTAAACTTGGTTTAAAAAAATATTTTTCAACATTAAATGTATGGTGTTTTTTGTTGTTTTTTTTAAGCAATACGTAATAATAAAAAAACAACCTTAATTCCCAAACCCCTAAACCGTAACCCAATTCGCAAAAAGTTCATTCATAGACTGTAGTTCTGTCATGGGGGACCACCAAAAAACTTTCCGTTTTAATTTTCCAACCAATTTGCAAGTTTAGCCATATTTTGTTTTATGATTATAAGTTCTCAAACCTTTTAGATGATTTTTGTTTCATGTCTAATTTAGATAAAACTTAAATCACATCTAACCCAAAACCCAATAGACAATATAAGATATATTTGATTTGATGATCTTAGTATATTTGAATCTTCAGTTTTCAATATCTTAATATTTTTTTACATTTATTTTTACCATGCTACAAAAGAGTCCAGTAAACAAAAAAATTTTCTTAAAGAAAAAATCTCTTACATATTCCTGATCAGCTAATCTAGAAGCATATTCAAAACCCTCACAACTATGCATAGAAAATAAAACACAAAACAAGGCTAAGAATAGCCACCTGGAATATCTGGACACCCCCCGAGCTTGAGAGATTGGGAAACCCCAAACCACGTACTGGCATCATGACAGGGAAGTATCTCGATAAGGGGCAGACACCGATGATAGCTGTAAGAAGTTTGAGGTAAGGTGACTCGAGCCCTCCATTCTGAAGCGGCACATTACGGACGCCATAGAAACATTTCCTACAGGGAAGTTTGATTTGTGTGGCAGCGCCTGCATGTCAAGGATCTCATGTGTGACTGGGTACAAAAAAAAAAAAAGCTGGTTCTGTGGGCCATCTGCGTGCTCACAACTGCTCACATCTGGACTACTTGTAGAAATGGCCCTATTCTGTCAAGAAGCGGCAATCACTATATATATATAATATTATATAGATAGATAGATAGATAGATAGATAGATAGATAGGTAATTTATGAGGAAGTGCATCCCGGTCTCCTGCCTCAGAAACTGTAACCCGGTGACTATTAAAATAACATCCCCAGCTATGTTGGTGTTACTTGAAAGAAAACAACCAACTTAGGGCGTTAAATGTATTTTAGGGGTGGGGGCTTCTCTTTTTTGGCGTAATTCTTACTTATTTATCATAATTTGTCATAATTCTTGTTCATTTATAGAAATTTGTCGTAATTCTTGTTCATTTATAGAAATTTGTCATAATTCTTGTTTGTTTATCGTAATTTGTCGTAATTCTTGTTTAGATATGAAGATGGATATATAGTTTGGAATAGACTGAGATAGATAGATAAACAAAATAATATAGATAGATATGAACAAATGGAGATAGATAGATAGATATTTTCTACAAGTAAATGTATTTGTGGGGTGTCGCTTCTTTTTTGTCATAATTCTTGTTTATTTAAACTAAAAACAAGACATTAAACAAACATGAATAAAAGAAAATCTGAGACGACATAGCTGGGGACGTTATTTTAATAGTCACCGGGTAACAATTTCTGAGGCAGGAGACCGGGACGCACTTCCTCATAAATTACCGATAGATAGATAGATAGATAGATAGATATGTATATATATATATAGTGTCGGTTTTGCTCAGTTGGTTGATCATTCAGCTTTTTTGAGTTTGAGAACCACTGAGTTAACTTAACGACATATTAGTCCTATTTTGTGTACAGTGTGCTATCAAGTATCTGGAGTACTGTAAGTGCGCCCAGACTGTATAAAGTTTGAGAACCACTGAGTTAACTTAATAACATATTAGTCCTATTTTGTGTACAGTGTGCTATCAAGTATCTGGAGTACAGTAAGTGCACCCAGACTGTATAAAGTTTGAGAACCACTGCTCTAAAGTTAATGGTGATTTTAAAACTTGTTGAGTTGTTATCTTGAGACACAGTATAAGTGGCAATGTGTAAAACACAAAACAATATTAAATACCCCACAACTGGGTCTCAAACGTCTACCAATTGTCAACGTTAGTTGTATCTCTTGTATGTTGCCAACACAACTTCTTTGATCTTATCATAGAAGAGTTCCTTCTTATAAAGACCAATGCTTAAGTAATTAGAAATGAGTCTAGTGAAATAACTCCACAATCCCGTCATGGTGTAATGGTTATCTAGCTAGTTTTGCAGCTCCATTACTGCTGAATAGCAAATTAGATTCTCACTGGATGCCCATACTTGCAACCTTGTGTCACATCCTACACATGGCAAATGATTTGTGTATAATATCTCTTCTAGAGGGCATCCCATCATGGTGTTAGCAAGTCAGTCTAGCAGATCGATTACTGCTGAATAGCAAATTAGATTCTCACTGGATGCCCCATACTTGCAACCTTGTGTCACATGGCAAATGATTTGTGTATAATATCTCTTGTAGAGGGCATCCCATCATGGTGTTAGCAAGTCAGTCTAGCAGATCGATTACTGCTGAATAGCAAATTAGATTCTCACTGGATGCCCCATACTTGCAACCTTGTCACATCCTACACATGCAAATGATTTGTGTATAATATCTCTTGTAGAGGGCATCCCATCATGGTGTTAGCAAGTCAGTCTAGCAGATCGATTACTGCTGAATAGCAAATTAGATTCTCACTGGATGCCCCATACTTGCAACCTTGTGTCACATCCTCACATGGCAAATGAGGTGTTAGCAAGTCAGTCTAGCAGATCCTGCTGAATAGCAAATTAGATTCTCACTGGATGCCCATACTTGCAACCCACATCCTACACATGGCAAATGGTAGTCCATCATGGTGTTTCTTACAGATCAATTACTGCTGAATAGCAAATTAGATTCTCACTGGATGCCCCATATTTGCAACCCTGTGTCACATCCTACCCATGGCAAATGGGATGGGTAAATATGATTCCGGGTGTAAAACTTGAAAAGCCCGGACGAAAAGGCCCTTGTTTTATCAATAAACAATTTTTTTCTCTCCTTTTTTTCTTTCCTTTCATTCCTCCTTTTATTCCTCCATCCATTGTCATTGTGTTGATCACTATGATAACCCTAAACATAATATATATATATATATATACTAGCTAAAGTACCCGGTCCATGACCGGACTAAAAAACATTAGGAACACCAGAGAGTGTTTTCAGACATATTTACATCCAAAGGTAAATAGTCATGGAAAATCGGACCATTAATTGATTTTTCATAGAATATTTTTAAAATCCTCTTGTCGTAACTTGTTTTTGGCTACGTTAAATTTCAATTGATTTAACAGTGCAAAAACGAAAACATTGTTTTTCAATCATAATTATCATTATTTCCATAAGCTGAAATTTTTTTTTAAAGATGAATAAACTTACGACAACTATATGTATGTATCTATTTAGATATTTCTTTCTTCTTTTACTGTTTGACAAACAGTAAAAGAATTTCGTAAATAAGTAAACAAACATTTTTTTAATTTTTTTTATATTGTGTTAGAAGCATTAATTAAAATGTAATAATATATTTTGCCTTCAAAATATATTATTACATTTTAATTAATGCTTCTAACACACTATAAAAATAAAAAAAATTTGTTAAAGTCTTTATTTCATATATATATATATATATATATATATATATATATATATTGAAACAGCCTTTTAATGTATACATTTTGTTAAAAAAATTTTTGAGGAGGAAGAAGATTCTACATTGTGAAAATTTTTCTATATATATCTTATATATATACATACATATAAATTGTTTTTTCTTTTGGCCAATAGATTATTTTTGGTTATATATATATATATATATATATATATATATATATATATATAGAGAGAGAGAGAGAGAGATGTGAGGTATCCAAAACGTGGTAGTAAGGGATGATTCTATATGTGATTTCTAAGACACACTGTATTATTATTGTATGATCCGGTATGTACAAACACAATGAATCTTTAAATCACTACAGAGAGCTCAATGTATAATAATCTTTTTAGATTATATACAGAGCAATATTTATCTTTGAAAGGAAGGAAAAACTCAACACCGTTATTCCATAATAAATTTATTTTGATCAAAATTGGGGCATTTATAAATCTAAGTTGATTTAACAAAACTCCCCAAAATCAAGTCTCATCAGATGGATAATCATCAATAATTTGAATTGCATAACAGAAAAATTTTCTCAATGTAGAATCTTCTTCCTCCTCAAAAATTTTTTTTACAAAATGTATACATTAAAAGGCTGTTTCAATATATATATATATGATATATATAAAGGCTGTATATATATATATATATATATATATATATATATATATATATATATATAATCAGAACACCTGTGAGAGTGGCCAGAACCTTTGATTTAGACCTTAATGAGGTTTGCGGCTTCAAGAAAGCCCATCCATGGATGTTATGGCTCAACACACTTGACCACCTGCTTGATTCACACCAGAAAATAAACACCTACCCCCTCCAGTGGAATATAGAGAGAAGGACACAGGGTTTCTTTTTATCTTCTTGAATTGGTAATTTTCACCTTTAGTTGGCTAAATTCCTAGCAAATAAGGCAAGTAAAGTAACCTCCCTTGACTTTTTTAAAGTCT
>CM042179.1:11907258-12047258 GCA_023376005.1 Doryteuthis pealeii | reverse complement strand
GAATAAAGTAAAAAATATGTGTAAACTTTTTTGTGTTCTTATTTAATTTCATTAGTCTTTCAAATTCGATATAATATTTAATTATATCAAAACTTGTGCCAAGAGGGCACATATCTTTCTTCCTTATAAAAATATCATTCTCCTTGTTTTGCTTCACGAGAGGATCATGTATTTAGATGCTCTGTTTCATAGTGAGCACTTTTATCAAATTCATGGACTATTCTTTTTTTTATACCTCATTACTCATTGTATATGTTTTGTATAGATAGACAGATAGATTATTTAACTTAGGTATTTGTTTATTTGAACCAAGTTACCTTTAAGCACCCCAGGGGCGACCTTGATTCAGAAGGACATGTTTCACTTTGCACCGTCAACATCCGGTTATTTTTGTTAGGGTTAGGGGTTAGGGGTTAGGGTTAGGGTTAAGGTTAGCCGTTAGTTTTATAATTTAAAAAAAAAATGCGTCTAAAAATCGTCTGGTAACAAACAACCGGATGTTGATGGTGCAAAGCGAAACATGTCCCTCTGAATCCAGGTCGCCCCTGGGGTGCTTAAAGGTAACTTGGTCCGTTTATTTAAATTTTATGTGTAACCCATATCTGTATATCCTATTACCAAGATATGTTTTGTCAATGCATAATCGTCCCACTACCTTCGGATTTCTGGACAGTATGTATCAAATATCTATGGAGGTATAATTGACAGGAGACAGGTTAAAGGTTTGAGTGAAGTAAAAATCACATAGGTGTTCATTTATTGGCTGTCATGTGGTATTTGAGAGATATGAATTTTAAGAAGTGTCAATGGGATTTTGAAGAATACAACGAGATGTTGTTTCAATTGTTGTATACCTTCTCATTACTTACTTCTTACTTCTTCTTCTGTTCATCTTTTATCTTAGGTTCTTCTTCTTGGGGACTTCGTCTTGGTGACTTCGTCTTGGTGCTCGGTCGCACTTGGCTCATTTCTTCTTCCAATCAGTCCTGTTACCAAGACACCCATTAATCACAAGACCGTGTTATTTTTCTTAAACTTTTATTTCCTGAACTAAACATTTCATGTAACTAAATATTTGACTAACATAGCACGCGTATGCAGTGAGCTTCAGCTAAGGCAGAAAGACCTTATCTGCCCGACGTCTAACTGAAAACTGAGGACCAAACCAGGTCCCACGTGACTTCACGTGATTTGGCGGGCTTTCTGTACTATTCCATGGAAAGTCCCACCCATGGTATGAAAAGGGCCATTCCTTTAGAAATACAGGGGATTGACAATAATCTTATGCAACCGCATAGATTATGTAACACAATCCTGTCTTAATATACTGACATAATATCCTGCACTAGAGGGTGAACAGTTCAATTTTTGAATGACAATCTCTGGTGCAGTGACTGCATATAAACAGTGATTCTTGCTGGTGTCATTGATGTCTCTCCTTCCTTCTGGCTCTTTTTGCTGTGGTAGTTTCTGTCCTCTCTTTTTTACTCCTTTTCGTGGCCTTGTTTGACAAGGGAGCGCCAGGCCACTATTTTCGGCACCAACCACCTATGTGTAGGTGTTGATGTGGCATGTCTTCATGTCCTTACTTTGGGGATGCAGCCTTTGTCCATCCTCCTGACATGGCCAAGTCAGCGTAGGCGTTGGTGAAACTCAAGTAGGTTATCTCTTGTACCCATTTCATAATAAATTTGCTCTACTTAGTATTGAGCACTTTGTATTTGTTATATCGCTGACTTACCCACCTGAATTCCACACTTACTAATCATCGTGACCAAATTCACCAGTAAGTCAACTTCTCCATTTATAAATATATATGTGTGTATATATATATATATATATATATATATATATATATATATATATATATATATGATATAGAAATTTTTTTTAAATCGGCCATTTTGTTCTTAAATATCTATTTCTACCCACAGGTATCTGATTCTAAGGTCCAACTAATATATATATATATATATATATATATATATATATATATCTGCGGATGGGTTACCAGATGAGTTGGTATTAGGATTATCTAAGTTGGACCTTAGATTCAAATACCTGTGGGTAGAAATAAATCTATAACCATTATATATATATATATATGTGTGTGTGTGAAGGGAATGACTTACCATTAGAAAAAAATATTGGGTTAGTCTCAATATTTGATTGGTGTAAATATTACTCAGATAAGTCAGCGTTATAACAAATATAAAATGCTCAATCAGGACTCCCGAAGTTAACTAATTAATCAATATCTTGATTAATTCAATGGGTTTAACCCTGAAGATCCTTATGGTGAAACTCAAGTAAGTTATTTCTGTGGACACTATAATACTATATATGTTTACTTATTCTATTCACCTGATTAGATCGTTGCCCTGAAGTATTAGAGTATTAGTCAGGTGTTGGTCAACGACCTTTATTAGAATTGAGGAGAAACTCCTAAGTTTGTTAGATTAAAAGTAGTGCCTTCTTTTAATCTAACCAACTCTCAGAGAGGATGGTGTACATGCTGTTCATATTTGCTCGGTCCAGCATGCATGGTCAACCACTTCTGAAGATGACAACCTAATGAAAGAAACTGAATCACACATGATGGCAGCACTGAATAATACCATAAGAACTAGATTGAAAGACTTTCAAGACATATAATCATATTATCTTACATTAGGGACTGGCAAACTGAGCCTAAAATGCGTTTTTGACAAAATGACTTTAGCCCCCCTACAGAAAATAATTTACCAAAAATCAGGAAATTATCGGATTTTAATGACATTTTCAGTGTTTATGTATCAATAAATGATCTTTATAATGCATTATTTATTTTATTTCAATACTTTCTCATTTTTTTCAGGTCACTTAATTTTGACCCCCCTTATGTTGGGGGCGTAAAATGTTTTGCAAGTTGGTCATATATTGTACTAATTACAGTATAAATAATGAGATAAAAGACCGAAGTTATGAATAGAAACAAAAAAAAATTTACGGTTGCGCTTCTATGAGAAAATAAGTACCAAAAATCAAAAAATAAAATGTAAAAAAATAATAAATAATTAATTTTTTGAAGATTTCTTTTTTACTCATTTCGATAATTAATTAATTGGCTATTATTTTATAAAAGAAAAAATTATACATCAATGTTATTTCTGCTTAAAATGGGGAGGGGGTACATTTTCAATCAAGTTTTTCTTCAAAACATTACTTTTGGCACCTAAAATAAGGTTTGCATTTAGTAGATATTTATTTTTAGAATCTAAAAATATAGCATTTTAAATTTAACATCAGGATTTTCATATTTTAAATGAATTTTATATATTAATTTTTCATAGCAAAAATACTAAATTAAAGTCTTGAAATAAAATAACTGATGCATCATAAAATCGATTAATTGTTAAATCAATACTGAAAATTTCATTAAAATCGGATAATTACCTGATTTTTGGTAAAAGTTTTTTCCATCCCAAATGTTACATTAAAATTGTAAACAAGCGCCTAAAACCATTGAAAAACAACCAAAATGGCAGATATCGTCGAAATTGACCAAAACAAATAGTTTTAAATCTTTTAAAAATAAACTGCATATGTAATAAATTTTTCTTTTTTTAATGATGGTTATTATGCTACTACTTATCGATTTAGACAAAGTTTAACCTTAAATAATTGATTTAATTATTCTTAATTCGCTTTTAAAACCCATAGTATCTGATTTTTTTTGCTAATCCCTATCTTACATCACAAATGCTGAGACCTGTTGGAAACAAAGAACATCTGAGTTCTTAAAGTTTTTAGATCCTTTATTGTCCATATTACTTTAAAGTTTATTTCTAAGGGGTCAAGTATGAAATCTACTCTTTTATCAATATATCTTCTAATCGAATATGAAATAAGGAGAGGTGGATTCATACCTTTCCTTTGGCCATTAGTGTGGGATTATTTGCTGCCAATCTAAGTCACCATGAATAATGACCTGTAAGATTAACCTGTTAATCGTTAATATAACAGTGTCCAACAGTAAATGTTTGGGTACATCTGATATGTGTGCAACGTTGTTACTGAAGAAACAGTGACAGTTAATCTAAATTACGAGTATTGAATTTATAGCTTCCCATCATCATCATTATCATCAAGACCAACAGTAAATGTTTGGGTACATCTGATATGTGTGCAACGTTGTTACTGAAGAAACAGTGACAGTTAATCTAAATTACGAGTATTGAATTTATAGCTTCCCATCATCATCATTATCATCAAGACCAACAGTAAATGTTTGGGTACATCTGATATGTGTGCAACGTTGTTACTGAAGAACAGTGACAGTTAATCTAAATTTACGAGTATTGAATTTATAGCTTCCCATCATCATCATTATCATCAAGACCAACAGTAAATGTTTGGGTACATCTGATATGTGTGCAACGTTGTTACTGAAGAAACAGTGACAGTTAATCTAAATTTACGAGTATTGAATTTATAGCTTCCCATCATCATCATTATCATCAAGACCAACAGTAAATGTTTGGGTACATCTGATATGTGTGCAACGTTGTTACTGAAGAAACAGTGACAGTTAATCTAAATTTACGAGTATTGAATTCATAGCTTCCCATCATCATCATTATCATCAAGACCAACAGTAAATGTTTGGGTACATCTGATATGTGTGCAACGTTGTTACTGAAGAAACAGTGACAGTTAATCTAAATTTACGAGTATTGAATTCATAGCTTCCCATCATCATCATTATCATCAAGACCAACAGTAAATGTTTGGGTACATCTGATATGTGTGCGTTGTTACTGAAGAAACAGTGACAGTTAATCTAAATTTACGAGTATGAATTCATAGCTTCCCATCATCATCATTATCATCAAGACCAACAATAAATGTTTGGGTACATCTGATATGTGTGTAACGTTGTTACTGAAGAAACAGTGACAGTTAATCTAAATTTACGAGTATTGAATTCATAGCTTCCCATCATCATCATTATCATCAAGACCAACAGTAAATGTTTGGGTACATCTGATATGTGTGTAACGTTGTACTGAAGAAACAGTGACAGTTAATCTAAATTTACGAGTATTGAATTCATAGCTTCCCATCATCATCATTATCATCAAGACCAACAGTAAATGTTTGGGTACATCTGATATGTGTGTAACGTTGTTACTGAAGAAACAGTGACAGTTAATCTAAATTTACGAGTATTGAATTCATAGCTTCCCATCATCATCATTATCATCAAGACCAACAATAAATGTTTGGGTACATCTGATATGTGTGCAACGTTGTTACTGAAGAAACAGTGACAGTTAATCTAAATTTACGAGTATTGAATTCATAGCTTCCCATCATCCTCATTATCATCAAGACCAACAATAAATGTTTGGGTACATCTGATATGTGTGCAACGTTGTTACTGAAGAAACAGTGACAGTTAATCTAAATTACGAGTATTGAATTTATAGCTTCCCATCATCCTCATTATCATCAAGACCAACAATAAATGTTTGGGTACATCTGATATGTGTGTAACGTTGTTACTGAAGAAACAGTGACAGTTAATCTAAATTTACGAGTATTGAATTCATAGCTTCCCATCATCATCATTATCATCAAGACCAACAATAAATGTTTGGGTACATCTGATATGTGTGTAACGTTGTTACTGAAGAAACAGTGACAGTTAATCTAAATTTACGAGTATTGAATTTATAGCTTCCCATCATCATCATTATCATCAAGACCAACAGTAAATGTTTGGGTACATCTGATATGTGTGTAACGTTGTTACTGAAGAAACAGTGACAGTTAATCTAAATTTACGAGTATTGAATTTATAGCTTCCCATCATCATCATTATCATCAAGATTTAGTCAATAGCACGGATTCCCTCTCTCTCTCTTTCTCTCTCTCTATTCTCTTCCTCCTTCTTTCTCTCTCTCTCTCTCTCTTTCCTACCATATATATATTTACCAACCACTCCGCACGAGCAGGATGCGGCACAAGGTCAATTTATTAAGCAGAGTTCAACAGGAGTTTTCCTTCTCCTAGACTGGTTACCTAACCATGGTTAAAGAGCCCAGTCTGCCCAGCTATTTTACCCATAGCTGGGGAGAGTAGGATTCATACCTTTCCCAAGGGTATTAGCACTAAGTGAAGTTCAATTACCACGTCCAGGATTTGAACTCGGGGCGACGAGTCCATTTCCCATGACTTTAACAATTACACCACGCGCTTCCTCTCATATAGATTCTTGCTCTTAGCAATTATTTGAATGAATGTAACTACACGCTCCTAATTAACAAAGCTCTGTTACAAATAAAATTCCCTAATTGAATAAAAGTATCAACAAATCCCAAAGCTGGTTACGAATTCTGATTCTGGCAACCAACTGTAAGGTTTGGGCACACAAAAGGAATCACAAGGAGCTGATTTTTAGATATTCATATATGACTGTTGATAACATGTGTGGATGTAGTCAAGAACAGGTAATGTGACAACTAAATTGATTAAAGAGCCAATCATTATTCACCAGTTCTTTCTTCATTTCTAGAACCAGGTCAAGCTTACTTACAGCTATAAAAAGAACAGAAATCATTAAGTGGACACATTAAAGTCAATAGAGATGGACAGTGGTAATATACAGCTTAGGTCAAACAAAATCTCTCTCTCTATCTCTCTCTCTCTTTCTCATTCTCATTCTCAAACCCACCCCCTTTTTGCCCATACCATCAGCAGTCACAGCTGAAACAATTGAACATGTAACAACTTCAAAAAGCCTACATAAAGTGATAATTACTACTACAGATACATGCACATACATTTTTATTGTCCAACAAACACATTAATATCATCAGAGATTTTAACATACTGTAGTACTGTCTAACAGAAACAATGTTTTCACTTAACTTATTTGTTCTTCTTTGTTCATGTTCAATACAAAGCCTCCTACAAAAAAAATCAACAATTATACCTATACAGGTATTTCAGCTTTGTTTAATTTCCACAAATCAATAGTGCCAGAACTATTCCATACTCCTAAAAGTAATTATCATACCTAGATCTTAAAATGTTTCTAATGGCAAATAAAGACTACTAACTGATAAGGTGTCCAAATAAAGACAAATTCAATAACAAGAGAAAAAGGCATTGATCAATATGAGCACTTGATTCAGACATTAAAATAATCTGATTAACTGGTTCAAACAGAATAATTTTGATATTTCAGAACTGTTGTCCTCATCTCTATTGTGTATAAACACAATGTTCAGGCCACAGTAACCTCAGACTCTGTTCAGGTGGGTTTTTAAATTACTTAGAAAGAAGTCATCTTCAAATGATTTCCCATGAATTCAAATATGTTTTTAGAGCTCAAATCATTACCCCTCACTCAAGGGTGCTACAAGAAGCACAAATGAAGAATTTTGATATTTCAGACTGTTGTCCTTATCTCTATTGTGTATAAACACAATGTTCAGGCCACAGTAACCTCAGACTCTGTTCAGGTGGGTTTTAAATTACTTAGAAAGAAGTCATCTTCAAATGATTTCCCATGAATTCAAATATGTTTTTAGAGCTCAAATCATTACCCCTCACTCAAGGGTGCTACAAGCAGCACAAATGAATAATTTTGATATTTCAGACTGTTGTCCTCATCTCTATTGTGAATAAACACAATGTTCAGGCCACAGTAACCTCAGACTCTGTTCAGGTGGGTTTTTAAAATTACTTAAAAAGAAGTCATCTTCAAATGATTTCCCATGAATTTAAATATGTTTTAGAGCTCAAATCATTACCACTCACAAAAGGGTGCTTGCTACAGGTTGTATAAATGCCACCTGACTTATTTATGCTTGTTATGGAAGTGCGTTGTGTAATGGTTAAAGTCATGGGAAATGGACACGTCGCCCCGAGTTCAAATCCTCGACTTGGTAATTGCATTTCACTTAGCCCTAATACCCTTGAGAAAGGTATGAATCCTACTCTCCCTCCAGCTATGGGTAAATAGTAGGGCATACTGGTCTTTAACCTTGTTATGGCAACCAGTCTAGTAGATGGATGACTCTAAATTCAAACCAGTTTTAGACCTGCCGAGGGATGAGCCCTGCCAGGCTTATTCCCCTACAAACAATCCAGGTTACAGAACCAGTAGATTATGTGGATTTCTTTCTTAAGAAGTTCAGATCTAAATATAATTCTATAAAAAAATAATAAAAAAGTCTAGGAAAAAGAGCAGAAAAAGACAAAAAGAATTTTGGAAATTTCTTCATTTCTATGATAGAAATATCATCTTTGATTTGCTGTAATCCCCTGGATATTTTATTCAAAAATAATAACTATCATAGTTATATATGTTACAAATATAACAAATAACAACAATAATAACTATCAAAATAACAATTACTTTACTACGTTACTTCACCCTTTCTTGCCCACAAATCGGAAGGGTGTAGAATACACTGACTATTATTATTATTATTATTCCTTTTGAGTTTTCACATCAGTGTTAGCTGATGGTCTTTCACTGGAGTCTGAGTGACAGCAAGTCTCCTCAGGTCTCCAGGACTCTTCTGAGTATTCTGGCAGATTGCAGCAGTGCAGTGTTCTGAATGGTTTCAATCCTTCCTCTGATATCCAAACTTTCCAAACCCTTTTCTAATCCTTTTGGGACTGTTCCAAGTGCACCAACTACAATTGGTATAACTTTCACTTTCATATTCCATAACTTTTTCAGTTCTCTGGCAAGGTCCAGATATTTGTCAATTTTTTCATTTTCCTTTAACTTCACCCTGTGATCCGCTGGCACTGCAAAATCCACTAGTTGACAAGTTCTTTCTTTTTTGTTAATCAACACTAGGTCTGGTCTATTATTATTATTATTATTATTATTATTAGTTTATTATTATTATTATCATTATTATTATTATTATTATTTGAAACCATACAAATGCTTGCAAAATTTTAGTGTTTAATATGAATACTTGAACCCATAAAATGTGCAGATAAATAATTATTATTAAATGAGAACAGTTACTTAAAAACTATATAAATTGTGTCTAAATTATTGATATTAGATCAGAATACTATAAACTATCCAACAGTGTGCAAGTAATCACTATATAAAATACAAGCTATATGTTATACAAGGTCAATATTTAAGCGGAGTTATAAAGGTTTGAATTCAGAGTATTTCTTCTCCTAGATCGGTTGATATTCCAATGTTAATGATTCCAGTCTTTTCTACTATTTACCCATATTTGGAAGGAGGTTAGTTGGATTCATGACTTTTTCCCATGGGTCTTAGTGCTATGTTAAATGCAAACACTCCAGTCCAAGATGTGTCGTCGAATCGCCGGCCGTGTCAATTTCCTCAACAATGTCTTCATTAAGTTCAGTTATTTGATGTTTTGTATGATTTTTTCCTACCATCTATATTTTTTTTTTAAGTACTTCCTACATATCTATTAATAATGGAGATTCGCTTCCGGTTTTTGTCTGTAACAAAAACTATGTCCCTGCTTATGTCACAGAACCAACAAGTTAGTCATGAGCAGTCCATGACTGCAACACTCCACTTAGACCCTTACTTAAGCTATCTCAGACACATCAAGACCTATAAATAAATTCAAACAAAAATTTCAAACATTACCCAAAATCGTCATTAGAACATGCAACATTAGACAGTCCTCATTGTTTTTTAAAACAAGTTTTAATAAATACATGACTGGTATTATATATCTATATATAGTTTGTTTTATTTTAATACATATTTAAAGTTTACATTTCAAATTGTTTTATTTTTTAATCCTTTAATGAATTTGATGATTTTACTTACTTAGGGTACAAACTCGCTGACATTAAATTTTTAACTCCCACCCTCAGGCAATATGTTTCAAAAATCTATTTTTACATCGCCCAGAGGTGTTTTTTATTTTGCTAGTCTGTTTAAAGTAGAAAATGAGCAAAAAGAAAATTCAATTGAAAGAACCCTCCAGTTTTAACTGGATAATTGTTTAAAATATTGGTAATTTATGAGGAAGTGCGCCCCGGTCTGCTGCCTCAAAAATTGCTACCCGGTGACTATCAAAATAACAACCCCAGCTCGCCGTAATTCTTGTTTATTTATCGTAATTTGTTGTAATTCTTGTTTAGATATGAAGATGGATATATAGTTTGGAATAGACTAAGATAGATAGATAGATAAACAAACAAAATAATATAGATAGATATGAACAAATGGAGATAGATAGATATTTTCGACAAGTAAATTCTTGTTTATTTAAACTAAAAACAAGACATTAAACAAACATGAATTTTAAAAAATCTTAGTAATATAGATAAATATGAACAAATTGAGATAGATAGATAGATAGATAGATAGATAGATATGAAGATGGATAGTTTTAATAGACTGAGCTGAGTCATTATTTTAATAGTCACCGTGTAGCAATTTTTGAGGCAGGAGACCGGGACGCACTTCCTCATAAATTACCTTTAAATCAAACTAGATTATTAGTATGAAGAATAAAGTCGTTGGGGTGGCCTAAAATCGGTATTAGCCAGAGAGCGAGGGAGTCTATCCTCTTTTCACTAGCGATAGACCAAGGAGATTGTTTTTGGCATCTGAGGTGGGAGCGTCACACTACCATCAGGGACGCACTGATAAATTACCAAAATGTTGATCATGGGATAATTCATTTTCTATTTTGCCATTGTAAAATCACATATTGCAAAATCTTTTTATAATATCTTGACGACAGGCAAGATGATCCAAATACTGATTATATAATAGTATACTTTAACCTATGTTTTATTACTTACTTATGATGAGCAGGCAAATACCCTTACTTACATTTATGGGACTGGACAAGAAGGGAGGATCAAAGTGTAGTATCTGTTCCAGATTCTATGCTTTGAAACTTACCTTCTATACCCGGCCTCGGCTGGGGGTCCAGTGTGCTTCGGCCTCTGGACTGGTAAAGTACAATTGATAGCATCGATCCAAGGGGGCCATCCCCCCAGATCGATGCAATTTTTATGTGCCCACGTAAAAACGAGACCTTGTGTCCAGCCCTCATAAGTGGGATGAGCAGGCAAATACTTTACTTACATCTCATTTCGAAAATGGAGGGAAATCCATAACTTTTTTTATTTCTTGGGCACCATCCTACTAACTTTTTGAAAATTCTGTTAATCATCATCATCATCATTATCATCATCATCATCATCAGTGTGTTCCTCCTTATTTTAAAAGCGTCTGAATATTACTCTGTAATATTCAGAAGCCACACCATACTAAAAAAAATATTTCTATTATAAAAGTCTGAAGTCACCCTGGCACAACACCATGAAGCCAAGAGGCCCAGAAGAAAGCAAAGACAAAGGGACAGCCTTCACATGCAACATCTGTGGTCAAGGATGTTTTTTCGAAGATTGGACTTCACAGTCACAGGAGGTGCTGAAACTTCAGGAGTACAAGAATTAAGTAATTCTTAACTATTTCCTTGTAAATTCCTACCATAAAATAAACTGAACCCTCATTTTATGTCCGTGTTTTTGCAATAAATGTTTTATTTTTCTTACACTCCTTATTTTACAATACTAAATATATTTTCTTTATTCTTTATTCTTGAACAAATAAAGAAAATATATTTAGTATTGTAAAATAATGGGTGCAAGAAAAATAAAACATTTATTGCAAAAACACGGACATAAAATAAGGGTTCAGTTTATTTTATGGTAGGAATTTACGAGGAAAAAGTTAAGGATTACCAATGGAGAGATGACATGTCAACATTTGTTAAGTGACTTTTTAGTAGAGACTTTCTCTCTCCCTCAATCTTTTTGTTTTTTTGTTTTTGTCACCTTGATTGCTGGAACTTTTGGACCTGTTGCTGAATTTAATTTAATTTCATCTCTTTAACCAAAATATTGTAAATAAAATCTTTAAAAGTACTAGCAAATATATGCACCCTCCGGGTGCAAGTATTTAGGTTTTAGTGTAATGGAATATCGTATTAAATTAGAAAGTCTAATAAGAAGGCAGATAAAAAGATATGTAACAGAGTGGGGGTATAATAGAAAAATAGAAATGAAACTTACTCTTCCATCACTCCCGTCTTTCATTGCTGAATTTTACGTATTTAACAATTTAGTTAAATTAGGAAATAAAGAATAAAATGACAGTTATTTTTTCTTGTTAATGGATTTCATGAAGAGATTTTTGCTTATATTCATTAAAATAAAACCAAACAATTAGAAATCAATAATACTAAGCACACATTTAATAAAATCACATTTTTAATATCAATATGCAAATTAGCCTTCCCATTCACACTACAAACCACTATTTTTGTATATATAAATACAATTGCATGTTATTTGTATGTAGATATGGACAACACTAATAAAAAGGTGAAGCAATTTTATTAATAATTCAGGTTTAAATATAAATAAAATCATGGAGAATGTGATGTAAATAACTATGTTAATTGTGACTCGATTAGTAATATAGTTTCGGTTACAGACATAAAAACACACAATCTCCATTATAATAAGATTATTATGCATTCAGATGAAGGCATGTGGTGTAATCATTGGAAAGCCGGGATGAGGCTGTTTGCCTTTCAGCTAGCACTAATACCCGTGGGAAAGGTATGCATCTAACTACTACCCTTCCAGCTATAGGTAAAACATATTTTTCTCACTATATATATATATATATATATATATATATATATATATAAATATATATATATATATATATATATTGAGAAAAATTTACTTTTCTATTTGCTTTCTTCTCTCTTTCTTTCTTTCTTTTATGTGTTGGTAAATCCTTGCGGTGAGAAAAAACCCAGCAAATAGTTTGATTGTAAAAATATACTACCAAACATCAACCAGGGAGAAAAAAATGTTTGAAAAGACCAAGATAGTCGTACCAACAAAAAATAATCTATTGGTACAGTATTTGGCCAAAAGAAAAAACAATTTATATGTATATATATATGTATATAAGATATATATATATATATTCATATAACCGCTAGGAGAATAGCTAATAAGTAAAAAGTGCTCGCTACCTAAGTAGACCAAATAATAAAGATAAATCTAATGAGTCAGACGAACCTACTATTAGTTTCGCATAAAGCTCTTCAGGGCTAAAATCCGACTCTAAAAGCCCTTTAGCCCTGAAGAGCTTTATGCGAAACTAATAGTAGGTTAGTCTGACTCATTAGATTTATCTTTATATATATATATATATATATATATTATATATATATATATAGAGAGAGAGAGAGAGAGATAGATAGATAGATAGATGGATAGATAGATAGATAGATGTATTCGATTAGACGAAAGAAAAGATACATTAACGTTGGTAATTTTAGAGTCGGGTTTTTCTGACTCATTAGATGATAGATTTAACGTTGGTAATTTTTTAACTCATTACGATAAATGGACATTTCGGCTTAGTAAGGTTTCATCTTACTAACAACAATTTATCACTCTATAGAATGACCAGTGTGATTGACCGACAAACAAACAAACAAACAAATAAATACACACAAAGAAAAATCTACATTTTGGCAGGATTCTTTCTTATAAACAAGTTTTTATTAAAGACAAAGCTTTATTTTTAATATTTTTGTTAACTGATTTTCACCTGTCTTTTCATGACTTGTATCTAATGTTTGGTTCAAGCTTGTATAGAAATTATCGAGATTTTTTCCTCTAGTTTTCAAACATTATCAGTCATTTTCAAAGATAATGCCAAGATGTTATTGTTTTGGAATTCTAAGATATATTTAATCTAATCTAATCTGATCTGATCTTTCTATGTATTAATAAAAAATCTTATTGTGTGTATATATATATATATATATATATATATATATATATATATATATACCACAATCCAAAAGTCCGGAGAAGAAATCTTCCTTACGACACAAGAGTTTTTTTTTAAAACCTGTCGCAGTTTGAGAGCTCAATGTGTGTTCTTAATGTTAGAGTCACTGAGCAAATTTATAAGTAAAGAAATAACAAAAGACTTAGAGATTTTGCATTATAGTCTATTTCAAGGAACTTAGACAAAAAAAAATCTGTTTTCAAATGTCTTTAAAGTAAAAAAGAATTCATCATTCACATCTGATGAGTCGGGAGAGTTAGACACAAATTTGGTTATTTTTCTCCGAAGGTTGGAGGTATCAATACACACTACACATTTAAAAGCTTAGACCTTTCTTCATTCATATATGTGATGACAGATAGAATGGATGACTGGAACCCACCTGAATCATGGAAGAGAATAACTTGTATCATGATGATCTGCGCAGACATCAAAATAAGGAGATTATGGTTGCTGCCCAATGCTCCCTGAACACTGTAAAAATAATCAGGCATGAATTGCAATGGAGACAACAAGGCTGTGGCTAGAAGAAAGCAACATAACAGATGATCTGATTGTGTTCATACAGCAGAATTCCTCGAAGATCTGCAGAAAAAGTGTTGGAGGACCCTGGTATTGGAATTCCGACTTTGTCACATGAATTGAATGTTTCAGCCTCTACCATGAAGATTGCACTCAATGAAGACCTTCACTACTACTCATACAAGTGTAGCAGAGGTCAACTGCTCCCAGAAAAGGCCTGAGAAAATCATCTGACAAAGGCAAAGAAACTTCTGAGCAAAGTGAAACATTCTGCTGAACCACAAACAATCTGGTTCTTTTCCAATGAGAAAAACTTTTGCCAAGATCAAAAGCACAACATGCAGAATAACAAATGGCTTTTTGCATAGAAGGACATTCCTCATGTCATGCAGACTAAAACCCTAGTAGGTTATTCCTGTGTATACCATCAGATGAGACTCATATTTGATGAGACTAGGCTCATATTGAATTCTGGTTTAAATAAATTTAAGATAGCCAAATCACGGTTAGTTAGGTTTTTCTTTCTTTGAAAGTATATATATATATATATATATATATATATATATAATGGTATACACAGGAATAACCTACTCGAGTTTCACCATAAGGATATTCAGGGTTAAATCCACCGAATTAATCAAGATATTGATTAATTAGCCGATTGCATGCGTGTATTTTGTGGCAATAACGTGCAATTTAGGTTACAGGTAGGTTATTCCTGTGTATACCCTTATAATAAATTTGCTCTACTCACGTACTGAGCACTTTATATTTGTTATATCGCTGTCTTAACATTGTGAAACTTGAATCAACCATTGTGACCAATTTCACCGGTAAGTCACCTTTTTCATATGAAATCATATCTATCTATCTATCTATCTATCTATCTATATATATATAGTATATATAAATTTTTGGATGTTTGTTTATTTTAGAAGCATTGTTGAATAAAGTATATATTAATATTTATATTTTTGCTTGAAGGCAGTTACAATGAGCATATCGCATAAAATTCGATAATTATAGAAGATAATAATGACAAGTGAATTTCGCAAAGAATTACTCGGTGTGTAGAACATGTACAGACTGTTTCAACTTTATTAAGTCTCATCAGCGATGTATACTAACAATTTCCCTCTGACAGAAATCGAAACCGGGACTTCAGCAGGATAGTCTAAAATAAACAAACATCCAAAAATCTTATTTCCTTCGCCGAAGAGCATAAAGCCTGGGTTTGTTATTGTTCACTCAGCGCCCCCTTGCCTCATATGGTAGAGACGTCTCAGTATCATTGACAGGTTAATTTTGCAAGAATCCATGCTGTATCGTAGCTGAAACAGTATAGTTTCTGACTATCTTGCTGAAGTCCTAGTTTAATTTCTGTCGGAGGGAAATCGTTAGTATACATCGCTGATGAGACTTAATAAAGTTGAAACAGTCTTTACGATGTTCTACATACTTTGCGAAATTCACTTGTCATTATTATTTTCAATAATTATCGAATTTTATGCAATATGCGCGTTGTAATTGCCTTCAAGCAAAAATATAAATATTAATATATATATATATATATATATATATATATATGAAATAAAAGGAAATTAATCCGACAGTGTGAATTTGATATATTGAAAAAACAAATGATGTTTACAAATGCATGGGATCATCAGGAGAGAATGTGCACCGTTTCAGGGCCTTCCTCTCAACGGTTTTAACTGCACATCGCCCCCCCCTCACTGATGTGAGGTCCCTCGGAATATCTGTATCGACCGTATGTAATAGATCGGTCTTCAACAAAAGTAAAACAGGATGAAATGACCGTTAGAAGAAGAATGCGTAAACAGAACGCTGTTAGTCAGTGAGGGGGGGGGCGATGTGCAGTTAAAACTGTTGAGAGGAAGGCCCTGAAACAGTGCACATTCTCTCCTGATGATCCCATGCATTTGTAAACATCATTTGTTTTTTCAATATATCATTTATATATATATATATACATATATATATATATATACATGTGTGTGTTGGTAAAAGTAAATTTATAATTGCTAATATGACCAGTATTTAAGCTTTTTCTTTGCTAAATATATTATTCTGTATATAATTCCCAAACTATTGAACATTGACTTGGACTTGACCAATTTTAACATTCAGTTGTTAAAAAAATTCTCAGCTGAGAATAATTCCCAACACCAACTAACCTGGTTATCTATATCTATATATATATATATATATATATATATATATATATATATATAGGGCACGTTTAGCTCAGTTGGTAGACCGTCCACCCAGGAACCACAATGTTGCTGGTTCGATACCAGCCCTTGCCAACTCAGCATATGAGTAGCACAGGGATCTGTGTAGCAAAGTGAAGAGCTGATGGTAGATGTGGTGCTCAATCTCAAACACAAAAACAATCTCCTTTGTCTAGCGCTAGTGAAAAGGGATAGACTCCCTCGCTGTATAGCTGATATTGACTTTAGGCCACCCCGACGACTTTAGTCAACTGAAATTCAAATCCTGGACAAGGCTTTTTCACATTTTCACATAGCGCTAATACCTTTGGGAAAGGAATGAATCCAACTACTCTCCCTCGAGCTAAGGGTAAATAGTAGGGCAGAGTGGGCTTTTAACCTTGTTAGTAACTAGTCTAGGAGAAGGAAAACTCTGAACTCAAACCTGTTAAACTTCACTTAAGAAATTGATTTTATGCCGTGAATAAGTTTTTATCCAAGTACTTTCAGCACTTTGAAGTGCCATCATCAATTAATATTAATAAAATTTATTAAATTGTTAATGTTGATAAAATTGTTAAACTGGAGACATGTCTTTTGTTTAATTCTACATGTATAAATGAAAGAATACTGCCTGAATACACATATACATCCATATACACACACTCAGAGTAATGATATTATTACTACTAGCAAATATATGCACCCTCCGGGTGCAAGTATTTAAGTTTTAATATAATAAAATATTATATTAATTAGAAAAGCTAATGAAACTAAATAAGAATGCAGATAGAAAGATTTGCAACAGAGGGGGTATGATTGAAAAATAGAACAACTTTGAAACAAACTCTTCCATCATCTTCCATTACTCCCGTTTTTCATTGGTAAATTTTCCTAATTTAACTATTTAGTTAAAATTGGAAGTAAAGGATAATATTACAGTTATTTCTTCTTATTAATTGATTTTATTTAAGATTTATCCCCGAGATTTCAATTATATTAGAATTTGCCAACAAATCTTTTTTAAAAATGTTTATTTATACATTTGCACTTTCTTCATACATCATCCCCTAAAAAACTGATGACAAATGTCTAATTTCCAAAAATAATGCATATAGTCTGAATTGTATGCCACAATTTCCAGGAAGAATAATTCTCTTTCTTTTCATCTTTTTTAGAAGACCCAGTCCACATACCTAGGTAGTAATATCTCATCTACAGAAAGCGACATCTCCACATTAGACAATAATCCTCTGAAATAGTAAACCAATTCGCATACCTAGGTAGTAATATCAAATCTACAGAAAGCGACATCTCCACATTAGACAATAATCCTCTGAAATTAGTAAACCAGTCCACATACCTAGGTAGTAATATCTCATCTACAAAAGCGACATCTCCACATTAGACAATAATCCTCTGAAATTAGTAAACCAATTTGCATACCTAGGTAGTAATATCACATCTACAGAAAGCGACATCTCCACATTAGACAATAATCCTCTGAAATTAGTAAACATTTCACATACCAAGGTAGTAATATCACATCTACAGAAAGCGACATCTCCACATTAGACAATAATCCTCTGAAATTAGTAAACCAATTCACATACCAGGTAGTAATATCTCATCTACAGAAAGCGATGTCAATATACACATAAGAAAGGCATGGTCTGCTATTGAAAGATCATCGATCATATGGAAATGATCTCTGTGAAAGAAAATTTTAAAAAAAATTTCTCTCTCTCTCTCTCTCTCTCTCTCTATATATATATATATATATATATATATATATATATAATCATGTGAACTCAGATAAAATGGAGTTCATATCTTTTAAACAAGATGGAGACATCTCCACTGAAATTAATAAACCAGTTTACATACTTGGGTAACAAGATCTCATCTACAGAAAGTGATTCCACATTTGATAATAAGAAAAACCAATTAATAAAACAATTCATATACCAAGGTTAATATCTTCATCTACAGAAAGTGATGTCAATATACACATAGGAAAGGCATAGATAGCCATAGACAGTATTGGACAAGGAAAGATAGCTCATTGTAGAATGAGTTCATGTATTACAAATAAGATGGAGACATCTCCACATTAGACAATAAGCCTATGAAATTAGTAAACAATTCACATACCAGAGTAGTAATATCTCATTACAGAAAGCGATGTCAATATACACATAGGAAAGGCATAGATAGCCATAGACAGTGTTGAACAAGGAAAGATAGCTCATTGTAGAATGAGTTCATGTATTACAAATAAGATGGAGACATCTCCACATTAGACAATAAGCCTATGAAATTAGTAAACCAATTTCACATACAAGGTAGTAATATCTCATTTACAGAAAGTGATGTCAATATACACATAGGAATGGCATAGATAGCCATAGACAGTATTGGAAAGGAAAGATAGCTCATTGTAGAATGAGTTCATGTATTACAAATAAGATGGAGACATCTCCACATTAGACAATAAGCCTATGAAATTAGTAAACCAATTCACATACCAAGGTAGTAATATCTCATCTACAGAAAGTGAGTCAATATACACATAGGAAAGGCAAGGACTGCCACAGATAGATTATCAATCATATGGAAATCTGATTTCTCTGATAAGATAAAGTGAGAATTCTACCAAGCTGTATTTATATCAGTGCTACTGTATAGCTGCACCACTTGGACAATAATGTAATGCTTTGAGAAAAAGCTAGATGGAAACTGCAGAAGGACGCTACATGTTGTCCTGAACAAATCAGGAAGCAAACTCTTCAAAAAAAAAAAAAAATGCAGTTGTACGGCCACTTACCTCCTATCACACAAACTATGTTGTTCTCTAGTGGCATGTACACATGGACACAACAGTGTAGGCCAACCAGCAAAAGCATGCATCAATCATCTATGAGTGGAATCTGGATGCTGTGCAGAAAACCTGCCAGGAACGACGACCGATGGGGATGGTGTGAGAGAGTGTATGGAAATCCATGCCGTCAGCAGGACATGATGATGATGATGATGATGATTTAATAAAAATCAGTTGATTGGTAGTTATTTAGTCTGACATAAAGCCACATGTATAGGGCACCCAGTGAGAACAGAATTCACTTACAATTTGTTATTTCTTGGGCACCATCCTACTAACTTTTTGAAAATTCTGTTAATCATCATCATCATCATCATCATCATCATCATCATCAGTGTGTTCCTCCATTATATATATATATATATATATTATATATATATATGGCTTACTTTGAGTATGTCAGTTTTCTAAACCAGCTCTAACAAACTTATTGAGCACTTTTATATTCATTCATAACTACGACTTTTTGGTTAATTATTTTTATCAACAGTCAAAATTGTGACTTGTCGATTCTTTACCTTCTTTTCATAAACTCACATTCACGCACCAAGGGTATTAGCACTGTGTGAAATGAAACAGCTTTGTCCAGGATTTGAACTCGGGTCAATAAGTCCATTTCCTACGACTCTAATCATAGACCACACACCTCAACAACCGAATTATTTGTAAAGGACAAAACATGCAAAAGAAATGGCTGCATATTTAACAATATATGCCTACAAGAAAAAATGCTGCCTAAAAACAACACACACACACACCACACAACACACACATATATATATATGTTAAACACGGTTTTTTTTTGAATGGCTTTTTGCCGATAATTTTTGGGAGAATAAGTGCTTAATTGGAGTCTACCTAATTTTGAAAATTAATTAATTAATAATGAATTAGGTGGGAATACACTATTAAATGTATGGCTAAACAAATCGAGAAAAATCAATCTCTGTATGTACATTTCGGCCTATTAGGCCTCATCAGCAGAGCTATAGATCGGAAGACCGCCCTGTGCGTGATTTGAAACCGGACTGCCAAGCTGACAGGCCGATCCCATAACCTCTACACTAAACGGACTTCTTAGATTTTATGATTTGTTTAGAGTAGGTTAATATCACTTCTAGTGACTTTTATGACACGACGATATGATAAGTTGTAAACACGGTTTGTTTTGAATGGCTTTTTTGCCGATAATTTTGGGAGAATAAGTGCTTAATTGGAGTCGTACCTAATTTTGAAAATTAATTAATTAATAATGAATTAGGTGGGAATACCATTAAATGTATGGCTAAACAAATCGAGAAAAATCAATCTCTGTATGTACATTTCGGCCTATTAGGCCTCATCAGCAGAGCTATAGATCGAAGACCGCCCTGTGCGATTTGAAACCGGACTGCCAAGCTGACAGGCCGATCCCATAACCTCTACACTAAACGGACTTCTTAGATTTTATGATTTGTTTAGAGTAGGTTAATAATTAAGACATATATATATATATATATATATATATATTATATATATATATGTGTGTGAAATGAAAAATAAAAGAAAGAAAATGTTGAATGGATAAATCAAATTGGTTGAAATACTGAGAATTATGAGATGTTCTCCGTATTTCATCCACAGAAAGTGATGTTAATACATGAATAGAAAGGCATGATTGGCCACAACAAATTATCAGTCATATGGAAATCCGATCTCTCTGACAAGCTAAAGAGACGATTCTTCCAGGCAGTGGTTATATTGGTACTGCTGTATGGCTGTACCACTTGGACCCTAATGAAGCGCCTTGAGATTAAGCTTGATGGGAGCTGCACAAGAATGTTGCAAGCAGTCTTGAACAAGTCATGGAGACAGCACCACACAAGGAAGCAACTGTATGGCCACCTTCCCCCATCTCACAAACCATCTGAGTAAGACGGACTAGGCATGCAGGACACTGCTGGAGAAACAGGGATGAGCTCATAAGCGACGTTCTACTTGTGAAGCCAACAAATGGGCACGCCAATGTGGGCTGCCCAGCCAGCACCTATATTGACCAACTATGTGAGGATGCTGGCTGCTGCATGGAGGAGCTCCAGGGTCGATGAATGATAGGGAAGGTTTCATTTAAAACACCAAGGATTTACTCTGACTAAGCCCATTATTTCTTTGTATTCAAAAAAAAATTTTTTAGTTTTTCTATTATTGTTATTGTTATTTTATTTTGTATTTAAAATAATAATAGATAGAATACATGTATACATGGATAAATTCCTGGCCGAAACACGTGTCAGTAGAATAAAATAAAATAAATAAATCCTATTTATCCATTCAACATTTCTTTCCTTTATTTTTCATTTCAACATACCATCAGATTCGCTTCCATTTTCAACTTACATATATATATATATATATATATATATATATATATATATTGGTTTGGTTTCTTTGTTTAAATGCATATCAACCTTCATGGTTATTTTCTACATACTGTTAGATTTATTTCTATATTTTACTCACACACACATATTCTATATAATGGAGATGTTAGGTTTTTCTGTCTGTAACCGAAACTATATTACTATACAAGTCACAATTCATTTGTTATTTACATCACATATTTATTACTATACTTTATACATATAGTGGTTGATTCATTACCATCAGTTTCAAAGCAATATATGCTTATCTTCAGATAAGTCATTTTGTAAATCACGTCCAAATGAATATATGAATAGCATTCTCACTTTATTGACCACGTGCCATCCTTGTGTGTGTGTAATGTTAAAATAACACTCAGAAGATTTTCCCTTTTAAGGTGGTGGATTTTCAATATATATATATATATAATATATATATATATAATTATGAATAAAACGGCCTTAAATACATAGGTATTGTGGTTATGGACCATTTCCACTCTGGGTATCTCGGGCCCACAGCTCTTCAGACACGTATATCTTTTATTAACAAATAAAAGCTATACGTGGTCTGAAGAAGTTGTGGGCCCTAGATACCACAAGTGGAAATGGTCCATAACCATGATTCCTATGGTATTTAAGGCCTTTTTATCACAAATAACTTTGCTCTGTTTACAATAATTAGACATTGAGCTCTCATACGGAACCTGAACTCTACCACAATATGGTAGAGAATAGGACCAGCCTAGAATCACCTTGTATCAAATATATAATATATATATATATATATAGGGGTACAACACACAACACACAAAAAATTTCATATATTATATATATATATATATAAATGATTATAGCTGCTCTAAATAACTGGATTACTTATGTATATATTAGCATTTAATTTATCTTCCTCATTCACTTTCTTCTTATTTACTATTTCAATATATCTTTCTACCTGTCAGTCTTTTCTTCTATTCATCTGGATTTTGTTTTCTTCAATTTTTTCTTTCTTTCTTTCTTTTATTCCTATGTCTATAGAAGTAAGGTTTCATCTTACTAACACAACACAATACAATTTATCACTCAATAGTGAGACCAGTGTGAGTGACCGACAAACAAACAAACAAACAAACAAACACGCACAAAGAAAAATCTACATTTTGGCAGATTCTTTCTTATAAACAAGTTTTATTAAAGACAAAGCTTTATTTTTAATATTTTGTTAACTGATTTTCACCTGTCTTTTCATGACTTGTATCTAATGTTTGGTTCAAGCTTGTATAGAAATTATCGAGATTTTTTCCTCTAGTTTTCAAACATTATCAGTCATTTTCAAAGATAATGCCAAGATGTTATTGTTTTGGATTCTAAGATATATTTAATCTAATCTAATCTGATCTGATCTTCTATGTATTAATAAAAAATCTTATTGTGTGTGTGATATATATATATATATATATATATATATATATATACACACACAATCCAAAAGTCCAGAGAAGAAATCTTCCTTACGACACAAGAGTTTTTTTTAAAAACCTGTCGCAATTTGAGAGCTCAATGTGTGTTCTTAATGTTAGAGTCACAGAGCAAATTTATAAGTAAAGAAATAACAAAAGACTAAGAGATTTTGCATTATAGCCTATTTAGGGAGCTTAGACAACAAAAAGATCTGTTTTCAAATGCTTTAAAGTAATAAAGAATTCATCATTCGCATATGATGAGTCGGGAGAGTTAGACACAAATTTGGTTATTTTTCTTCGAAGGTTGGAGATATCAATACACACTACACATTTAAAAGCTTAGACCTTTCTTCATTCATATATGTGATGACAGATAGAATGGATGACTGGAACCCACCTGAATCATGGAAGAGAATAGCTTGTATCATGATGATCTGCGCCGGCCATCAAAATAAGGAGATTATGGTTGCTGCTCAATGCTCCCTGAACACTGTAAAAACAATCAGGCATGAACTGGTGAATTGCAATGGAGACAACAAGGCTGTTGCTAGAAGAAAGCAACATGACAGATGATATATATATATATAGAAATTATCGAGATTTTTTCCTTGAGCTTTCAAACATTATTAGTCATTTTCAAGGATAATACAAGATGGAATTTATAGATTTATTTAACATAATCTAATCTAATTTAATCTTTCTATATCTTATCTTATTATAATGGAGATTGTGTGTTTTTCTGTCTGTAACGAAACTATATTACTACTCAAGCCACAATTCCCTTAGTTATTTACATCACATTCTCCATGATTTTATTTTTATTTAAACTTCTATTATATAAAATTGTTATACATCATTAATACTATTGACCATATTTAGATACAAATAACAGGTAATTGTATTTATATATACAACAAAGAGCAGTTTACAGTGTGAATGGTAAGGCTAATTTGCATATTGATCTTTAAAAATTGATTTTAATAAATATATGCTTAGTATTATTGATTTCTAATTGTTTGGTTTTATCTTAATGAATATGAGAAANAGAGTTAACCTGCTCGAGTTTCACCATAAAGATCTTCAGGTTTAAATCCACTGAATTAATCGAGACATCGATCAATAGCAGTCGATTTCACGTGTGTGGTCATTGCATTAAAATGTTCGTTTTTTTTTTCTCCCCAGGTAATGTTTGGTAGTATATTTTACAATCAGACTATTTGCCGTTTTTTGTTACCGCAAGGGGTTTACAACAAGTTTGGTATATTTCAGACTGCTGTCCTCATCTTATTGTGTAAAAATACAATAAACAGGCTATGCTTGTAGCTATACTTATACTTGTATGTATTTATGAGATGAGGCTTGATATGAATAATTTTGATATTTCAGACTGTTGTCCTCATCTTTATTGTGTAAAAACACAATAAACAGGCTATGCTTTGTAGCTATTCTTATACTTGTATGTATTTATGAGATGAGGCTTGATATGAATAATTTTGATATTTCGGACTGTTGTCCTCATCATTATTGTGTAAAAACACAATAAACAGGCTATGCTTTGTAGCTATTCTTATACTTGTATGTATTTATGAGATGAGGCTTGATATGAATAATTTTGATATTTCGGACTGTTGTCCTCATCTTTATCAAGATATCTAAATTTTAGATTGATAGCTGTGCAAAGACAATGACATCTTTATTTCAATGAGATCTTCAAAAGTTCCTCAACATCTTGTTTTATCCATAGTCAAAATATCCAAAATTATTTCCCTGGTTTGGTCATTGCAATGCTCGGATACATAGGGAACACCCGTTGAAGACCGGTGATACAGCAGCTGAAACGTTGTGTTCTTAAATACCACAATAAAGATGCTGTATCCTCCAGCCTTCTTCAGGTGTTCCCTGTCTATCCGAGCATAGCAATGACCCAACTGGGAAATCATTTTGAACAGCTTCAAAAGTTCTATGTAAAATCTCAACGTTTCGGCCGCTGTATCCTCTGGCCTTCTTCAGGTGTTCCCTGTCTATACAAGCATAGCAATGACCCAACCTGGGAAACCATTTTAATCAACAGTCAAACTATCCAAAATGATTGGGATAAAAATTTCAGTGAACTAATCCACGGATTCCATCCAAATGTAAAAAAGTTGGCCAGAAAGCTTGAAAAGATTTTAATAAAATTGTTAAACAGGAGATGTGTCTTTTATTTAATTCTACATGTATAAATGAAAGAATGCTGCCCAAATACACACACACACACACACACACACATCTGGAGGAGAGCAGTTTGATTCATACCTTTCCCAAGAGTATTAGTGCTATGTGAAATGCAAACAGCCTTATCTAGGATTTGAACTCGGGTTGACTAGTGCAAATCATTACACCATGTGCCTCTATAATGAAAATATATATACAAGCCCAGTTATCTACCTCAGATGCAAACTTAGTGTTTGACCCTTATTAGATTGACCTTCTTATTTGACCCTTCTTATTGAGACTGTGGCAGTTTGAAAGTTGAGGCCTCATAAGAACTGTGTACCAAGGAGTCACTCACACTGGTCAGGTAATCTGGCTTTGTTATGGGGGTGGGGCTACTCATGTAGTGTGCCTTGGGTAGGAATAACCTGACAGAGCTTATTCTTCCGCTGGTTTGAATTCAGAGTTTTCTTATGGACCAGTTGCCATACCAAGAAGAACACAGTCTGAACTACTAGTACCTAGCTGGAGGGGTTATAGTTGGATTCAGCTTAAGAAGAATCCCAGCTCAGATATGCAAGATTTAAGTTTTCACTTAAAGTTAGATAATGCTAATTTCACAAGTCATTACTACTTAATAATGAAGTCGGTCCTCACTGAGTGCACTGTATAAAATCTCTACAATAAACTTGATCATAATCTGCACTGTTTAAATGTAGATAAATGCAACTTTCTCCATGAGAAGAATCCCCATCTTGTAACAAGGTTCCTTGGAAGATCTATTCCAAATATATCTTTCCTATGAATAAGACTTAAGCACATGTTGACATGTAGTAGATTGGGGCCCCTGTGTCATAAATTGGTGATGGGGGCATGGGACCCTTGCACCAACCCAGAGTGAACTATACTTCTGGTCCTTTGACAAACTTAAGCAAAATTGACATGTAGTAGTGTGGGGGTCCTGTGTTATATATTTATGTGTGTAGGGTGTATCATAAATTGGTGATGTGGCATAGGACCCTAGCATCGGCCCAGGGTGCACGATACTACTGGTCCTCTGAAAAACTTAAGCAAAATTGACATGTAGTAGTGTGGGGGTCCTGTGTCATAGATTGATGTGTGTAGGGTGTATCATAAATTGGTAATGTGGCATAGGACCCTAGCATCGGCCCAGGGTGCACGATACTACTGTTCCTCTGAAAAATGTAGGTAATCTTGATAAATGAGTCCTTTTTTTCAAATTCATTTTAGTTTGTTAATAATACAAGCAGTTGTGATGATAACAAAAAATGCATCTATAAGAATGAAAATGAAGGGTGGAGACAGATACTTAAAAAAAAATGCAACAAATAATTGTGAAATTGTTTGTTTTTTAAATTTTTTTGCAAAGAGAAAAATGAATAAAAAATAATTAAAAATAGAAATCAAATTTTTTTTTCATCTATCTAGATTTCTAAATGACAATTATTTATTTTATATAATATTTTATTATAGATGTCGACTCTTTTGTTTGTTTTGTTTTGTTTTGTTTTTTCTTTTATAAATTTTTAAAGAATTAAAGTGGGATGTAACATCGTTTTGGTCAACCATTCTTAACCAATTGGATTTCGTTTCGGCTAGAGTATTTTTAGCACATCCCACACATAGTAGTATAAATATAACCCGCTAGCTACTAAAAAGCAGCAATATTTCGTTCGGGCTGTATTGCGGATGCTAACAACAGCATTTCCTCCCCGCCGCTTCAACCAGTGGACAAGGAAAGACAAATTCTAGATCATTTTGTCGTTATAAAATCCCAAAAAGCTTCACTGCATTTGATTTGATTGAGACGAAGCATGTCATTATTACCTCTGAGGAGGTGCACGATTCCTCAGCTGGGCCAGTACTGTTTAACACAGTCACCGAAGCAGCTACATTAATATTTCCATTTATTATAAGGTATGTTTGGTAAAGAGGGGAAAAATAATATCAACAACCAAAAAAAAAAGGCGTTGTTCGTTTCGTTAAGAATTATTAATTTAAACCTCTTTATTTCCGTTCACTTTCTACTTTTTTGAAAACCCCTTTTTTTTTAATTTGTTAAAAAGATATATTTATTTTAATAGCATTGTAAAAACAAGAAAATAATAACAAAAAACATTGATTTCCTTACTCTTACTATGCTTCGTTACTCAAGCGCACGCAACTACTAAAATTGTTTAATGTATTTTTTTTTTTTTTTTGACAAATTGTGTTGCATTTTTTTATTCGTTCCTCTAATATTTTTACAATTTTTTAATTTTTTTTTTTACAATTAAAGCTAAAAAGCTACGTATCATCTGTATATATTTTTATCCCCCCATTCTCGATCTTCTTCTCTTCATATATTTTGCATAATTAAAAAAAAAAAAAGAATGTTTCCTTTTATGTACACACAGTGATAAGGATTTTTTCCCCTTTTTGTAAATCTTATCTTTGCTTTGGCATTTGACAGTCTTTTAAATTAAATTGGATTCTCTCTTTCTCTCTCTCTCTCTCTCTCATTTTTTTTCTTCTTATTTTTCTTCTATTTTCATAACCAAGTTTAAATAAGTAATTTGTAAGTTGCACAAATCATCAAAGCAATATATTCTTCCCAGGTGTTAATTTAATTGATGCATCCTTAAGTTGTTGTTTTATTATTATTATTATTATTATATATTTCCCTTATATAATATATATTATATATATTATATAAGGGAAATATTATATATAATATTGTGAGAATGACTAAATGCAATATTCCTAAAATTAAAAACCTATAATATTTTCAAAATAGATAAAATGTAAAAAAAATAATTAAATATGATATTATGGATATGAAATTATGAAAACATTTACAAAAATAAATATTATATAAATAAATAAATAAATATCATAAAAATGAAAATATAAATAGATATTTATTACAAAAATAAATATCTATTACAAAGATATTATGAAAATGAATATAGGAATATTACAAAAATAGATGTATATCATAAAAAGAGATAAATATTATGAAAATAACACCTTGAATTTAAAGTTTAATAAAGTAAATTTTAATTATGATTGTATCATCAAAATTATCTGAACCTCCTAGTGTTTTTATTATCTCCAATTTCTGGGGGTATCTTTGTTTTGAAGTGTCTTATTGTGGAGGGTTGATGATAATATCAAGTGTAAACAAACTTTCTGCTTTCATTTTTTTCGATAATTTAAAGGCCAGATTAATGTTAGCAATTTCGATGACAAAATTGCTTTTATGGATTTAAAAAAAAAAAAACGATGTTTGTATCTTAGTTGACAGTAAAATTATAGCGCACTTTGCCTTTAAGAAAATTCTCATGTGCACATCTATCTAAGAAGAAACATATAGCGTAGTGCTTGGAGGAAAAATAATAATGATAATAATTCGACTTAACTTTAATTAGAATTAACCATTTTGAAAAAAAAAAATGTCAAGCAAGAAAAAATTCCTCTTCGCTCTTGGACATCCTGCACACAAATGCAGAAGAAAAAAAAAACAGCAACCCTTTTACTTAGGAACTTTTTATTTGCTGCTGCTGCTACTACACATTTACTACTACTAGTACTACCGTTACTATATTTCCTGGATTATTAACTAAAAAGTATGTATTGTATAATTTGCTTAACATTTTAGGACTTTCACTTTTTAAATTATTTTTCTTTTCTTTTTGAATAATCTTATTTGCAACCATACATACGGGATTCAGACTTAAAATTATTCGAAATTTCAGTACAATACTTATCATTGTTTTTAAACTATTCCTGTAGTCACGTATTATCATATATACACAACTTTTATTTTAAGTATTAAATACTAATTTATATCATAGGGGTGTAGGCAAAGATGGTCACACATAAAAATAGAAAATTTAAAAAAATATAAAATAAAATAAAACTGAAGCTGCTATACATCGTATCATAAGGAAACTTCAAATATTTAACACTTTTTGGTAAAGGAACTCTTCTCGCTGATTATTATTTATTTATTTATTAGTGTTTTACTTGCTGTTCGTTCGACCCCCTTGCTATTTAGTGACTGTTAGTATCTGTAGTAGCGGCAGTTAAATAACTGTCCTTGTTAGCTGTTGTATCTTGTGCAATGCATGGGAACCCCACTAGTACTTAAATAATACTTTGTTGACTGATAATGGCTAATGGTATGAAAACAAAAAAATAGGCGTACGCCATAAACTTAGGTTTTACTAGTTCTGTTTGTTGCATACATTTTATAACTTAACTAGTAGTCACTACTTAGACATGACTTAATTGCTATTGAATATTAAATTGCAAACTCTTTTAATAATTTTTATATATTGTCACAAATATCAAACCTCGTATATTCTTTAAACTAGCAGTATAAACTTCATCAGCTACTGTTACTATTATAGTACA
Organism: Doryteuthis pealeii; assembly: GCA_023376005.1. Taxonomy (NCBI): domain Eukaryota; kingdom Metazoa; phylum Mollusca; class Cephalopoda; order Myopsida; family Loliginidae; genus Doryteuthis; species Doryteuthis pealeii. Next base: position 12,017,229 of record CM042179.1, on the reverse strand, counting down.
ACATAAGCTACTACTACTTTCAGGTTCTATTACCATCGCTGCTTTTCTACTGTTTCTCTACTGCTGCTGTCGTCCCTACCACCGCGGCCTCCGTCGCCGCCACCGCCGCTACTGCTCCGGTTGTTTATGTAGTTATTCCAAGATGGCGAACTATGAGAACAGTAACAGAATTGAATCGGAAGATCAAAGCCGTACTGTCAATGGACCTGATGAGCATGTGCCCGCTTCAGGGGATACCGAGGTAATTAACGAACCGGCTTCGGCTTCAACTACAGCCCGGTACGACGCGACAAACACCCCGGACAACGTCGATGTGGAGATAACTTCCCCAGAGAGCGGAGGGGCCCTAATCCTAAAGGGTTACATTAATACCTGGTACAACCCGCCCAGGTACCAAAAACAAAGTAAAGATTTTCCAAAATTGTTACTTGACAGCTTCTTCCCTCTACTGATCAGAAGATTCAGATACGCTATCTTTTTCATCTTCACTGGTACCATAATATGGTGCATTTACGGAGGCTTGCAGTTGACCAGCTCTTCAGACCAGGATACGGAAACCCCAAGTACCGTCTACCTTTATGCTTTTGGTGTCATCGCCGTGTTTGCGGTCGAAATAGCATCTTTCATCTTCACTTTCACAATACATTTTCGTAGTTACTATATAGTTCCATCTGTGTTGATGGGCCCTGGTATCACAATTGTTATGATTGTCGCCTATACATGCCTTGATGGTACCTACTACGAGGTCTCTGCTTTTGCAGCTACGGTCTTTTTCGTTCTGCTTATGTACACATGCATACCTCTTCCCTTGATTGTGGTTGTTGTTGATGGGACCCTTCACTCCTTACTGTTGGAAATTCTAAGTGTTTACAAATCCCCGGAATTTCGTATTGCTCGCATGATCTTTGGCCGAGTCTTATTGCAGATATGTGTCCATGTGCTTGGTATCTACTTGTTTGTCATCTTACAAGTGAGACGTTACAGTCTTTTCCAGAAGATGCACCAGGCCACCGTTGACAAACATGTCCAGGAGGAGGACAAGAAAATAAAAGAGAGAATGATTCATTCTTTAATGCCTCCGTCTGTCGCCAGCAACGTGATTGATGTTCAAGACTCGGGTCCAAGAGAGATCACATTCCGTCCCTTTAATGTGGACAAAATGGATGAGGTTAGTATCCTCTTCGCAGATATAGTTGGCTTTACCAAAATGAGTTCCAACAAAACTGCCGAGCACTTGGTAGCTCTTCTTAGCGATCTTTTCGGTCGTTTTGACGAACTTTGTGAAACTCTGGGTTGTGAAAAGATCAGTACTCTTGGTGATTGTTATTATTGTGTGTCTGGTTGTCCTGAGGAAAACAAGGACCATGCCAAGTGCTGTGTGGAGATGGGTCTTGGTATGATAAAGGCTATCCAAGAATTCGATAAGGAAAATGATGAACAGGTTAACATGAGAGTCGGTGTCCATACTGGAACTGTCCTCTGTGGAATTGTCGGATCGAAACGATTCAAATTTGATGTTTGGTCAAACGATGTTACCCTGGCTAACATCATGGAAGCCACAGGACAACCAGGAAGGGTGCATATTTCACATGCATCCTATGTTTATTTAGAAAATGAATATGAAGTGGAAGAAGGCGAAGATTGTGAAGGTAAGTTATTTGCTTTTATATTTTTGTTTTTGTTTGTTGCTATCTTTATTTGTATTCTATTGGGGGGAAAAGTGTCCTCTTTCCTAAACCTTAATTACAAATATTAAGGTTTTCGCCTTTTCAGAGACAAACACTTTAAAGAACGTAACTCTTAAAAAGTAATGTGGTCTAATTTTAGTTTGAGAATTCCTATTTTCTAGGTTAAAGTATTTCCTGCTAAGCAAGCTTATAAAATTAAAGAATTCGACAAAGAATTTCTGAAGAGAAATTTATTTTACTCTGCGTAAAACGTAAATTTGTCTTGCACCTTTTATTTATTTATTTATTTATTTATTTTTTTTTTTTCTCTTCTTAATTTCCAAAACAAGAACGAAAAATTTGTGTACATGCATTCAAATTCACGTATTCGACAATATACTTTTTTTTTTTTTTTTTTTTTTTTTTTTTACCCCTGAAAAAAAAGAAGCTGTTTACCTCGTAAACATATATTATTAGTGTTGTTTTTAGTCAGTCTGATTTAAAACTAAACTAGGATTGTTCACTTTTTGCATTCCGATGGTAACACAAAAAAGCCATGAATTTTCTTTTTCTTCTCTCCTTTCAATCTTAAGTTTAAGTTGCGATTCAAGTGATCACTTCAATAAAACCACTTGAATGCGGCTTTCATCTTCAAGAGTAACAGACTGCATTTTATCTTTCTACTACTCCTATTAAAAAAAAGCTAAAGCAACATTATTTCCACCTCATTAAATAACTATAATTTTAATAATTATTTTATAATTATTTAAACAGAACTAGACTGTTAGTTTCTGAAATAACGTAAATAGGGGGTAAGGGTGTCTCTTGCTGATAAGGATAAAAATATTTAATAACAAGTTAACTAGTTCGAAACAATAAACGTTACCAGATTTAACTTGTCTTTTTTTCTTTCTTTCTATTAAATGTAATGCGCAATGTCATATTAGTGAAGTATTTTTTATGCTATTTATTATCAGTCAAAATCTATTAGCATTGTCAACATGTTAATGCTCTTTATTTACATGTGAATATGACAACTGCTTAACTCTCGCTCGCCTCTTAACATTTCTCGTATTTGTCTTTTGAAATGACTTACCTTTTCTTTTTCTTTAATTTTTAATCTTTATCTATTTATTTACTTTTTCTAAGAAAGGGAAATACTATTTTAAGAATTGTACTTATTTAGAATAACACACTGGTGGAAAATGGTTATGGTAATGTCTAACAAAAACCAAACCCATCAACATAAGAATAAGTTTGTCATTGTCTTTTTATTTTTATTCGCGAACTTTTTACATACTCCAACAAAACAAAACAAAACAAAACAAACAAAAAAAAATGTCCAATTTTAAAAGTCGGCCATATTGATTTTTCAAGAGACAAGACATCCCCCCCGTCATCACCTCAGCCTGAGAGTGATTAAAAAAAAATGTTGAATTAATTAGGGTTGGGGTTAATTACCAAATTTGTCTCCCCCCCCCCCGAAAAAAACATTCCTGCTGAGATGGTTAGGTGGAGGGAGGAATCAAATATGGCCGCCTATATAAAATTGGACGTTTGTTTGTTTGTTTGTTTATTTATTTTTATTTATTTATTTATTTTTTTGCGTAAAAAGTTCCTAAAGACAATGATTGAAACTTATTCTTATCTGGATTGTGAATGTAGATACTAAATTTCTATATTGTATATTTTCTTAGCATAACCAGAACCATTTTCCTCGGTGTGCTATTCTAAATAAGTACCTCAAAATTTAATTCTCAGCTACTTGTTCTAATATATTTTATTTTTGTGTCATTGATATCTAGTCTTCCCCACCCTTCACTCAACTATGAGAACCCGCTGTGCCGTATAGCGAAGCCACGAATCTCACTATTTTAGTACATATCTGTATTTACATTAATTGTAGTAGAAATTTGAACTTTCACTTTTTCAACTGTGTGTGTGATAAGTGATATATATATATATATATATATATATCACTTGTCATTTTTTACTATTTCAAGTACAAATGTGATATTTATAGAATTGAAATAACCTTCTTTTGTAAAGGCTTTCACTTTATTTTATCACTTATCCAGAGTTGCTTGGAGTCTGTGCTATGGGGGTGGGGCGTAGTTGCCGGTGCACGCACATGGAAAATTATTCTACTGTAGATATGTAATAATACTTTTTTTTTCTGTTTTTGTTTGTTTTGTTTTCATAATAAATGGGATGGATCTGTGTTTAAAATTCCATGTTAACCTAGAATTTTTTTGCATAAATGGTAATCTTATCTAGAGATGGGAGGGTAACTTAATTTCATATGCTTCTTTGAAAATAATTCTTTAAAATCTTGATAGATACAAATATTAGTTTGTTTTTGTATTGGATTTAAAAAATAGAAAAAAAAGAAAAGAAAAAGAAGCAGAATTGTGTACATTAAAATCTTTTCAGCTTTAAAGTCTTTCTAATAAAATTTCTAAAGATAAGTTAACTAGTAGCTCAGTCGGTAGTGTAGGGCTAAGGAACCACAAGATTCCAGGTTCGATGCCGCTCCTCGCCCACTCTGCGTATGAGTAGCACAGGGCTCTGTGCGGCAAAGTGAGGTGCTGATGGTAGGTGTGGCGCTCCCACCTCAGATGCCAAAAACAATCTTAAACTGTATTATCTTTACTTAAACTAAAACAAAAAAGTTGACATGAATTGTCACTAATTTTGCTTTTCCTCCCCTCAGCTAAATGTTTGTTCATAAGTAAGTAAAGTCGTTAGGGTGGCCTAAAGTCGGTATCGGCCAATCAGCGAGTGAGTCTATCCCCTTTTCACTAGCGCTAGACCAAGGATATTGTTTTTGCGTCTGGGTGGAGCGCCACACCTACCATCAGCTCCTTACTTTACCGCACAGATCCCTGTGCTACTCATACGCTGAGTTGGCGAGGGCCGGTATCAAACTAGGAACCTTGTGGTTTCTAGCCGAACGCTCTACCGACTGAGCTAGGAACACTGAATTATAGTACTATGCATTATTCGGACTATTGTCCCCAACTTCAATTGTTATCTGTACAACGTTTCAGCCGATGTGCCCGCCGGCCTTCTTCATGTATTTCTTGTCGGACTCGGGGAACCTTCTTGGACTCGGAGAAATACCTGAAGGCCAGCGGGCACATCGGCCGAAATGTTGTACAGATAACAATGAAGATGGGGACAATAGTCGAATAATGCAGATAATACTAATCATCAAACCTCATCTAAAAAATTCAGATATTGAATTATAGGTTCTGTCATTCATCCTTAGATTTTTAGTCACAGAACCAACAAGTTAGTCTTGGTGGATGAGCAGTCCATGACCTGCAACACTCCACTTAGACCCTTACTTAAGCTAGACAGGCGGTCTCAGAGGCCCCCTCCGATTAATCTGCTTGGTCACATCAAGCCCTTGCACCTATATAATAATGGAGATTTGCTTCCAGTTTTTGCTGTAACAAAAATTACGTCACTGCTTACGTTACATTACCCAAAATCGTCATAACAGAATAAATACACTCAAAATTTGAACATGCAACATTAGACAGTTCTCATTGTTTTTTAAAACCAGTTTTAATAAATACATGACTGTTATTATATATCTATATATAGTTTGTTTTATTTTAATACATATTTAAAGTTTACATTTCAAATTGTTTTATTTTTTAATCCTTTAATGAATTTGATGATTTTACTTACTTAGGGTACAAACTTGCTGACATTGAATTTTTTACTCCCACCCCTCAGGCAATGTTTCAAAAATCTATTTTTACATCGCCCGGAGGTTTTTTTTTTTTTTTTTTTTTTTTTTTTTACTAGTATATTAAAATATATTTTACACATCCTTCAGTGTATCTCAGTTGGTAGAGCATCCACTTAGGAACCTTGAGGTTCCTGGTTCGATACCCCCCCCTAAATTCAGTGCATGAGTAGCACAGGGATCTGTGTAATAAAGTAAGGAACCGATGGTAGATGTGGTGCTTCACCTCGGATGCTAAAAAACAATCTCCTTGGTCTAGTACTTTTTTACTTTGTATTATTGAAATATTTAAAATGATCTTTACACAATTATAAAAGTTGTTGTCCAAATTTTTTATCTATTTTATATGTTGATGTTTTTGTCATACTAAAAGTAAAGTAGTAGAGTTGTCGGGATGGCTTAAAGTCAGTATCAACCAATTAGCAAGGGAGTCTATCCCCTTTTCACTAGCGCTAGACCAAGGAATTGTTTTTGCGTCTGAGGTGGTGCCACACCTACTATCAGCTCCTTATTTTAACACACAGATCCCTGTGCTACTTCATACGCTGTGTTGGCGAGGGCCGGTATCGAACTAGGAACCTTGTGGTTTCTAGCCGAACGCTCTACCGACTGAGCTAGGAACACTGAATTATAGTACTATGCATTATTCGGACTATGGTCCCCCAACTTCAATGTTATCTGTACAATGTTTCAGCCGATGTGCCCACCGGCCTTCTTCGTGTATTTCTTGTCGGACTCGGGGAACCTTCTTGGACTCGGAGAAATACCTGGAGATTGTTTTTGCGTCTGGGTGGAGTGCCACACCTACCATCAGCTCCTTATTTTACAGCACGGATTCCTGTGCTACTCATACGCTGAGTTGGTCCAGTATTGAATTAGGAATCTTGTGGTTTCTAGCTGAATGCTCTACCGACTGAATTAATTGATGGCAGTGGGGTTATATTTTAAAATATAATAAATGGGTTTAAATGGGCTCTTTAGCCTTGGTCGGCAACCCATCAACTCAAGAAGTCTGACACAAAACCTCTGCTGCCTTTGAAGGAAAGGCTAGGGTAGTAAACCCTGAAAATAAATCAGGAGCCGGAGTCCCTAGGGTGGTGTGATGCTGAAATCCAGTATTACCCATCAACTCCTGTGACACTACCATTGCCAAACTGCATTGGTCCCTTACCGTTCCTTTGGATCACAGCGGCAGTGTGGAGAGGGGGGATTTGCTGCATGGGCAACAGCTCATCCTCCATATGAACCCACCCAGGCTATGTAGTTAACAAAAAAAAAAAAAATGAATAAAAAACCTTGACACTACTCCATCGTCTCTTGTAGACGGAAGGATGCCAACCATAATATTTATGGATCTTTAATAATGAAATTATAATGTGAACAGAAATTCATCAGGTCGGACAGCCGAATCACTCCACTGAAAAAGACGTTCTCCCAACTGCAAAAGTCCCTGACAAAATCTGTCAGCAACAATGTTACAGCAGTCTTCAATCAATCCGCCAAAGTTTACTCGTTTCTTGTCAGAAGCATGTCTTTTGTTCTCGTTAGCAAGATGTGAGATCAATCCCTCGGGTTAGCTCAGTCGGTAGAGCGTTCGGCTAGAAACCACAAGGTTCCTAGTTCGATACCGGTCCTCGCCAACTCAGCGTATGAGTAGTACAGGGATCTGTGCGGTAAAGGAGCTGATGGTAGGTGTGGCGCTCCACCTCAGACGCTAAAATAATCTCCTTGGTCTAGCGCTAGTGAAAAGGGGATAGACTCCCTCGCTGCATGGCTGATACCGACATTAGGCCGCCCCGACGACTTTTACTTTACTTTTATCTCAACATAATTTTTTATTTAAAAAAAAAAATTTTTTTTTAATTTTTACCTATCTTATATGTTAATGTGTTTGTCACGTTATTTCAAATTAATATTACCTACCAACTATTCGCTTACAAATCATCTTATTATAATGGAGATTGTGTGTTTTTCTGTCTGTAACTGAAACTATATTACTACTCAAGACACAATTCCCTTAGTTATTTACGTCACATTCTCCATGATTCTATTTCTATTTAAACCACAATTAATAATAGAACTGTTTGACATTATTAATACTGTTGGCCTTACCTAAATACTAATAACATGCAATTGTATTTATATATACAACAAAATACCAGTTTTCAGTGTAAACGTAAAGCTAATTTGCATATTGATATTAAAAAAACTGATTTTAATAAAAATGTGCTTGGTATTATTAATTTCTAATTGTTTGGTTTTATCTTAATGAATATGAATAAAAATCTCTTCAATAAATCCTAAAAGAAATTCATTAACAAGAAGAAATAACTGTAATTTTATTCTTTACTTCCTATTTTAATTAAATAGTTAAATTAGGAAAATTTAGCATTGAAAAACGGAAGTGATGAAAGAGTAAGTTTCAGTTGTTCTATTTTCCGATTATACCCCCTCCGTTTCAAATCTTTTTATCTGAATTCTTATTTAGTTTCATTTGCCTTTCTGATTTAATTTAATATTTCATTACATTTAAACTTAAATACTTGCACCCGTAGGGTGCATATATTTGCTAGTATGTATAATTTATGTATAAATAGGATTGGCATTAAATATCCCACAAGGGTTGATATTCCATTAAACGCAACCAACCAACAATATTCCATTTTCATATTTCTATTTGTTGTTAGAACAGCAAAGCTAAGCAACGATGAGACTGGTCAATACTTAATTGGGTGACCACTTAAGCAACAGCAGAAAGAAACCTGGGTAAAATCAAACTTAATGGACCTAAATTCCACCATCGTATGTCACCCCCGCCGAAAGAAAAAATACTAAAAATCAGGGATTAACCAAATTTATTGAAATGTTCAGTGTTGATATATTAATTAATAAAATATATAATGCACCAGTTATTTTATTTAAAATCTTTTACATTTTTTCAGGTCAGTTAACTTTGAACCATATATCTTTGAGGCTTAACACAAATACTCAGATACATGGTTCAAAGTTAACTGACCTGAAAAAATGTAAAAGTTTTTAAATAAAATAACTGGTGCATTATATCTTTTATTCATTAATATATCAAACTGAAAATTTCATTTAAATTAATTCCCTGATTTTTTTTTTTTTTTTTTTTTTTTTTTTTTTTCAGCAGGGTGACATACGATGGTGGAATTTAGGTCCGTTAAGTTTGATTTAACTGAAACCTGAGTCCTTTGTTTATTAAAAATGACTTGATTCAGAATTAAATGACCTGAAAAGGGTTGATAAAATACAACAACCTACTTGTTTAATTCCTTTAACTTGCCTGATTAAATAACGAGCCAGGTATAAAAACTAAAAAATACCTGTATCGTTATAAAATCATCTGTTAGGGAAACACTTAGCAGTGCTGGCATGTATCAGATTACGCTGTGAACATGGATTCTCATGATTCTCTCTCACTAAGCATCCCTGCTGGTAGGCTCCTGGTAGGTCCTCTGCTCAGCATCCAGAATCTTCACAGATGATTAATATAGGTTTTTGCTGGTTGACACACAATGGTGTGTCCATATGTAGGTGTCCACACAAACCCCATTCCCAAGCATTTACTATTCATGTTTTCTATGAATACTACTTTATGAAAATGGGGGCCGTATCATAGTGGGGGGGGGTGTATCATAGATTCAGTGGTTGTGGGGGTCATGAGACCCTAGCCCTGATAGTTAGTGAATGTTTAACTTGACAACTAAAAAAAACATTAATGTTGCTAAATTTGATTTACTTTTTTTCATATATTTTTATGAATACTACTTTATGAAAATTGATGTGTAGTAGAGTGGGGGCCTGTATCAGATTGGGTGGGGCTCATTAGGACCCTAGCTTTGGCATCATTTTTGGGGTCTTTTTCAATTTGGGTTCTAAAATGTTGTTAAATTTAATTTATTTTCTATGAATACTACTTCTTGAGAATTGTCATGTAGTAGTGCCCCCCCCCTATCATAGATTGGGTGGGGTGGGGGCATGAGATCCTAATGTTGTTAAATTTGATTTACTTTTTACTTATACTAGCAAATATATGCACCCTCCGGGTGCAAGTATTTAAGTTTTAATGTAATAAAATATTGTATTAAATTAGAAAGGCTAATGAAACTAAATAAGAATACAGATAAAAAGATTTGAAAACAGAGGGAGTATAATAAAAAATGGAACAACTGAAACTTACTCTTCCATCATTCTCGTCTTTCATTGTTATTTTTTCTAATTTAAGTATTTAGTTAAAAGAGGAAGTAAAGAATAAAATGAGTTTTTTTTATCTTATTAATGGATTTCATTTAAGATTCATTGAAGAGATTTTTGCTTATATTCATTAAAATAAAACCAAACAATTAGAAATCAATAATACTAAGCTCATATTTAATAAAATCACATTTTTAATAACAATATGCAAAGGTGAAGCAATTTTATTAATAATTGAGTTTTAAATATAAATAAAATCATGGAGAATGTGTTGTAAATAACTATATTAATTGTGACTCGATTAGTAATATAGTTTCGGTTAGAGACAGAAAAACACACAATCTCCATTATAATAAGATTTTCTATGAATACTACTATATGAAAATTGAGTGGGGGCCTGTATCAGATTGGGTGGGGCTCATAAGGACCCTAGCTTTGGCATCTAATTAATGTTTAATCTTAAAAACAAAAAATAGTAATGTTGTTAAATTTGATTTACTTTCATATATTTTCTATGAATGCTACTTTTTGAAAATTGTGATGTTGTAGAGTGGGGGTCCGTATCATAGAATGAGGGGCGGGGTTAAAAGACCTTAGCACTGACACTTAGTGAATGATTCTTAAAAATTTTTTTCTTCTTTTTTTTTTTTTTTTTTTTTTTTTCTTTCAAATATTTTCTATGAACACTACTTTTTGATGACCCAGAGTGGTAGTACCTGTTGGGGTCCCATCTATAGGTTAAAGAACAAAATGAGTTCTAAAAAATGTTTACAAAACAATATGAATCAACCAAAATGTCTTCGATATAAAATGACCCAATATTTGCTGTAAAAACCAACCAACTACTTTTTGAAAATTGGCATGTAGTAGTGGGGGTGTGGTCTATATCATAGAATAGACTGGGGTTATAAGGCCTTAGCCCTGATACTTAGTGAATGTTTCTTAAAAACTATACAAAAAATAATGTTGCTAAATTTGATTTACTCTTTCTTTCATATATTTTCTATGAATACTACTTTATGAAAATTGTCAGAGAGGGGGGGGGGGCTCCATATCATAGATTGGGGTGGGGGGGTCATGAGATCCTAATAATGTTGCTTAATTTGATTTTTTTTTTGTTCACTTTAGAATACTTATTATATTTGGCAAGTGGCTTTTAAAGTAGACTCTTCTTTGTAAAATAATCACAGCAACAGATGTTTCTTTATTTTGTGAACGTTGTTGTCTTAATTATAATCTTTTCAGTTTACAGAATCTTATGTAGGTATTACTTTAACAGCAGAAGATGTTTTAAAACAAAATTCTGTGTGTGTGTGTGTATAGAGGAGTTTTTCAACCTTTTTCATCTCATGGCACAGTGAGCTGGGCAATATATTGATCGTTGTACACCATCAGTATATAAACATATAATTATTTTATCATTTAAATTTTAAAAGAATAGGGAAATGTGAAAATGTGCTACAAGTGTAAAAGAAAACAATGTAATTTTATTTCTAACTAGAAGTGGCTACCTGGCGTCGCCTGGGTAAAGGGGGATTGTTTTTAATTTAGTCTGGTAGGTCGGTTATTACTGAATCGTGAGTTGGATTCCCACAGGATGATCCCTTAAAATCCCCATGATACACACAACTGCCCTTTATATATGTATTGAAGGTATATTTTTAATAAATTAAAAAAACAAAAAATACTAAAGTAATAGAATAAAAATATTAAAAGGATGATCAACCGTCCTCAACAGTCATGGCAACCCCACAGAATCTTCATGGTACACTAGTGTGCCGTGGCACACCAGTTGAAAAACTCTAGTATATAGTAACATATGCACTGTTTTATTAGTGTAGTAATAAACATGTTGGATTAGTAAATGTTTGCAACTTATTTTCCAGACATACATATACATAGACATACATAGACATACATATACATATACATAGACATACATATACATAGACATAGACATACATAGACATAGACATAGACATACATAGACATATACATATACATAGACATAGACATATACATAGACATAGACATAGACATACATATACATACATATACATAGACATACATATACATAGACATAGACATACATAGACATAGACATAGACATACATAGACATAGACATAGACATACATAGACATAGACATAGACATACATAGACATAGACATAGACATACATATACATAGACATAGACATACATATACAGACATAGACATATACATAGACATGCATATACATAGACATGCATACCCGAATACATGCATACAGATGTATACACACGGATATATACTCATAAGGACGTGTACACACGCAAATACATATAGGCATATCCACACACAGGTATACAGGCATATCCATGCACACAGGCATACAGGCATATCCACACACACAGGCATATCCACGCACATCCACACATATACAGGTATACACACACCACACAGGTATACACACACGCATACAGGCATATCCCCACACACACACACACACGCGCGCAAAAAGGCATATCCACACACACACACACACACACACACACACACACACACGCAAAACAGGCATATCCACACACGCATACAGGTGTGTGTATATATATATATATACATGCATACGGTCATGTATAAACATATGGTGGGATGGGTAAATTGTTATCTCAATTATGCAAAAATGAAAATGACACTGACATCTCACTTTATCAGACCTATTTACCAAAATTACATAAAAAAATATCTTGAAATTCTATAGATTAAATTTATTCAAAGAAATGGGCATTGGATTCAATGACGGCCTCCAGACTAATTTCAAATCTCCTCTGTGACTTTGCAATGGTCTCAATTTTAAGTTATTAAATTATATTAGTTAATCAGTAATCAAAAACTACTTTTTCTTATAAGCATATTAAAGTGTATGTACATTTTTAATGCTGAATGGCATCTCTTTATAGTTATAAGTCTACACATACATACCAAATGGACGCGATTCCTTATATATATTGTTTGAATAAAATGCACAACAACAATACTGAATACCAAACTAGTTTAAACATTGAAATATTCCTATAAATCATGAAATTATGGCTTTGAATGAGTTTGATGAGTCCCAACTAAAGTTTCATAATAAATTGTAGGGGTTTTATTTATGATCTGGGGAAACCACTAAAGCCATTTAATTCCTACCTTGTAACAATCCTGTGTAATTCATTTCTAAAAAAACTATTGAAATGTATTTAGTTGGGACTCATAAAATTTCCCGGGGACTCATTCAAAGCAAATATTTGTGTCCCAGGATGCACTAAATCAAAAAGCTATCCCCCCCCGTCGCCTGGGGCGTTAGAATTTACCGACTGCACCTCTGCAGAGGGGTAAGACTCCCCCAATGGGGCTACCTGTTGGCCGTGGGTGGCGACCGTGATGCTTAAGGATAGAACCCAGGTGGCTGAGCAGTCCATGACTTGCAATATTCCACTTTAAGCTTTTCTTGGGCTAGACGGGTGGTCGGAGAGGCCCCCTCCGATGAATCGGCTGGTCACGTCAAGTCCTAGCAACTATATGATTGCCCCAACCCTATTGCCCTTATGGCAACCCCCCAATCCTTATCATATGGGTGCTAGAAGGTGGTGGCTGAGGGTTTACATTGGAATGTAGTACTAACTTTTAGGAAAAAATTTTACTGTCCTGGATGATGTATTGATCGTCCCGGATGTGATTTTTATCGTCCTCAGGACAACGGAACGACGTTAGTGTCGAGCCCTGCCTCAAACATTATTTCTCCATTTGGTAAGATAGGATAATTGTCTTTGCAAAGTGACCCTTTTAAGCATTTTAGCTCTATCATACAGGTTGATAGACATCTATAACTAAATATCTTATATCTACTAGTACAAAATAAAAAACGCCCTCCAGGCGATGTAAAAATAGATTTTTGAAACATATTGCCTGATGGGTGGGAGTAAAAAATTCAATGTCAACGAGTTTGTATCCTAAGTAAGTAAAATCATCAAATTAATTAAAGGATTAAAAAATAAAACAATTTGAAATTTAAACTTTATTGTATTAAATAAAACAAACTAAACAGCCTTCTTCAGGGCAAAATGTTTGATATTTTAAGTCAAAATACCGTTTTAACTTCAAATATCAAACATTTTTTCCCCGAAGAAGGCTGTTTAGTTTGTATACTGAAATATTTTATAATTTTCTATTATTTCATTTCATGTTTAAAATAATAATAAAGAGAATACAATTTGTACATGAACAAACTTTTGGACGAAACATGTGTTGGCATTTCATTAAACCATTTTTATCCATTCAATATTTTCTTTCCTTTTATTTATTTATCCTTTCAACATATATATTGAAAGATTAAGTATTTCTTTGATATTAGCTAGAATTCATTATAGGTAAAAAAAAACTTTGTTTTATTGTATTTTAATGACTTGAAAATAATACAATAATGAATAAAAGATTTTGCTGGACCAGGCTAATTGTATTATATTTTTCATCTATTCAACCCATAAATGGAATCCTAACAGGTACTACCACTCTAGATCAGAGTGGTCCTGGGAGTAATGGTGATGAAAGGGTACTCCATTCTCCCCAGAGCTCCAGAATTAGAGCCTCACCACTAAATGCAGTTTAACATCATACCCTGGAAACTATACTATGCTAGGATTGAGGATTTTAAATAAGTATAATTATTTTCCTACTGTGCAACAAAAAATGGCAAATCATAAAATCCTATTGACAATAGAATAAAGCCATTTCCAATTTAATTTGCAACTTAGTGTGAAGTCTGAAGAGGTAACTACTATGTGCTGATTATAGTACTTCCCTTTATTGATTTTTAATACAACCTGTCTGCCTTTTCTTTTCTTTTCTTTCTTTCTTTCTTTCTTTTTTTTTTTTTAATTGTTTTTTTTTGCTTCAAAGGATTATCTCGCTAGATAATCCTTTCTAGTGTCATTCTCTTCTGAAGATTGGAGTTAGTTTCTATTGGTGTTAACTTTGTGAATCAACACGAGAAGAACTGTATCGGTGACGTGAACAGAATTCAACATTGATGTCTCGGTGTTTTATCGATAAGAGCTTATTCATTGTTTAACTCCAATTCTTTAAACGGTATATCTGCCACTCTTGTGTTCTTTACACTATGCAACACCCAAGACTCCTTAAAGTAGCAACAATGAACATAGTCCCTAAGAATTTGGAAGTGCTATTCTACTTCTAGACCGCCCTGTCGTCTGGGACGTTAGAATACACCGACTGCACCACTGCAGAGGGGTAAGACTCCCCCGATGGGGCCACCTGTTGGCCGTGGGTGGCGACCTGTGATGCTTAAGGATAGAGCCCAGGTGGATGAGCAGTTCATGGCATGCAATACTCCACTTTGGCCCTATCTTGGGCTAGACGGGTGGTCGGAGAGGCCCCCTCCGATCAATCGGCTGGTCACGTCAAGCCCTAGCACCTATATGATTGCCCTTATGGCAAGCCCCAACCCCTTTTTAACATATGGGTGCTAGAAGGCAGTGGCTGCGGGTCTACGTGTCCTGGGAATAACGTTAAACTCTATCTGATGGTGAGGTTCCAGTTCTGGAGGTTTGGGGAATGTGGAGCACCCCTTCATCACCATTGCTCCCTGGTCCACTCTGACCCGGAGTGGTAGTACCTGTTAGGGTCCCATCTATGGATTAAATAGAAAAATGTATTTATAAAAAAATTGTATTATCCATTAAGAATTGATTTATTTCAAAAACTTTATCGGCATTAAATGACCCACTCCAGTTGATATGCCGTAAAACAAAACAAAACAAACAAATCTACTTCTAGCACCCTAGAGACATTAGCCTTTCTGTTAGATGTTCAGATTACTTCATGATATTTTTATGAATGAGGTCTTGGGAAATTCTCGAGCAATTATTTTGTATTTTATTCATGTTTGTTTTGTTTTTGTTTTATCTATCTTCTATCTATACATATATAAAGGGAAGTTGTGTGAATCTGTATGTTCGGAGGAAACTTCAAAAATAGAATAATTGACGACAAAGTAAATATATACATTACATATAACGATTTTTATCCATTCAACATTTTCGTTCCCTTATTTATTTATCCTTTCAACATATTGTCGGATTCATTTCCATTTTTCAACTTATATATTTTTTTTTGGGGGGGGGGAGAATATGTGCTTAATTTAAGTCGTACCTAATTTTTGAAAGTTAATTAATTAATTAGGCGGGAATACCTATTTAAATGTAAGGCTAAACAAATCGAGAAAAATCACTCTTTCAAATCAATAATTTTTTTTTTTAAATTTTTTTTTAAATTTTTTTTTTTTACTGAGCCTTCAACAGTCTAATGTCTCTATCTTCATTTGATCCCTTGGGCACCCATTTCCTTGCCTGCAATTGGAGATTTGAACGAGCCACACCTGAATGTGCACTGATTAACATAAAATAAAATAAGACTATTCAGTAAATCTGAAAGTTAGGTATCTGATATGAAAGATGAAACTAAACATGAATTTTTAAAACTATATATTAAACAAGTTTCAACCGATTTCACCTGACAAAAATCAACATTTGCACAGATTGTAGTTACTCATATTCATTAAGTTTGTATGGGAAAAGTTTTTATGCTAAATAACTTTTTTTATTCTTTCAAGTGATGGGTTTTCTATATTGTTTTTAAATAATTTGGATAGTAAATGGTGTGTATCATTTTATATTGAAATAAATTAGAATAAAGTGAAAATAAATAATCTTTGTGTTCATATTTAATTTCATTAGTCTTTCCAATTCAATATATTCAATTATATCAAAACTT
Organism: Doryteuthis pealeii; assembly: GCA_023376005.1. Classification (NCBI taxonomy): domain Eukaryota; kingdom Metazoa; phylum Mollusca; class Cephalopoda; order Myopsida; family Loliginidae; genus Doryteuthis; species Doryteuthis pealeii. The sequence continues at coordinate 12,000,770 of CM042179.1, read as the reverse complement.
AAATACTTGTACCTGGTGGGCACATTTCTTTTTTTGCTAGTCACTATAATTCCACAGAATTAATCATCTTCATAGTGTTTGTTTCACTATTGTTACAGATTTCTTTAGTGTTAATAAAACACAAAATAATGCGTTTTTTTTTTTTTTTTTTTTTTTTTTTTTTTACATGGTTAAAAAAATTTTGTATGAAATTAAAAATTATTATTTTTTTTAATATTAACTGTGTTTCTCTGATCAACCATCAATTTAATTCAAATATAAAACCTATATTTTCTTTAATTAATAATTTCTTTTGTTTTACAACTCTAAAGTAAGTAGTCGTCGGGGCGGCCTAAAGTCGGTATCAGCCAATCAGCGAGGGAGTCTATTCCCTTTTCACTTGCGCTAGACCAAGGAGATTATTATAGCGTCTGAGGTGGAGCGCCACACCTACCGTTAGCTCCTTACTTTACCGCACAGATCCCTGTGCTACTCATATGCTGAGTTGTTGAGGGCGGGTATCAAACTAGGAACCTTGTGGTTTCTAGCCGAACGCTCTACCAACTGAGCTAACCCGGCCCAAAAGTTATTAAACCTTTCAGTTCAATTTTTGTCATCTGATTTCATACCTAAGGGATCGGAAACTTAACAGACAAAAATAAATAAAATATTCATTCAAATAATTTCTAGACTAATTTCTTATACAAATTAGTATTTATAAATGCTGATTTTTAAAAATTTTTTTAAAAAAGGTTTATTGCTTAGAATAACTTTAAAAACTATTGTAGCGTAATTATTATGGTCTACAGGAAATTTAGGGATTGAAAATAAAACGCTATTCGGATTTCTGGAGAAAGAGAGGAAAAAGAAATAAGAACCAAGAGAGGTTAGTTTGTAACTCAATTGACCGACCAATCACCCCGGAACTAAAGTTAAAAATAAAACCGGAAGTTCTAGTTTATGCGGAGGAGTGGAAGTGACCCTCCCACCTCCAGGATGACAAACAAGAAGAAAATCGTTCTTTTTTGGCTTGGCTTCGTGGGAGGCAGATGGGTGCTTTCTGGGTTCGCCCATATGGGTTTTGCACAGTAGTACCGAACATGATTTACAATAGAATGATTTGACCTCTTTCTCTCTTTCTCTCTTTCAAAAGGAATAAACGACCCCTTTGTGACTATACGACTTGCATCCGCCCTGTCGGTGGGGCATTAGAATGCACCGACTGCACCTCTGCAGGGGGTTAAGACTCCCCCAATGGGGCCACCTGTTGGCCGTGGGTGGCAACCCATGATGCTTAAGGATAGAGCTCAGGTGGATGAGCAGTTTATGACATGCAATACTCCACTTTGGCCCTATCTTGGGCTAGACGGGCGGTCAGAGAGGCCCCCTCCGATCAATCGGCTGGTCACATCAAGCCCTAGCACCTATATGATTTTCCCAACCCTATTGTCCTTATGGCAAGCCCCAACCCCTTTTTATCATATGGGTGCTAGAAGGCGGTGGCTGCGGGTCTACATGTCCTGGAATGACGTTAAACTCTATCTGATGGTGAGGTTCCAGTTTTGGAGGTTTGAGGAATGTGGAGCACCCCTTCATCACCATTGTTCCCTGGTCCACTCTGACCCGGAGTGGTAGTACCTGTTAGGGTCCCATCTATGGATTAAATAGAAAAATGTATTTATAAAAAAATTGTATTATCCATTAAGAATTGATTTATTTCAAAACTTTATTGGCATCAAATGACCCACTGAGGTTGATATGCCGTAAAACAAACAAACCAAACCAAACGACTTGCGTATGTTGTTTCTGAACTAACGACTACTAGTAGAACTCGAATTTGGCCCTATGCAACACTATTACTTAATATTTTCTTTGGTGAACTGCATTATATCATCAAACTGCAACTGTATAACTCAGTCGGTAGAGTGTTCGGCTGGGAACCTCAAGGTTCCTGGTTCAGTACCAGCCCTCGCCAACTCAGAATATGAGGAGCTAATGGTAGGTGTGGTGCTCCACCTTAGACGCTAAAAACAATCTCAATAGTCCATTGCTAGTGAAAAGGGCATAGACTACCTCACTGTCTGGCTGATACCGATTTTAGGCCCGCCCCAACAAATTTACTTTGGAGGTGCATGGTCTAATGGTTGGTCATAGAAATCAATTCCTGGACAAAGCTGTTTGAATTTCACACAGTGCTAATACCCTTGGGAAAGGTATGAATCAATTCTCCCTCCAGCTCTGTAAATAGCATGGTAGACTGGGCTCTTTAACCATGGCTAGGTAACCAGTCTAGTAGAAGGAAAAACTCTGAATTCAAACCTGTTAAATTCCGCTTAAAAAATTGACCTTGTATCGCATCCTGCTTGTGTGGAGGGGTTGGTAAATATATATATTGAAAACTACTACTATATGAATTTTCATATTTTGGAAAAGGGTATTTGTGGAGGGAAGGATGTCTCAGTAGTAAAGCAATTTACTAATTTAGTACAGGTGAAAAATCCAAATTACTCAGTAGCCGTACAATGGATTTAAAAAATTCAAAAAACATTTTCCATTTTTCAAGGAGGCTAATCTAAATGGCTAGGTAACCAGTCTAATAGAAGGAAAAACTCTGAATTCAAACCTGTTAAACTCCACTTAAGAAATTGACCTTGTGTCGCATACTGCTCATGCGGAGGGGTTGGTTTTTTGTTAGGCTTAGAATTTTTAACTTTATCATTGCTATCTGTCATAAATTTTGTGAATATTGAGAAGATTTTTTACTGGTTATATAACTTCTTTTTTCAGTGAATCCTCTTTTGTAAAACCCGTCTGAGACTGGGGCTCTTAAGAATTAAAAAAAATTTTGAGTTTCTGGTTGAAATGAATTATTACGAGGATGATGATTTAAGTTTTTCATTATATATATATATCTATATTTCTTTTTTTTTTTTTTTTTTTTTTTTTTTTTTTTTTCTTTCTTCTTTCTTTCCTCTTTTTTTTTTTTTTCCTCCTGTTATAGACTGTCACCTGTCACACAATTTATGATAGAATTATAGCCCGACAATTGACATTTGAGTGTCATCAGATCCTAAAAGCATGTAGACTGTGCTCTTTAAATAACAAGATATTGTTGGTCTTTCCTTCAATCAATATGCTTAAAGGATAATTCTACTTAAAATGGCACCTGAGGATTGCTATTCTTGTCTCTTCATTTTGATATTAAAGACTTGAAGGTCACCAAAATTTCTTCAATAAAAGCCATTGTAAGTGTCTACAGGTTTTTATCAAGATCTATATAATGTGCATTAAATTGATCTTTTAATATGTAGAAATTGTTCAAGAATCTTAATCATCTTACCAACAGCAACCTTGAGCACCTTTTCAATCTCCATGTTTCTAACACACGTGGGCATGCCTACAAAGTCAGAAAACAGCATAGCTCACATGATTTTCGTAAACATTTTTTCATGCTCAGAGTTGCTGAGGCATGGAATAAACTGCCTGCATCCATTGTAGGCTGCTGAAACACTGTATCTTTCAAAGCCTCCATGCTTCCTGTAATTCGCAGACACTATACCTGATACCCCCTCCATACACATATGCATGCACGTGCACACATACATGTATATTATTACTGTATGCTATTTATGTTCCTGACATTAGTACATTATTCTATGTACTATACATTTGGTGAATTGTGGTACACCCGAGCACTGTCTACAATAAATTTCATTATCATTATCATTTAATATTTTGAATTAGATAAGTGGTGCTATTGTATTAGATTCGTCCCGGGGTTCCCTGCCCTTAATGATGCTATGCTACTTGCCAGTTAAAATGTACCACCTTAGAAATTTACTGTGTGCTCTTTCTCAGCTCTTTCTCTTTTGATTTGCTTGTTTTGTTTTTTGTTTTTTTCAGGAAAATAATTTTGTTAGTTTTTTAATTTACAATGCTCCTCCTGTGTAAAATACAAATAAGAAATTAGAAAACAAATAAATTAAAACTTGTGCAATTTTTTTTTTTTTTTTTTTTTTTTTTTTTTTTTAATTGAATTTTTAACCCTAACCCTATACATATTATATTAGCATTACAAGCATTTACCTGATAAAAGCGGACATTTTCAAATTTGGTACCTTAATCAGTAAAATTTGCAATTTCTCGAGTATTTCTGAACCAATTTTTAAAAAAAATTGGTATGGTCGGGAAGAAAATAAAATAATCTTTCTGAATAGATCATTTTTACGTGTTTTTATCAATTGAATATTTTTTTTACAGCAAGTTAAAATGATATTTTGCTTCAAAAATAGGAAAACATAAAATATGACATTTTTTAAAGATTAATTTTTACACGCTACTTTGTTTTTTAAAATCATTGTGGATAATCTTTATCAATATTCTTGAAATTTTACACTCAATTAGAAGACACCTGGAAGTACAAACAGGACCTTTTTTTTCTAGGGGCCTAGTGAAAGCGAAAATAAAATAGAGAATTTGAAGGCGATTTCCTTAAAAAATATAATAAAAGCAAAAAAAAAAAAAGCACACACTTCTACCAGTAATAGAAGACTCTCGGGATTATTTCCATATATAATGTATGAAATAAAAACGATTGTATACTGTCAGGGATTTGCTCAAAGTTTTAATTTTGAAAAGAAAACCGTCAACTTTATTCGATTTTCAAATGTAAACAATCTCTCGTAATTTTGACCTTATCAGCTTAAAAAGGTAATTACTAGCGTATTTCGGGCCCAATTTAAAAAATATTCATATGGCTGGAAAGAAAATGAAATAATCTTTCTGATTATGTAATTTTGTGGTTTTTTATCCATTGAACTATCTTTTACAGCGAGTTAAACGGTATTTTGTGTTAAATCGGCCGAAAATGAGTGATAGAAATTTTGTTCCGCGGTCGAATTTTCTGTGTTATTATTTTTTTTTTTTTTTTTTTTTTTTTTTTTTTTTTTTTTTGTAAAATCAAAGTGGTTAATCTTTATTAATATTCTTAAAATTTTACATTAAATAGGGGACACTTTTAACTATTTTTTTTTTTTTTTTTTTTCCGACCTTTGGGAGTGAAACTACAATAGACGAAAGTCAAAAGCAATTTCTTCCCAAAATATAAGATAACCAAAAAAAAAAAAAAAAAAAAAAAAAGCACTATATGCCTGATAGGAGACAGTTTCAGAATTATTTTAATGTGTGAAATAAGAACGATTGTATACCGTCGGGGATTTTCTTTGAAACTTAGAATTTTGAAGAAAAAAACTCTAATTTAGTTGTCCTCCGTTCCGTAACATAAACTCAGCTAGACGTCGTTTATCCAGACAATAAAGTTTAAATAGTAATTCATCGCTTATTTCTCGTCCAATTTTTAAAAATATTTATATCGTTGAAAATAACAATCTTTATAAATATGTAACTTTTATGTGTTTTTAACAATTGGATCATTTTTTACGTCCATTTCAATTTTTGGAGAAAAAAAAAAACTTAAAATTACGAGATGTAAACAAAACACGGCATACACGCACCGGGGTTTGTGTAAAAACATGTAAATAGTAGGTATACCCAAAAAAATCCTCTGCTACGTTTTTAAAAACAAGTTAAAATTAATTAAATCTATTATTTATGGTCAAACTTTTGTCGAAAACGATAAGTAGTAACATAATGACCATCATAAAAAAAGAATATCATTACATTAGCAATTTATTTTTAATATATTTAAAACGATTTGTTTTGGTCAATTATGTTCGCTTTTAAGTGGTTTTATTGGCTTGTTTACAATTTTAATGTAACATTTGCTATTGCAAAAAAAAAAAAAATTACCAAAAATCAGGTAATTATCCGATTTTAATGAAATTTTCAGTATTGATTTATCAATTAATGAATTTTATAATGCATCAGTTATTTTATTTCAAAACTTTAATTTAGTATTTTTGCTAGGAAAAATTAATATATAAAATTCATTTAAAATATGAAAAACCTGATGTTAAGTTTAAAATGTTATATTTTTAGATTCTAGAAATAAATATCTATTTAATGCAAACCTTATTATATCAAAGTATACTATTTGAAGAAAATGAGTAAAAAGAAATCTCCAAAAAATTAATTATTTATTTTTTTACATTTATTTTTTGATTTTCAGTACTTATGTAATTTTTTTTTTCTATTCATAACTTCGGTCTTTTATCTCTTTATTTATACTGTAATTAGAAAACTATAAGACCAACTCGAAAAAATGTTTACGCCCCCAACATAAGGTGTGTGTGTGTGTTGGGGGGGGGGGGGGGTCAAAATTAAGTGACCTGAAAAAAATTAGAAAGTTTTGAAATAAAATGAATAATGCATTATAAATATCATTCATTGATGAATAAGCACTGAAAATGTTATTAAAATACGTTAATTCCCTGAATTTTGGTAAATCATTTTCTGTAGGGGGGGGGGGCTAAAGTCATTTTGTCAAACGCATTTTAGGCCCATTTTGGTATAGCTAGTAAATAGGTAATCTATTTCTTTTATGTAATTCAACATTAACATTTAGAAATGTATTTTTAAGTTCAAAGTGATGTTATATATTTAAATTAATATTATATATGTGTATACATGCAGTATTAAAATGAAAATGTTGAATCTTGTGGTAAACTTCAAAAAAACGAAATCTTGATATCCCTACTTTTTATTCCCTAAATATTGGGTTCTAGCATGGAGATACATAAAATTTAAGTCCAGAATAAATAAGAACATAGAATTTTACATAAGAATGCAACGTTTTATCAAAATTGCTTCTTTTTTACCCCAATTTCGGGGCTTTAAATTCTCATAACTTTTGAACCACTGAGGATATTTGCATAATTCAAATAGTTCTGAACTCTATTTACAAAGCTTTATATAACTAACGTGATAATAACAATAATCTCAAATAAAAAAAGATCAACTGGGAATACTAATTATATATTATATGCACCTCCGGGTGCAAGTATTTAAGTTTTAATGTAATAAAATATTGTATTAAATTAGAAAGGCTAATGAAACTAAATAAGAATACAGATAAAAAGATTTGAAACAGAGGGAGTATAATAAAAAATGGAACAACTGAAACTTACTCTTCCATCACTCTCGTCTTTCATTGTTATTTTTTTCTAATTTAAGTATTTAGTTATAAGAGGAAGTAAAGAATAAAATGACAGTTATTTTATCTTGTTAATGGATTTCATTTAAGATTCATTGAAGAGATTTTTGCTTATATTCATTAAAATAAAACCAAACAGTTAGAAATCAATAATACTAAGCACATATTTATTAAATTCGATTTTTTTAATATTAATATGCAAATTAGCCTTCCCGTTCACATTGTAAACCGCTATTTTGTTATATATATAAATATAATTGCATGTTGTTAGTATGTAGACATAGTTAACAGTATTAATAATGTAAGACAATTTTATTAATAATTGAGGTTTAGATAAAAATAATATCCTGGAGAATGTGATGTCAATAACTAAGAGAATTGTGACTTGAGTAGGAATATAGTTTCGGTTACAGACAGAAAAACACACAATCTCCATTATAATAAGATGTGCACTTGGGAGTTGTTATATCCCCCCTCTAGCACTATTGAAAAGGGGATAGACTCCCTTTATCAAGTAGATAGAATTATTACCGATGGAAAATTGTTTTTAGTCTTTATCTCCCAGGTTGACTGATTTCAGCTAGTTAAACCACAAGGTTCATAGTTCGATACCGGTCCTCACCAACTCAGTGTATGAGTAGCACAGGGATCTGTGCGGTATAGTAAGGAGCTGATGGTAGGTGTGGTGCTCCACCTCAGATGCTAAAACGATCTCCTTGGTCTAGCACTATTGAAAAGGGGATAGACTCCCTCGCTGACTGGCTGATACCGACTTTAGGCCGCCCCGTCGACTTTACTTTACTTTTACTTTATATGCTAATCAAAAATGTTGTATTCCCAGCTGATTGTGTGTTTTTGACTGTCAACGATGAATTTGCACCTCAATCCGTTCAACATGTAATTTCTCTCTTATTTCTGGTCCAATTTTTTAAAATTTATATGATTAGAAAGAAATTACAATAAGCTTTCCAAATGTTTTTTTTTTTTTTTTTTTTTTTTTTTTTTATCCATTGAATTATTTTTTACAGAAAGTTAAAGCCAAAAATTACTATTTTATTTTATACATTGTATTCCTTTGTAAAAGCAAAGTAGTCTGTCTTGATCAACAATCAGAAAATGTACCGAAATATAACCAGGATATTTTTTGTTATTCTTAGAGTCGTGGAAGCAAATATACAACCAATGGATGTTCCTTTAAAAAGCGAAGTAAATTAAAAAGCATCCATTTTGGTTGAATATAATCTAAGAATTATTGGTAATCCTTAAATTTTTCCTTGTAAATTCCTACCATACAATAAACTGAACCCTCATTTATTGAAATTTTATTATATTATTATCTTCGGTCTTCACCGGTACCTGAGCCCCTAGGGGACAGTGGTCGAGTGTCACCAACACATATCAGCAGCAGCCATCCCTAACATTTTTTAGTCACGTGAACTTTATAAAAGGCCATGACTGTGGCTACTCCTCCTTTTTAGTTGTAACCCTTCTGAGGGGTGACTTCTGGTTTGGCCCACCACACCTCTACAAGGTAAGGGCTTTGCACTTTTTCTTTCTATGAATTAGGCATATGGACAGAATAACACCCTAGACGGATTTCTTCCATACCCTGCTTCTCAAGAGAGATTAATATCTTTTGACCCATGAAGGCTGATAGTAATTACCTTTAATCACCAGGATAAGCAACTAAGGGAGCCGACGAGATAAATGCAACTCCGGACAAGCTTCACCCCTTGATACCATTACAGCCAAAAGGCTGTTAGCAGGAATAACTTTTTGCAACCCACAACTAATTAATTACGGCTTACCTCGAACGGTGCTGTAACCAAAACAACTCCACCAAACCAATAACTACGGCTAAGACCTTACGGAGCTGTGCACTAAATTAATAGTACGGCTATACCTAACTAACAGGTGCTGTTAACTTTACGTGAACTCTTACTAAACTTCGGGTTGCTTGTTCGACCTGAACTATGAACTTTCTTCTCTTTGTTGTACCCTTTTAATTATGCATTATATATGTATTAAAACCTGTTGCATCTCATGTCGTTAACTCATTCCTTGCAGTCAAATCCCACTTCTCCCTGCTTTGCTGAACCCATTTCGTTAATTTTTATACATTTTATGTCCGTGTTTTTGCAATAAATGTTTTATTTTTCTTGCACCCGTTATTTTACAATACTAATTATATTTTCTTTATTTGTTAAAGAATAAAGAAAATATGTTTAGTATTGTAAAATAATGGGTGCAAGAAAAATAAAACATTTATTGCAAAAACACAGACATAAAATGAGGGTTCAGTTTATTTTATGGTAGGAATTTACAAGGAAATAGTTAAGGATAACTGGGATTCACACACACAAAATAGCAATGCACACCTATGGCCAAAACATCGAAATTTGAATTTTTAGGCATACTCTATACAATAAAATCCTTATAAGTTTGCTGCTAAATCTCTTATTACAAACTGCTATCATTAAATAGCACATAAATAGATCTTTAATTTGGTGCAATGATTTTAAAAATAATTTCTATAGTTTTCTGCCGTATCACTCATTTTAGTGCATTTAACTGTGAATCAGTTTTTTGATGCCATATATAGTGATATCCTCATTTCAAAATGATATTTTGTGAAACCTCCTTAGAATATTGCTGTTTAATTTTCTGACAAAATAAAGTTTGAAATAACATTCAATAATATAAATCGATCTTTTGTAATATAAGGAAATTACATAATTGAAAAATTCAGCTGTAACCAGTTAAAAAGTTTACTGCAAAAGTTTCAAAAATAAATGAAGATGTTACTTTTTAACACTATCTATGGTGGGGCGTGCGGGGGTTGTTCACCACTCTGCAAAGATGTAGTTGGCATATTCTCCAGCCCCAGCCAACTTTTGGGTGATGATGATGAGAAAAAAAAAAAATATAATATGAGGAAGGAAAACCCTGAATTCAAACCTGTTAAACTCCGCTTAAGAAATTGACCTTGTGTCACATCCTGCTCGTGCAGAGGGGTTGGTAAATATATATTCTCCAGCTAAAAGAAAAATTTGGAAAGATAGTTAGCATTGACAATCTGACAAATCATCTAGCTGATGAAGTTTATAAGGCAGAGAAGTTTATAAGGCAATACACACCTTAGTTCCGAATGGTGAGAAGTCCCTTTAAATAAGATCAATTGTCAAATTCTTTAGATAAAAAAGGAAGATGACATAGGACTAGTGTCAGAAACTCTGCGGACCACAACAGAATAAATTCCTGTGTGAACATGTTTCTTTTTCAAAATGGATGTTTTGAGTTTTGTTTTTTTTTCAAAATGAAAACAATAACCAGTAAAATTAATAAACATAGATGTACATTGGAATCAGTGGGTTTATGAGGTTGAACTGATTTCTTTTTCAGTTGGTTTTGTGCCAAAATAACTTAATCACAGTTGGTAGGTCTGTTTTTTTAGAATCTTGTTTATTTCAAGTTGATTAAAGAATTATTGTGGGTTCTATTATTGACCTACTAACTGCCTTTATTTCTTAGTGATACTAGCAAATATATGCACCCTCCGGGTGCAAGTATTTAAGTTTTAATGTAATAAAATATCGTATTAAATTAGAAAGGCTAATGAAACTAAATAAGAATACAGATAACAAGATTTGAAACAGAGGGAGTATAATAAAAGATTTGAAACAGAGGGAGTATAATAAAAAATGGAACAACTGAAACTTACTCTTCCATCACTCTCGTCTTTCATTGTTATATTTTCTAATTTAAGTATTTAGTTAAAAGAGGAAGTAAAGAATAAAATGACACTTATTTTATCTTGTTAATGGATTTCATTTAAGATTCATTGAAGAGATTTTTGCTTATATTCATTAAAATAAAACCAAACAATTAGAAATCAATAATACTAAGCACATATTTAATAAAATCACATTTTTAATATCAATATGCAAATTAGCCTTCCCATTCACACTGTAAACCGCTATTTTTTGTATATATAAATACAATTGCATGTTATTGGTATGTAGATATGGACAACACTAATAAAAAGGTGAAGCAATTTTATTAATAATTGAGGTTTAAATATAAATAAAATCATGGAGAATGTGATGTAAATAATGAAGGGAATTGTGACTTGAGTAGTAATATAGTTTCGGTTACAGACAGAAAAACACACAATCTCCATTATAATAAGATATAATACACATTGTAGGGTTTTAAATACACTAGTAACATGGGCAGTTTTGAGGCAAATCCAACTCAGATTTTCATAGTAGACATTGTTAAATAAGATTTATTCTATGTATAAATGATTTTGACTATAAATTAAATACTCCTGCCCTGTCAGCTGGGGCGTTAGAATGCACCAACTACACCTCTGCAGAGGGGTAAGACTCCTCCAATGGGGCCACCTGTTGGCCGTGGGTGGCGACCCAGTGATGCTTAAGGATGGAGCCCAGGTGGATGAGCAGTTCATGATATGCAATACTCCACTTTGGCCCTATCTTGGGATAGACGGGCGGTAGGAGAGGCCCCCTCCGATCAATCGGCTGGTCACGTCAAGCCCTAGCACCTATATGATTTTCCCAACCCTATTGCCCTTATGGCAAGCCCCAACCCCTTTTTATCATATGGGTGCTAGAAGGCGGTGGCTGCGGGTCTACATGTCCTGGGAATGACGTTAAACTCTATCTGATGGTGAGGTTCCAGTTCTGGAGGTTTGGGGAATGTGGAGCACTCCTTCATCACCATTGCTCCCTGGTCCACTCTGACCCGGAGTGGTAGTACCTGTTAGGGTCCTATCTATGGGTTAAATAGAAAAATGTATTTATAAAAAAATTGTATTATCCATTAAGAATTGATTTATTTCAAAACTTTATCGGCATTAAATGACCCACTGAGGTTGATATGCCGTAAAACAAACCAAACTAAATACTCATTATACAATTGCTGAGAGTATTGTGATATAAGCAGTGATGCTGTTTCAGTTACAGACAGACAGTGAGTCTCTATTATAATAAGATAAAAGCATTTCTGTCTTGATGTTAGAGTGATGGTAGGGTGGAGGATCAAATGATTTTTAAAAAAACCAAAAAAAAAAATGTATTAACAATTGGTAAAAATGTTTCATAGTTGTATAGGTTGCTTGTGTTATCTGTTGGAGTCTCGTATATCAAATGCCATGTGTATTTGTATATATTTTTGTCTGTATCATGTGAGAGACAACTATCAAATGCTCATTCTAATTCTAGAGTAGTCTTATTTGTTAATGCATGAAAAGTATAATCAAATGGTTGACCAATTTATTTTAATTCTAACCTGAAAATTTTCAAAGAATTACTTGCCAATTCCAAGAGGTTTTTCATATGCCATTTTGAAACAAAGTCGTTGGGATGGCATCTGAGGTGGAGTGCCACACCTACCATCTGCTACTCATATGCTGAGTTGGCGAGGGCTGGTATCGAACTAGCCGAACACTCTACCGAATGAGCTTTGAAACATACCAGTAATGAAACTAAGTGATTAAACCTGCAAAAGCCCCTCGGGGCCTGTTCCAGAGTGCTTTAGCCTCTGGAGCGGCTAAGTAAAATTAACAGCATTGATCCTGGGAGTGCTTCCCGCCCCCCCAAGCAATACTTGCCCCCTTGGTTTAAAGGGGCAGGGCTTGGTTTATTACCCAGTGCCTGAGACACCCCCTCTGAGGGGGAATGCTGACAGGATCAACACATTTTTTTGTGCCTACCACCCATGAGCTTCTGCTTGTGGGTGGGGCCCACATAAAAATGTTCTTGTGTCACGCCCTCATAAGTGGGATGAGAGGCAAATACCCCAGTAATGAAACTATGAAGGTAATCCCAAAAGTAAGGTCTCCAAAGCGCCAGGGACAGGGAAACTGTTTGTGTGTGCTATTGGCAACACTGTTGAGTTTGTTGTACATGTGCTTGCACCTGCCCCTGTAGGTGCATCACTGGTACGCTCAGTCTTGACTTTGCAGTTGTTTCCGATGGTGCTCCCAATTCACGTTACCATAAGGTTTGCTGTTATTTAGTTTTTGAACACAAACTGCATCAAACTGATTCATCACCAATTAACAGACGTGTATGACGACTTGGGCATGGATGTCAAAAACGCCCGCAAGTGGTGTAGGAAGTTTGCAATGACGACAATGTTCAACACTCCCTCAATGACATGGACATAAAAAACTACCAGAGCACCTACAAAAATTATTTGACCAAAATGGTGATATATATTATACATGTTGAAACTTTAAAATGATGTAAACATCATTGACAATAAACAAATGTTTCTGTGATTTCTTACTTTTGAGATTATCCTCATCATAAATTATCTATCATCATAAGTGCTGACAGCATGGATTCCCTTGACCTTCCTCACCATCCTTCCCTATGGTCATTGCTCCTGGAAAGTGCTCAGCACAGTATTTCAAAATAAAATTTCACTCTGAAGAAGGTCGAATTTTCTCTGTGTACGGAATATTTTTACATTTTTCTATTATTATTATTTCCTTTCATTTGTTTATTTAATGATAATAAGTTTGAATCGTGTACACATAGATAAACTGACCGAAACACATGTGTAAGAGATATTGATTAAATTCATCTTTTATTATCCATTCTGTACTTTCTTTTCTTTATTCATTCTTCCTCGTATCTAGTGTTTGCACAGAGCTGTTATGTTTGTTTTTGCGATTCAGCTTCACTGAATTACTGTCATCATTACTTTTTCAAAAACTTGAAAGAAACCTGGGAAAACAAAATTCTAGGCCATCCATATTTGATAATGAATGGGAATTATTTTTTTTCTTATTATTTATGTGAATATTGGCAAAATATGAATTATAAACAAAAAAGAAAGAAATAAAAAAAAAATATGGAACAGGCTACAAAATAAGCAGTGAATATGATTATAAAACCTAGGCAGAATAAATTATAAGGAGAAAATGAGAAGAAAATAAAGTGTCAAGTATTATCTTTTCAAAATGTGATTGCACATATCTTACAAATTCTATAAGGAAAAGATTTGAATCTTTTGAACCTATAAACTTTATATTTTGGGTTGAATATTATTTTACTATACACTATAAGCCCATGGAAGAAACAAAAGATAAGAAAAATAAAGAGAAATGGAGAGAGGAATAGAGAAAATAAAAAGAGAAGGAAAAAAAAAATGAAATTAGAATCGACAAAAAATTCATGTGTAGGAATCTATGGTAGAACATTACACAAGTTCTTGCTTAGACATGGCAACCAGGGTTCAAATCCTGGACAAGACTGCTTGAATTTCACATAGCACTAATACTATTGAGAAAGTTATAAATCCAAATATTCTCCCTTCAGCTATGGGTGAAATATTTGGGCAGACTGGGCTCTTTAACCTTGGTATGGTAACCGGTCTTGGAGAAGGAAGACTTTGAATTCAAAACTATTAAACTCTACTTAAAAATTGCCAGTGTTGCATCCTGCTTGTGTGGAGGGGTTGGGTAAATACATATATTTGGTAAGGTTCTTGGATCTTCAAACAGAACCTTTGTCAGAAATATATTTTGAAAAACAGCTTATTTGAGCTGATGGTAGGTATAACACTCCATCTCAGATGCAAAAACAATCTTCCTGATCTGGCACTAGTGAAAAGGGGATAGACTCCCTTGCTGTCCAGCTGATACCGACAATAGGTGACTCTGCCGACCTTTTTTTTCTTTTTTTTTTTTTTTTTTTTTTTTTACTTTATGAAAATTGACATGTATTAAAGTGGGGGCAGAGTATCATAGATTGGGGGGGGGTGAGGTTGTCATGAGGCCTCCACATGATAAGAATCAGTTCAGGTATTGTTAATTTACCAAACATGATATGCATAAAGGTGACTGGAGTTTACAATGGTCCAGATGTCTTAAAAAAAATCAAGCTTTTGTTTGTATAATCCTATGTAAAAATGTAACTGAATATCTTTTAAAGTTTACTTAACTCCTTACCTACTTTAAGCGGCTCTCTCACCCCTGTGATCTTAGCGTAAACCGCTGATGGTTAGTTCACTATAATTGGGCAGAAGGACTCGGAATACAATAATAATAGGACTTTAATTGAATAGTTGTGGAATTTTAAAATATCCCATCATACAGGTAAAAAATAAGAATTTGGTACAGACATAAGGGAAATTTAGTAGGCAAAGAGTTAATAACATGTCATAATTAGAGGCCTTTAGAAAAGCTTTTTACATAGGAAGACAATCGTATTTGTAAAATATTTTAATTGCTGTATATATTGCCATATATTTACCCATAGTTGGATTCATACCTTTCCCAAAGGCATTAGGGCTATGTAAACTGCAAATAGTCTCATGTTCATTTTCTAAAAATTAAAAAAAAAAAAAAAAAAAACATAATCCATTTTGCGGACCTTCTTTTTTTAAAAACTTAAATTTTCTCCAGTTGAACCCATAAAAACACACACACACACACACACACACACACACACACACACACATATATATATATATATATATATAATATATATATATATATATATATATATGAATTTTTTAAAGCAATTGTTTATAAATATCTGTAACCTCTATTAATAATTGAGATTGGGTGTATTTCTGTCTGTAACCAAAACTAAATCACAGCTTATATCACAACATTCGCGTGGTGTAATGGTTAAAGTCATGGGAAATGGACTCGTCAACCCGTGTTCAAATCCTGGGCGTGGCAATTATTTCACTTAGCGCTAATACCCTTGGGAAAGGTATGAATCCTACTCTCCCTCCAGCTATGGGTAAATAGTAGGGCAGGCTAGGCTCTTAAACCTTGGTTTGGCAACCGGTCTAGGAGAAGGAAAACTCTGAATTCAAACCTGTTAGACTCCGCTTTAGAAATTGACCTTGTGTCACATCCTGCTCGTGCGGAGGGGTTGGTAAATATATATCACAACATTCTCAATGATTATGTAAGTCTATTGATGAGTATCTAATTTATAGTCAAAATCGTTAATACAACAACCTATCTTATTACTCTTGCCTTATTTTTTTTCATTAACAAGAAATTAACTTAAAAGTTTACAAATGAATAAATGCCGACGTTTTTGTGTAAAATTTATGTGCAAAATATTCAAAATAATTATTCAATTAATGATTAATAGATGCTAGCTACATTTTATTTGAGGGGGACATAACTAAGTTTCCATTTCAAATTGTTTTATTTTTGGGCGGTTGGCTCAGTCGGTAGAGCATTCGGCTAGAAACCGCAAGTTTCCTAGTTCGATACCCGCCCTCGCCAACTCAGCGTATGAGTAGCACAGGGATCTGTGCGATAAAGTAAGGAGCTGATGGTAGGTGTGCGCTTCACCTCAGACGCTAAAATAATCTCCTTGGTCTAGCGCAAGTGAAAAGGGGATAGACTCCCTCGCTGATTGATTGATACCGACTTTAGGCCGCCCCGACGACTACTTACTTTAGAGTTGTAAAACAAAAGAAATTATTAAAGAAAATATAGGTTTTATATTGAATTAAATTGTTGGTTGATCAGAGAAACACAGTTAATATTAAAAAAATAAATAAATAAATAATTTTTAATTTCATACAAAATTTTTTTTAACCATGCGCTCCACCTCAGACGCTAAAATAATCTCCTTGGTCTAGCACTAGTGAAAGGGGATAGACTCCCTCGCTGCATGGCTGATACCGACATTAGGCTGCCCCGACGACTTTACTTATAAATTTGATTTTGCTCACTTTTGATACAAACCCACTGACATAGAATTTTTAATTCCCACCCTCTCAGGAAAAATCTTTCAAAAATTAATTTTACACTGCCCAGAAGGTTTTTTTTTTTTTTTTTTTTTTTTTTTTTTGCTAGTGACTATCAGAAGCCTGGTGAAATTTTGACTGAAAAAAGTTTTGAAACGATTAACTACCATTTTTTTATCATTCACAATATAAAGTAAGTTGTCGGGGTGGCCTAAAGTCGGTATCAGCCAGACATGGAGGGAGTCTATTCCTTTTTCACTAGTGCTAGACCAAGGAGATGGTTTTTAATGTCTGAGGCAGAGCACCACACCTACCATCAGCTCCTCACTTTACTGCACAGATCCCTGTGCTACTCATGAGCTGAGTTGGTCAGGGCCGATATCGAAATGGGAACCTTGAGGTTCCCAGGTGAACACTCTGCAGACCAAGCTAAACATGTGTAACATTGTCTCATTGTAACTTAATGTTAAATTTACTGACTGATAGACAGGTCACTATAATAGTCATTGGCTTTTATATGAATATTGAAATAATAGGACTTTAATTGAATAGTTGTGGAATTTAATATTACTTACCTGTGTGATGGGACTTTAATTGAATAGTTGTGGAATTTAATATTATTTACCTGTGTGATGGGACTTTAATTGAATAGTTGTGGAATTTAATATTATTTACCTGTGTGATGGGACTTTAATTGAATAGTTGTGGAATTTAATATTATTTACCTGTGTGATGGGACTTTAATTGAATAGTTGTGGAATTTAATATTATGATGGGATATTTTAAAATTCCACAACTATTCAATTAAAGTCTATACTATATTAAAGTCTATACTGACTGATAGACAGGTCACTATAATAGTCATTGGCTTTTATATGAATATTGAAAAAATTGAATCAATATACAATTAGTATACTAATTGTACTAATAGTAATAGTATACTTTTGTAGGGCATACTTAGCATAGCAGTTATTTTTATAGGATAATAGGATAACCACCCACCCAAGTTTAAATCCTGAATGGAACTGTTTGCAAATCATTGAACAGATTCTGGATGTTGTGCTGAAGACCTGCCAAGTGTGATGACCGATCAGGACAGTGGTTGGCGATAGAAAAACTCCTGGGTGTTCTGTGCTATCAGCGTGACCTGATAATGATATAACCAAACCTACATTTTTCTACCTGATATTGAATTCTTAACTCCCACCCTCTCAGGAAAAATCTTTCAAAAATTAATTTAACACTGCCCAGAGGGTTTCTCCTTTTTTTTTTTTTTTTTTTTTTTTTTTTTTTGCTAGAAGCAAGGTGATATTTTGACTGAAGAGTTTAAATCTTGAATGGAACTGTCTTCAAATCATTGAATGGATTCTGGATGTCTGGGTAATGACCTATGGAGGCGCGTGGTCTAATGGTTAGTCGTGGGAAATGGACTCGTCGACCCGAGTTCAATTCCTGGATGAAGATGTTTGAATTTCACATTGCGTTAATACCCTTGGGAAAGGTATGAGTCCAATTCTCCCTCCAGTTATGGGCAAATAGCAGGGCAGGCTGGGCTCTTTAACCATGGCTAGGTAATCAGTCTAGGAGAAGGAAAACTCTGAATTCGAACCTGTTAAACTCCGCTTAAGAAATTGACCATGTGTCACATCCTGCTCGTGTGGAGGGGTTGGTAAATATATATAGGGACAGGTGGCAAGAGAGTCATGGGTGATCTGTGCTATCAACATGACCTGATGATGATATAACCAAACATGCAAATTTTCTATCCCATCCTCTCAGGAAAATCTTTTTTTTTTTTTTTTTTTTTTTTTTTTTGTTGCTAGAAGCAAGGTGATATTTTGACTGAAAAAAGTTAAAATCCTGAATGGAACTGTCTGCAAATCATTAAATGGATTCTGGATGATGACCTATAGGGACAGGTGGCAAGAGAGAGTCATGGGTGATCTGTGCTATCAACGTGACCTGATGATGATATAACCAAACATGCATTTTTCTATCCGCCCTCACTGGATACACACCAACTATCTATTCAACATAATTGCTTGAGAGAATGTCATTTTTGCAAGGTAAAAAAACACTACTTTGAAGTGACTTTGCATATCTATACATGATATTAGTAAAGACCATATACAAATATTTGTAACTCTAGAACATATCTTATTTGTTAAACTTATGTTGGCACTAAAATGTGAGCAAATTTTAACATACTTTTTGTATTAAGTTCATCTAAATATTTGTATGCATGTTAGCTTAATAAAATGTTGTTGAATTAATTTTACAGTTGTAAAGTTATCTCCAAATTTACATGTAAAACTGTGACAGAGAGCACAGGCGAGTGGCGGAGGTGGGGACCGTGGAGTTAAAAATTCCCTGCACCCCCCCCCCAGGACTAAGCGCGTCCGTGTGTGTCTGGCCTGTGCAAGAGAGGTATAGCGATGATTCAAGATTGAACCTCCTGATCATGAGTGGTGGAATTGCTGTCACCCCTGTTAGCTGAAGTGTCGGAGGTGGGGACCATGGAGTAGAGAATTCCCTGCACCCAAGGAGTAAGTGCGTCTGTTGTGTTCTAGCCTGCGCAAAAGGGGTATAGCAAGTGACTCGAGATTGAACTCGCAACCTCCTGATCATGAGTGGTGGAATTGCTGTCACTCCTGTTAGCTGAAGTGGTTTGGCCACTGAGAGAAATAAATGCCAAAGGTGGAATCTCTGGGGCAGAACGTCTTTTGCAGTGGAGAGAACGGTGTGTCGTGTTTCGATCTTGTGTTAGAACTACTGGAGTGTTGTCGGCAGAATACTTTTTTCAGTTGAAGAAACTGATTATTGCAGTCGTCACTTGAAACTAAACAACTAGAAAAACATTTTTGAAACGAGACAGTAAATATATACTAGTTGGTATTAAGTGATGCTGATAGCTATTTAATTTAGTGCGTTATTGGGATACATATATTCGATTTGAATGGGTCCCTGGGAATTTTATGTCCAAATTAAAATTTCTTAATAAATTGTAGGGTTTTTTTGTTTATAAACTGTGTAAACAACTATAACTGTCTAACCCCTGCCTGTCCTGGGTATGATGTTAAACTGCATTTAATGGTGAAGTTCCAATTTTGAGAGCTCTGAAGAGTGTGGAATAGTGCCTCTTTATCACCATTACTCCCATGTCCACCCTGACTCAGTGTTAGGGTCCCATCTATGAGTTAAATAGAAAAAAAATGAGTTCAAAAATCTGTTTAAAAAAAAAAAAATTGAATGGAAAAAAACAAAACAATACCCATCAAGAATGAATAAAACAAAATGTCTTTGGTATAAAATAACCCAACAAGGGATGACATGCCGTAAAATCCAACACTAACCCCTACCTTTTATTCCATTCCATGTAATTCATTTCTAAGAAAATATTAAAATTTATTTACAGTACGTTTGAAATGGTGGGGGAAGAAAAGGGAAAAACATTGGGATACAGGGATATGATTTTATTTTACTGCATTTTTAAGATTTTTATGCATCAGGGTTATAGGACGCTTACCTGCCTGCATTTCTAGGTATTTATTCAGCTTGTTCTCCATGGGTAGGATGTGACACAAGGTCGCAAGGATCAGTCATTATTTAGTAGTAATGGATCTGTGTAATGGATTATAGGTAATGGATCTGTGAAACTGGCTTGCTAACCATTACAACATGATGGGATGCCACCTTGGCTTTTCATATGGCACTAATACTCTTGGTAAACTATTTTTCTTTCAGCTGTTGGTAAATAGTAGAAGGCGGACAAGGTTCTTTTACCTTGGTATGGCAACAGGTCTAGAAGGAAAACTCTGAATTCAAACCTGGTCTCATTTGGCATTTCAGTCTCAGAAGACTATAATATAGTTTTTGTACCCCTGAAGTTAGTGCCTCCTGTCCAATGTTCAAAAAACATTCTCGACCACAGATGTCACTTGTGAAGGCTCTCTCTGAAGATATTGATGTGCCAGAGCTTTGTTGCCACTGCTTTTTTTCTTTTTTTTTTTCTTTTTTTTGACATCTTGCTTCATGGTATGGCACCAGAGTGGCTTCAGATATGAGCAGTCCGCTACAGAGAGCCTGCCCCCTGAGCCAAATTTTCCCAGCTGGAAGGGGCAATGCCAAAGCACCTGAGATCATTATTGTAGACATCCTTGAAATGCAGCTGGGGAGACCAATCTGTCTCTTACCAGATGAAAGCTCTGCATAGAGACTGTCTGCTTAAAAACTGACCTTGTGTCACATTTAATAAATACATGACTGGTATTATATATCTATATATAGTTTGTTTTATTTTAATACATATTTAAAGTTTACAATTTAAATTGTTTTATTTTTTGATCCTTTAATGAATTTGATGATTTTACTTACTTAGGGTACAAACTCGCTGACATTGAATTTTTTACACCCACCCATCAAGCAATATGTTTAAAAAAAACTATTTCTACATCGCCCGGAGGGTGTTTTTTTTTATTTTTCTTGTTTATTTAAAAAAGGAGACTACTTTAGTGCTACTTTATTCAATGCAAGTCTTATGGTTGGTGCTGTTCTTTTAGTTGTGTAATATTTGGTCCTCTTCATTGTTTATGATAATTGAAGATTATGTTTAGTCAGTTACAAGGTTTTTGGACACATAGCATCTATTAATAATGGAGATTGTCTGTATTTCTGTCTGTAACAAAAACTACGTCATAGCTCTGTCACAGATTATGTCACAATATTCTTATGCTATAAACACCCAAAATTTGAGTAAGCAAGTTTACAAATAAATAAATACCTACGATTTTGTGGAAAATTTATGTGGAAAATATTCAAAATAATTGTTTGATCATGCCTGCAACATTTTATTTGAGAGGGACGGGGCTTAATTTTCATTTCAAATTGTTTAAATTTTTTTTTTTTTTTTTTTTTTTTTTTTCACTCCTTTTAATAAATATGAGGATTTGTCTTATTTATGATACAAACCCTCTGACATTGAATTTTTAACTCCCACCCTCTCAGAATTGTTTTTCAAAAATTATTTTTTAACGACGCCCGGAGGGTGTTTGCTGTTGCTAGTAGTGGATAAAGGAGTTAGGTTAAGACAGTTCTAAGTGACAGTTCAATCCTGGTCAGGGGCAGATATACAGAAAAATAATTTTTTATCAATCCATATGTACATGTTGATAAGAGATTTATTTTTAACTTTTTAAATACCAGGCCATACCAGGTAGCTCTGATAGTTGTAGATAATTGGTTATAATTTATACTTCTATTACTGTTCCATTAAACCAGAGTTTTTCGACCTTTTTCATCTCACAACACAGTGAGCTGGGCAATAAATTGATCGAGGTACACCATCAGTATATAAACATATAATTATTTTATCTAAATTTTAAAAGAAAAGGAATTGTGAAAATGTGCTACAAGTGTAGCATAATTAAAACAAAAATATTTAATTGAAACAAAGTATTAAAGTAATAGAGAAATATAAGAGGATAATCAACTATGGGTGTGCTGCAATTGAAAAACTCTGCATTAGACTATAGCAAATATATAAGTATCTAAGTTTTAAAGTGATAAAATCATATAAAATTAGAAAGGCTAATTAAACTAAATAAAAAAGATTTGAAACAAAGAGGAGTATAATCGAGAAATAGAACAACTGAAGATTACTCTTCCATCACTTCCATCTTTCATTTCTAAATTTTCATAATTTAACTATTTAGTCAGAATAGGAAGTTAAGAATAAAGTTATTTCTTCTTGTTAATGGATTTCTTTTTTGATTTATTGAAGAGATTTTTGCTCATGTTTATAAAAATAAAACAAAACAATTACACACTAATAATACTTAGCACATATTTACTAAAATCAAATATTTATAATCAATATGCAAATTAGCCTTCCCATGAACACTGTAAACAGTTATTTTGTTGTATATATGAATACAACTGCATATTATTAGCATATAGATATGGTCAACAGTCTTAATGATGTAAAACAATTTTATTAATAATTGAGGTCTAAATCAAATTAAATTATAGAGAATATGATGTAAATAACTAAGGGAATTATGATTTGAGCAGTGATATAGTTTCGGTTACAGATAAACGGACACACAATCTCCATTATAATAAGATATATGAAAAATAGATGGAAATTAATCCAACAGTATGAAATTTAACATTTTTGAAAAAACAAATGATGTTATATAATTGCTGACAGAAATCTGTTTCGACCAAATCGATAGATCGGTCATCATCAAGAGCAACATATGAGAGAAAGACGGGGAAAAATAACCGTTAGAAGACAGGGTACAAACAAAACGCTATATTCAATGTTGGAATTTTTTTTTTTAAATGTGTGTTCTGTGTTAAAAATAATAAATTTTATTTTTAAAAATCAGAAGCATTATAGTTCATAGTAAAACTCAGAGTTTGATGTAAAAGTGTATAATGAGTATCAAAATTGTTCATGATATATTCCAGCTATTAAAAAAGTGTGTGTGTGTGTGTGTATATATATATATATAATGGAAAAAATAAATTCTTGTAACAAGTTATGTGAACTAAACAGGAATTAAGATACTAAAAGATATGTTTATATTAGAAATAAAACTTTTCATTACCTACTTGTCCTGTCACATCAAGCCCTAGCACTTATATGATTGCCCCAATCTTATAGCCCTTATGGCAACTATCAACCCTTTTTATCATATGGATGCTAGAAGGCGATAGCTAAAAGTCTTCATGTCTTGGGTACGCGGTTAAACTCTAGCTGATGGTGGGGTTCCAGTTCTGGAGGTCTTGGAAATGTGGAGTACCCCTTCATCACCATTGCTCCCTGGTCCACTCTGACCCTGAGTGGTAGTACCTGTTAGGGTCCCATCTATTTAAAAAATAGTTTTTAAAATTTATTCTTCCAAACTATTGCTATGAATCTTTTGAAACTTAGCTGGCATTAAATGACCCACTGAAGTTGATATGCCATAAAACAAAAACAAACAAACCTACTTATCCTTTCATTTTGTTGATAAGACATGTCTATAATCTATAAAAGCTTTTGGTATCTTCCAGTTTGTAATGTGCCATGACCCTGGGGGTGGGGTTTGCACAGGTGTAAAAAGATGTCTTTCTTTTAAGATGTATCGCCCCACCCTAGTAGAGGTACTTGGTGTAATGGTTATAATCATAGGAAATGGACACTGGGACACAAGTTCAAATGCTAGATGGGGTTTGTTATATTTCACATATCACTGATAACCTTGGGAAAGGTATGCATCCAACTATGGTTAAATTGTAGGGCAGACTGGGCTCTTTAACTGTGGTATGGAAATCAGTATAAGAGAAAAAAAAACTCTGAATTCAAACTTGTTAAACTCCACTTAAGAAATCAACTTCGTGTCACATCCTGCTACATGTAGAGGAGTGTATATATATATATATATATATATATATATATATATATTTATTATATATTATTATTATTATTATTATTATTATTATTATTGAAGGCAATTATAATGCATGTATCGCATAAAATTCGATAATTATAGAAAATAATCTTGACAAGTGAAACCCGGCAAAGGATGGCTAGCTATGCAGAACACCGTACAGACTGTTTCGACTTTATTAAGTCTCATCAGCGATGTATACTAACGACTCCCCTCCGACAGGAATCGAAACCGGGACCTCAGCAGGCATAGCCAGAGACCATATCCGTTCGGCCGCCGGTACATATCATATATATATCATTGAAAGGGAGGAAAAACTCAACACCATTATCCCATAATAAATTTATTTCAACCAAAATTGGGGCCTTTATAAATCTATAAGTTGATTTAACAAAACTCCCCAAAATCAAGTCTCATCAGATGGATAGTCACCAATAATTTGAATTGCATAACAGAAAAATTTTCTCAATGTAGAATCTTCTTCCTCCTCAAAATTTTTTTTTTTTTTACAAAATGTATATATTCAACTGTATTGCAAGTTGAATCTGATCTGACCATCAAAGTATTGGTAGGTGGTTTATATACAGGTTTGGGCTATTCCACTATGTACTTTGGCCAAGCTGATATTCTGTGTAGAATTTCATATTAGTTGATCAGTATTTAGCTGCATTGCAAGTTGAATCTGCTCTGAGCATCAAAATGTTGGTAGGTGGTTTATATACAGGTTTGGGCTATTCCACTATGTACTTTGGCCAAGCTAATTCCTTGGACTCTGATTGGCTGCTAGCTTTCAGTTTAGACACTTTGATCCATAAATACCCAACACATGGTTATGTTCTGGGAATTATTAGTACAGGTACTGTATTTGGTTGCAGCCTGTCCTCTTAGTCTGGTAACTGGATGTTAGTTACAACCTTCCTATGAAGGTGAGTATATGTATAAAATCTTACAGTGTGGAGGGTTGGTAAATACATATCACCTCCTAATGATTGTAGGAAATTCTACTACAGGCATGGGGAAAATAATCCCAAAATAGTTTAACTTGTTAAAAATGTTACAACTGTTTTAATTACCATATTTGAGAAGACTTTTTTTTCTGTTTAACTCTTAATGTCCTATACCGCCTCATTCCACCCGGCCAGAAGTCACATTTCCTAACCTACCCCAAATGATAGCCTTTGTTTAAATGTAATATTAAACATATTTAGAAGCTTTTAATTTAAGGGAAATATCTCCGGTAACTTTAAATGAAAAGGAAATTTTTTAGCCATTTTTTTATAAATCCTAATAGGAATTGGGTTCTGGACTTAGAAATTTCTCAACAGGATGTTAAGTTTTAAAAAAATGGTTTAAACTACAAAAGTCAGGTGAAGGGTTTTTTTTTTCCTGACATTTGTAGCCCTCCTCACAAGCAGGTAATTTTTAAACTTTCATATGTATTCACTTTGTTTACGTTTGCTGTTTAATTTAAGTTACACTGCAGCATTAGAACTCTACTAACCGGTAATCCATAGCTGACCTATGACCTTTTATAAGATGTATGGTGATTTTCTGAAACATTGAATAAAAAAAATGCCTCTCATAAGCCATCAAATATTGTAAGTTATTAATTATTGATGTGTAAAAATCTATAACAAGATGAATTGATTTGTATTATTTGGATTTTATGGGCTGATGTCCTCATCTTTATTGTTATATACACATTTTGGTCAATATGGCCTCCAGCCTTCTTCGGCATTTCTTGTTAAATTCTGGAACCTTCATGTCATAACTGGGAGCCTTAATGATTTTTTTATTTTATAGCGTAATCATTTTTCTTATGATATAATCAATTACAAATGTTTTTTCTTGTATTACTTGTTTAAACAAAATTAACAATGCTGTGTCCTGAAGAAGATCTATAGTTTGCATGCCCGATATTTTGTTTTATCTTTTAAATAATTTTACAAAAATAATTCTTTTCTAAAAATCCGTTGCAGGCCTACTGTCAACGGTTAATACTCATCCTGTTTGAAAAAGAGAATTTGTCTATCATCTAGTTTGGAATATGTCTTCTTTTTTCAAAAACTGTTACAATAGAGATACTTAACTGTCGCTGACCGAGTAAAGCGCGTTGGTGGTTGATGATATTTGAAACTTCTGCATAACTTTTTTGCAACATCAATGTTTTCGTTGTAAATTCATATTATTTTCGTCTCCACTATTGATAAGGCTAGAGTATAAACAAGCTCCGAGGATGATTTTTATAAATCGAAATATTGTTCAATATTAGCTATGAATATGATATATAAAATCTTTTCACTTAAACAGCATATTGTGTTGTTTTCATATCCTTTTATCTATACTCAAATAATTTTAAATAGAATATTCAGTACATGTAAACAAGACGTAATCGAAACATGTTGACTAGATAACAGCAATTTCATTGTAACCAAAGAATATATTTTTCTTCCAATCATTTTTTTTCATCTGTTTGATTCATTTCCATTTTTCTCACTTATATAATTCTGTTTACATCTATCTTTCTCGGTCTGTTTATTTTATATATATATATATATATATATATATATATATATATAAAATGAGAAGTAAACAAACAAACGATGTGTTTTTGATATGGCTTTTTTTAGCCGACAATTTTTGGGAGAATATGTGCTTGATTGAAGTTGTACCTAATTTTGAAAATTAATTAATAATTAATGAATTAGACGAGCATACCTATTCAAATGTAAGACTAAACAAATCGAGAAAAATCAATCTCTGTATGTATAGGCCTTATCAGCAGAGCTATAAACAGGAAGACCACTTTGTGTGTGATTCGAACCCTGACTGTCAAGCTGACAGGCGGGGACTAACCATTACACCAGCTGGCCTTTCCCAGATTTTTTGTTTTGTTTAGAAGTAGGTTATATTCCACTTTATGGTGACTTTTACTACACGACAGTATGAGAAGTAAACAAACAATGTGTTTTTGATATGGCTTTTTTAGCCGACAATTTTCCTATCTATATACTAATTAATTTTTCAAAATTAGGTACGACTTCAATTAAGACCATATTCTCCCAAATATATATATATATATATATATATATACTGACAGAAAATAAAATTAAAACCTCCTGAATGTTTAAATTTACTGAGATTTAAAAAAAAAAAAAAAAAAAAAAAAAAAAATAATATAGCTGGATTACTGTAAATGTGGGGGCCATTTAGCACAGTTGGTATTTAGGTATTGCAAGGTTTGATACCTGTCCCCATCAACTGAGTAGCGCATTTTGGGTACTCTGGTCTGTGCTTTTTTATATAAACTAGCAAATATATGCACCCTCCGGTTGCAAGTATTTAAGTTTTAATGTAATGAAATATCGTATTAAATTAGAAACGCTAATGAAACTAAATAAGAATGCAGATAAAAAGATTTGAAACAGAGGGGGATATAATCGAAAAATAGAACAACTGAAATTTACTCTTCCATCACTCTCGTCTTTCATTGTTATTTTTTCTAATTTAAGTATTTAGTTAAAATAGTAAGTAAAGAATAAAAGTACAGTTATCTTTTCTTGTTAATGGATTTCATTTAAGATTCATTGAAGAGATTTTTGCTTATATTCATTAAAATAAAGCCAAACCATTAGAAATCAATAATACTAAGCATATATTTATTAAAATTACATTTTTAATATCAATATGCAAATTAGCCTTCCTGTTCACACTGTAAACCGCTATTTTGTTGTATATATAAATACAATTGCATGTTGTTAGTATGTAGATATGGTTAACAGTATAAATAATGTGAAACAATTTTATTAATAATTGAGGTAAAAATAAGGATAAATTCATGGTGAATGTGACGTCAATAACTAAGGGAATTGTGACTTGAGTAGTGATTTAGTTTCGGTTACAGACAGAAAAACACACAATCTCCATTATAATAAGATATGATTTGGACTCTAAGCCAAATTTGAAACTAATTACACAAATATATAATAGAAAATAGTTGAAATAATTTTTTTTTAAATCTTTCATCATTTTTTTTTTTTTTTTTTTTTTTTTTTTTTTTTTCAGTTTATTGTAGCAGTCTGTTTAGCTATTCAGCATATGAATATTACTTAATTGATACATTGAGTGGATCTGGATATAATAATCCTAATGGATTAACCAGTCTCAAGGATTTTTATGGTCCAGACTTAATGCTAAATGCAAAAATGGGATTTTTCCTATCTATATACTAATACTCATGTTCCTTAAACAATTGTGATCTTGCAACACCCTCTGGTTAAAATTAAAACTGTCAAAGATGAAATGCAAAAATTCTAAATCCTGATTATCTGGTTTTGCTTATCTGCCGAATTCTTGTTTCTCATGAGCTAAATAATGGACCATTCTGTTTTTATTGTCATCAAAAACAGTTTAATTTTGGGAACAATTGTAATAACTTTGCTCTAAACCTTCCCAGGAATGATCCTAAGCATTCCTTGAAATTTCTTTAAATCATCCCAGAAATAGTGGTGTCTTATATAAACTGACAATTGACAAATTAAAAACTAAGGATGGGGAGGGGGTCCCCATGTCGTAATGGCTAACCTGCAACATCATAGTAAGAGTTTGAATTCCAGTTGCCAGGGCTCGATATTAACGCCCATCCTGGGGACGATAAAAATTACATCCGGGACTATCAATAATGTCATCCAGGACAGTTTGCTGGAGACAGTAAAAAATTTTTTCCTAAAAGTTAGTACTACATTCGAATAATGGCCGTCCAGTGATTGCCCGAATGCTGACCTCAAAATGAGGCTACGGCACCGCAGGTCTATTCTCAAAGCCATGTAATGAATGGTGGCGGGAGATAGTTTAAAAGGACCGAATTATGTACTACTAACCCTTCTCAGGGTAACTCAAAGTAAAAAAAGTATTTTTTAGCTCAAAACACACTAGGAAATTAATTTTTTGTCCAAATATCCAGAATTATCACTGCTTGAGCTTTTCTTAATGTTTTATTACATGTTATTATGCTACAGATGACTGACAAGTATAGATGATGCTAATGAATTAAACAAAATATTTTGATTTCGGGACGGTCCAAACCCCATTCGGGACGGTTGATAATTTTTGTTTGGGACGGTCATGAAAATAGTTAACAGTTGCACTATTACATTCACTTTATGGTGCAAGTATTTAAGTTTTGATATAATAAAATATCATATTAAATTAGAAAGGCTAATGAAACTGACTAAGAATGCAGATAAAAAGATTTGGAACATTTGCTCATATTCAATAAGATAAAACCAAACAATTAGAAATCAATAATACTAAGCATATATTTATTAAAATCAAATTTTTAAGATCAATATGCAAATTAGCCTTCCCATTCACACTATAAACCGCTATTTTGTTGAATATATAAATACAATTGTATGTTATTAGTATGTAGATATGGTCAACAGTATTAATAATGTAAAACAATCATTTTGGATATTTTGACTGTTGATCAAAATAATTTCCCTGGTTGGGTCATTGCTATGCTCGGATAGACAGGGAACACCTGAAGAAGGCTGGAGGATACAGCATCTTTATTGTGGCCTTTTAAATCCCAACGTTTCAGCTGCTGTATCCTCCGGCCTTCTTCAGATGTTCATAGCAATGACCCAACCTGGGAAATCATTTTGGATATTTTGACTGTTGATCAAACAAAGCGTTGAAGAATATTTATAATAAAGTCATTGCTTTTGCATTCCTTGGAAAATAACTGATGCCATTTTAGGCTTAGAGTTGTGCAGGAAACGCCAATAAACAATTTTTTTTTTTCAAATGATCATGATGCTTCTTAAAACACATCTTGGATTAATAGATGTACAAAAGCAATAACTTCATTATTTAAACTAGCAAATATATGCACCCTCCGGGTGTAAGTATTTAAGTTTTGATATAATAAAATATCATATTAAATTAGAAAGGCTAATGAAACTGACTAAGAATGCAGATAAAAAGATCTGCAACAGAGGGGGTATAATTGAAAAATAGAACAACTTTGAAACTAACTATTCCATCATTTTCCATTACTCCCCTCTTTCATTGGTAAATTTTCCTAATTTAACTATTTAGTTAAAATAGGAAGTAAAGGATAATATTACAGTCATTTCTTCTTGTAAATAAATTTCTTTTAAGATTTATCCACGAGATTTTTGTATATATTTCTTAAGATAAAACCAAACAATTAGAAATCAATAATACCAAGCACATATTTATTAAAATAAAATTTTAAATATCAATATGCAAATTAGCCTTCTCATTCAAACTGTAAACTGCTATTTTGTTGTATATAAAAATACAATTGCATGTTATCAGTACGTAGATATGGTCAACAGTATTAATAATGTAAAACATTTTTATTAATAACTGAAGGTTTAAAAGAATGAAATCATGGAGAATTTGACGTAAATAATTAAGGGAATTGTGTCTTGAGTAGTAATATAGTTTCGGTTACAGACAGAAAAACACACAATCTCCATTATAATAAGATTTTCAGTCTAATACTCTAGAGAAAGCTATGAACCCCCACATCTCCCCCAGCTAAGTGATAAATAGTACCACTATTGTTTTTCTATAAGGATGGATTTGGCATTAAATATCCCACAAAGGTTGATATACCGTTAAACAAAGTAATTAGTCAGCGGAATGGCCTATTGTCAATATCAGCCAGGCAGCGAGGGTGTCTATCCCCTTTTCACTAGCACTAGACAAGGAGATTCTTTTTGCATCTGAGGTGGAATGTCACACCTACCATCAGCTCCCCACTTTACTGCACAGATCGAAGCTGAGCTTCTCATGCACTGAATTAGTGTCGGCTGATATCAAACCTGAAACCTTGTGGTTCCAAGATAGATACTCTACCAACTAAACTGAGAAATATATCTATACCATTTTTTTTTTCGTTAGTAATTTTATTTTATTTCATGCATTTTCATGTCTTGGTATCACTGGGATTAACATGTCTTGGGTATGACGTTAAACTGCATCTAGTGATGAATTGCCATTACTCCCAGGTCCACCCTGACCCAGAGTGGTAGTACCTGTTATGGTCTCATCTATGGGTTAAATAGATTTTTAAAAAAAACGAGTATTAACATATGTTTAAGAAAAATTGAGTTTTAAAAAAAAATTAAATACCCAACAAATTATTTAAAAGATAAAACAAAACATCTTCGGCATAAAATAACCCAAGTGTTGACATGCCATAAAATCCATTCAACCAGCTGTTGATTAATAGCCAGTCTCCTCAAATCTCTTATTGTTTATAAGGAATATATCAAGTTTAATGATTATTAAAAAAAACATTTTAACTGAGCCTGTGATTGAATGGTTTTCTTTCACTTACTTTTTTTTTTTCTTATTTCCCCTGCCCCCTAATGAGTTTAACATCCCTATGATTAGTCAGTACTTTATTCATTAAGAGCTTGATTTGTCCTTTTTATCCAATTAAGATGACCAAAGTAATTAGCAATAGTCTAATAACTTGATTCTTCTGGTCTCTACTGATCATGTGAATGGCTTGGACATTAGCATGTATAAACTTGTATGACTGAATACTCTTCTTGTCATTCAATAAGAATCTCAGATGTTTACCATGTTTCTTAGTATACATTAACACATAGTGGAGCGTATTGTGTAATGGTTATCGTCATAGGAAATCGACACAAAGACTTCAAATTCTGGATGAGGCTGTTTGCATTTCACATAGCACTAATAACCTTGGGAAAAGGTATGCATCCAGCTATGGGCAAACTAAGCTCTTTAACCTTGGTTAGGCAGCCATTGTAGAAGGAAAATTCTGATTTCAAACCTGTTAAATTCCGCTTAAGAAAATTAATGACCTTGTGCATTTCTGTGTCTCTGATGCACAAAAATCTAAAAGGACACAGTAAAATCGTATCCATGCATCCCAGTGTTTTTCTTTTTTCTTCCCTCACCATTTCAAGCTAAATGTAAATACATTTCAATAGTTTCTTAGAAAGGAATTACACAGGATAAGTGGTAATTTATGAGGAAGTGCGTTCTGGTCCCCTGCCTCCGAAATTGCTGCCCGGTGAATTTTAAAATAACAACCCAAGCTTCTGCAAGTTTTGGGGGGAGGTAAATTTCACGGGATAAAATAGGTGTTACCTATTGTTTATCTATCTATCTATCCAAAACTATCTATCAAATACTAAGATTTTCTTTTATTACGATAAATAAACAAGAATTACGACAAATTACGGTAAATTACGGTAAATAAACAGAATTACGACAAATTTCAATAAATAAACAAGAATTAAGACAAAGAACCCCCCCCCAAAATACATTTAACGCCTTAAGTTGGTTGTTTTCTTTCATGTAACACAGGATGTGGCACCGAAGCTTGGGTCGTTATTTTAAAATTCACCGGGCAGCAATTTCAGAGGCAGGGGACCGGGACGCACTTCCTCATAAATTACTGGATAAGTTACAAGGTAGGAGTTAGCCGGCTTTAGTTGGGACCTATAAATTTTTTCTGAGGATTCATTCAAAGCAAATATGAAAAAGCTATCAGCATCATTGCTTGTGTTACATCCTACTTTGGGGCACAGTGGTTGGTACTTACTAATAAAAAAAAAAAAAAGGTATGAACCACTATTGTTCTTCTAACCTTGGTTAAACAACCAGAACCACTATTGTTCTTCTAACCTTGGTTAAACAACCAGAACCACTATTGTTCTTCTAACCTTGGTTAAACAACCAGAACCACTATTGTTCTTCTAACCTTGGTTAAACAACCAGTCTCGAAATAGGAAAACTCTGAACCTGTTTGCTTAAAAGATTGACTTTGTGTCTTATCCTACTTGTCATCATCATCATATGTGCTTTCAGCGCAGATATCCATGACATGTCATGGATATCTATCGGTGGCTGTTGACTCGTCAATAGGTGCTAGTCTTAGAGATGAGGAGCAGTAGTTTCCTAACTGAACTGTTTGATCCTGGCCGTTGACCGTTTAGGGTTCCTCCGCCCAGCATCATATGAGCCCCACCATTGTCCCAGTATGGGATCATCTGCCGTTTCTCACATCCACCATGCTGCTGCCCATGGCTTCCTTTTTACTGACATTTTGGCTTGTTATTTCATTCTTTTGGCTATCTTTCGGTCTGTATACTCGTCGCCGTAGAAAATAATTGTAATGCTTTAGTCAACAATTTTTAGCAAGAAAATTCTTGGTCGGTCGGTCTAGTTTGAATTATTCAAAATAGATTTCGTTAAAATAAAATAAAATTTCCTACTTATGAGGGGTTGGTATAATGGATTGGTATCATCCAATCTTCTTATCAAGTTAAAAAAGAGGCCATGGTGTAATGGATATCATCATAGAAAATGGACATGGTGAGATGAGTTCAAACCCTGGACAATGCTATTTGCATTTCACATAGTGCTAATATCTTTGGGGAAAGGTATGCGTCCAACTATTCTCCTTCCAGCTATGGGTAAATTGTACGGCAGACTGCTCTCCCGCCCTGTCAGCTGGGGCGTTAGAATGCACCAACTACACCTCTGCAGAGAGGTGAGACTCCCCCAATGGGGCCACCTGTTGGCCGTGGGTGTTGACCCGTGATGCTTAAGGATAGAGCCCAGGTGGATAAGCAGTTCAAGACTTGCAATACTCCACTTTGGCCCTATCTTGGGCTAGCCGGGCGGTCAGAGAGGCCCCCTCCGATAAATCGGCTGGTCACGTCAAGCCCTAGCACCTATATGACTTTCCCAACCCTATTGCCCTTATGGCAAGCTCCAACCCCTTTTTATCATATGGGTGCTAGAAGGCAGTGGTTGCAGGTCTACATGTCCTGGGAATGACGTTAAACTCTATCTGATGGTGAGGTTCCAGTTTTGGAAGTTTGGGGAATGTGGAGCACCCCTTCATCACCATTGCTCCCTGGTCCACTCTGACCCGGAGTGGTAGTACCTGTTAGGGTCCCATCTATGGGTTAAATAGAAAAACATGAGTTTATAAACAAAATTGTATTATGCATTAAGAATGACTTTATTTCACAACTTTGTCGGCATTAAAAAAAACTATCAGAGAGGATTTTGACATTTTTAAAATGATTTATTAAAAAAAAAAAACTTTTAAGAAATAACTACACATAAATGTACAATGTACATGATTCCCTAACCTCCAGGCATGAACTAACCCCAGATGTGTTGACATGCCATTAGAATCTATCAAATTGTACACATAGATATCAGTGTCACAAAATTCTCACTGAGGCAATATTTTAGTCATTTATTTTTATTTGGAAATCAGAGGAATAATTGAGACCATCCAGACAACAATATTAAGATCAGCTAGAATACTCAGGAGAGTCCTGGAGACCTGAGGAGACTTTTTCCTCAAACTTTATGCTCACTACCCTGTCGGCTGGGGGCATTAGAATGCACCGACTGCACCTCTGCAGAGGGGCAAGACTCCCCCAATGGGGCCACCTGTTGGCCGTGGGTGACGACCTGTTTGCTTAAGGATAGAACCCAGGTGGATGAGCAGTCCATGACTTGCAATACTCCACTTTGGCCCTATCTTGGGCTAGACGGGCAGTCGGAGAGGCCCCCTTTGATCAATCGGCTGGTCACGTCAAGCCCTAGCACCTATATGATTGCCCCAACCCTATTGCCTTTATGGCAATCCCCCAACCCTTTTTATCATATGGGTGCTAGAAGGCGGTGGCTGCGGGTCTACATGTCCTGGGAATGACGTTAAACTCTATCTGATGGTGAGGTTCCAGTTTTGGAGGTTTGGGGAATGTGGAGCACCCCTTCATCACCATTGCTCCCTGACTCGGAGTGGTAATACCTGTTAGGGTCCCATCCATGGGTTAAATAGAAAACACGAGTTTATAAACAAAATTGTATTATCCATTAAAAATGAAATTATTTCAAAACTTTGTCAGCATTAAACATCATTGAATACCAAATTACCAATAGATGTATTCGGCATTAAATAACCCAAGGGGTTGACATGCCATAAAACCCAACCAACCAAACCAATTTCCTTTCTTTACACCATATTTTTTTCTTTTTCCTCAAACTTTATGCTCTCTAAAGAATGTTCATCTCAAAAGCCATTTACAGTAAAAGCCGCTTACTGTTAATCCTGTATGTTTCCTAATCTGACTAGCAAACTTCTCAGAGGTGACTTAATCTCTCAAAACCATCACTTTGAAATTTTATAACCTTTTACCATCTGTTTGGTTTGGTTGTTTTGTTTTACCACATATCAACCTTTTTTGGGGGTCATTTAATGCAATATTAAGTCATTTTGATGTTCGTTTTCTTATAGTATCAGTTGTTGCATCAGACTGTGATAGATAGTTGTTTTGTTTAGAAAATATAGCAATTTCAATATTTAAAACAGAAAAGGTTGTCATTTTAAGTGAAATAAATAAAATATCCTAACTAGAATTCAAATTGAAAATATGCCCCACCACCTACACCTCTGATATGCTGCTTTTTACCTAATAATTAAGCTGTAACAGTGATAACATTTTAAAAGATTGAAATCTATTTCCTAAAATGAAGGCTAAGAAACACATAAAGAAGGCAGGAGGGCTGATTATCAGAAATGTTGTGTATATCTATTAATAATGGAGATTCTCTGTATTTCTGTCTGTAACAAAAACTATGCCATAGCTCTATGTCATAGCTTACGTCACAATATTCTTATGCTATATACATCCAAAATTTGAGTAAGCAATTTTAAAAATTGTTTTTTACTCTCCCTTTTTTTTTTTTTTTTTTTACAGTAACAAGAAATTAACTAAAAAGTTTACAAATAAATAAATACGATTTTGTGGAAAAATATTCAAAATAATTGTTTACAACATGCACGCAGCATTTTATTTGAGAGGGATGGGGCTCAGTTTTCATTTCAAATTGTTTTTTTTTTTTTTTTACTCCTTTAATAAATATGAGGATTTTGCTACTTATGATACAAACCCTCTGACATTGCTTGAGAGGGTGGGAGTTAAGAATTCAATGTCTTTCAAAAATTAATTTTTATGATGCCCGGAGGGTGTTTTCTGTTGCTAGTGTTGGATTGTCTTCCCTTGGATCTGAAAGAGTTATCTTCCCTCTGGGTTCCCGGGTTTTACCACCAGGGGTCTGTTGTATTTAAGTGCCTGTTTCAAACTCTCTCGCTCTCTTGCTTCTTGGGACGTGACTACAATGAGTTAGACATTTATGTCTACACTTTCTCATGTGGGGACTTCGGCCCCCATTACAGACACTAGTAAGTGACCTTAGTCTATGGACTCTCTATAACTAAACTTATCTTCTATGTAACTCTTCTTATGTATCTAGTATGCATATATTATCTATGTATCTTGTTTCATGTATATGTACTTCATGTCGTAAATGTCCCTCCATGTGCTTTTGTTAAAGTCCATATTATGTTCAACACTCGTGCCAGAGTTGTTTGTTTCAACCAGTTATAATATATATATAACCTTGAACCTTACACTAGTAATAATAAAGATGAGAACAACAGTCTGAAAAATCCAAATAATACAAAACATCATCTCAAAAATTCAGACAAATAAAAAAATAAATAAAAAATCTTTTTTCGATTTCATAATGCATACACAGCTCTTCTGCATATTAGCTTTTCTGCATAATCTTTTCTGCATAATCCTCTTTCTGACCTTTCCCCTCTGCTACTTAGCTGTCCAATTTTCTATTACAAACTTTCAAACCATGTTGCAGACCTTACAGATCCCTAATATTTGTTCTGTTTGTTTGTTTTTTTTGTTTTTTTTTTTTGTTTTTGTTTTTTTTCTCTAAGTTCATAACCTTTGGATTTCTTTTGCAAAATACAAACAAATAAACAAAACAAAACTTTTATCTATATATTTACTTCAGTCAATAAAAGAGTAGAGTGCGAGACTCTTCGTACCCAGTTTGTGTAAGATGAATATATATCAAATAGTTCTCATCTCTTTGCAAGGGACTAAATGCTATCTTTCATGTGCTAGGGGAAAAAAATCATTTTCAGAATCAGATCATAAAATGTATAAAGTCTTTAATACCAGTTTCCCATATTCTTAAAGGAGACATTTCCTTAATGGAACAGAGCTTTTGTTGCGACGTAAGCCTCTTATGGCAGACTTTACTTGAGTCTAATGCAGAATCAGATAGGATTCTTTTCTTTTCTTTTACATTTTTTTTAATTTTTATTTTTAATAATTTGCTTATTATATATTAACTGCTGACAAGACACTAAAGGTGAGAACTTCAACAGTTTGTGTGTGTGTGTAGACTGTAAATTGCTTTAGAAGAAAAAAATAACCTGTTCAGTGACAGGCTAATTGTAACTCTGTATGATCACTGTTTATATAACTTAGCTTACCTCCAAGAAATTTAAAACCTCTTTTAATTACACTTACTAGCAAAATAAAAAACACCCTCCGGGCATCGTAAAAATTAATTTTTGAAAGACATTGCCTGAGAGGGTGGGAGTTAAAAATTCAATGTCAGAGGGTTTGTATCATAAGAAAAATCCTCATATTCATTAAAGGAGTAAAAAAAAAAATAAAACAATTTGAAATGAAAACTGAGCCCCATCCCTCTCAAATAAAATGTTGCATGCATGTAATAATCAAACAATTATTTTGAATATTTTCCACATCAATTTTACACAAAATCTTAGGTATTTATTTGTAAACTTTTTAGTTAAATTCTTGTTACTGTAAAAAAAAAAAGGGACGAGAGTAAAAAAAAACAATTTTTAAAATTGCTTACTCAAATTTTGGGTGTATATAGCATAAGAATATTGTGACGTAAGCTGTAACGTAGAGCTATGACGTAGTTTTTGTTACAGACAAAAACTGGAAGTGAATCTCCATTATTAATAGATATATCACTGGCATTTTTAGTCTGTGTAAGTTTTGGACTTTGAGAAAACAATCACTTTTCATGTTATAATTACTAGCAAATATATGCACCCTCCGGGTGCAAGTATTTAAGTTTTAATGTAATAGAATATCTATTAAATTAGAAAGGCTAATGAAACTAAATAAGAATACAGATAAAAAGATTTGAAACAGAGGGGTATAATCTATAATAAAATGGAACAACTGAAACTTACACTTCCATCACTCTCATCTTTCATTGTTATTTTTTCTAATTTAAGTATTTAGTTAAAAGGAAGTAAAGAATAAAATTACAGTTATTTTTCTTGTTAATGGATTTCATTTAAGATTATTGAAGAGATTTTTGCTTATATTCATTAAAATAAAACCAAACAGTTAGAAATCAAAATACTAAGCACATATTTATTAAATTCGATTTTTTAATATTAATATGCAATTTAGCCTTCCCGTTCACATTGTAAACCGCTATTTTGTTGTATATATAAATATAATAGCATGTTATTAATATGTAGATATGGTTAACAGTATTAATAATGTAAAACAATTTTATTAATAATTGAGATTTAAATAAAAAATAAAATCATTGAGATTGTGATGTCAATAAAAAATGGAATTGTGAATTAAATAGTAATATAGTTTCAGTTACAGACATACAAACCCACAATCTCCATTATAATAAGATATGAAGCATTAATTACTCACACCCTACTCCCTGCTATAGGTAAAAAAAAAATGTAAGTTAACTAATCTAGAAGAAGGGTAATACACCAGGAGTTAGTCTCTAAGAATGTCTAATGTTGTTCAACATATGTATCAAGTATGTAACATTGTATCAAGTATGTAATACACCAGGAGTTAGTCTCTAAGAATGTCTAATGTTGTTCAACACATATGTATCAAGTATGTAACATTGTATCAAGTATGTATCATATATGAATCAAAACAAGGGTAATACACCAGGAGTTAGTCTCTAAGAATGTCTAATGTTGTTCAACACATATGTATCAAGTATGTAACATTGTATCAAGTATGTATCATATATGAATCAAAACAAGGGTAATACACCAGGAGTTAGTCTCTAAGAATGTCTAATGTTGTTCAACACATATGTATCAAGTATGTAACATTGTATCAAGTATGTATCATATATGAATCAAAACAAGGGTAATACACCAGGAGTTAGAGTCTCTAAGAATGTCTAATGTTGTTCAACACATATGTATCAAGTATGTAACATTGTATCAAGTATGTATCATATATGAATCAAAACAAGGGTAATACACCAGGAGTTAGAGTCTCTAAGAATGTCTAATGTTGTTCAACACATATGTATCAAGTATGTAACATTGTATCAAGTATGTATCATATATGAATCAAAACAAGGGTAATACACCAGGAGTTAGAGTCTCTAAGAATGTCTAATGTTGTTCAACACATATGTATCAAGTATGTAACATTGTATCAAGTATGTATCATATATGAATCAAAACAAGGGTAATACACCAGGAGTTAGTCTCTAAGAATGTCTAATGTTGTTCAACACATATGTATCAAGTATGTAACATTGTATCAAGTATGTATCATATATGAATCAAAACAAGGGTAATACACCAGGAGTTAGAGTCTCTAAGAATGTCTAATGTTGTTCAACACATATGTATCAAGTATGTAACATTGTATCAAGTATGTATCATATATGAATCAAAACAAGGGTAATACACCAGGAGTTAGAGTCTCTAAGAATGTCTAATGTTGTTCAACACATATGTATCAAGTATGTAACATTGTATCAAGTATGTATCATATATGAATCAAAACAAGGGTAATACACCAGGAGTTAGAGTCTCTAAGAATGTCTAATGTTGTTCAACACATATGTATCAAGTATGTAACATTGTATCAAGTATGTATCATATATGAATCAAAACAAGGGTAATACACCAGGAGTTAGAGTCTCTAAGAATGTCTAATGTTGTTCAACACATATGTATCAAGTATGTAACATTGTATCAAGTATGTATCATATATGAATCAAAACAAGGGTAATACACCAGGAGTTAGTCTCTAAGAATGTCTAATGTTGTTCAACACATATGTATCAAGTATGTAACATTGTATCAAGTATGTATCATATATGAATCAAAACAAGGGTAATACACCAGGAGTTAGTCTCTAAGAATGTCTAATGTTGTTCAACACATATGTATCAAGTATGTATCATATATGAATCAAAACAAGGGTAATACACCAGGAGTTAGAGTCTCTAAGAATGTCTAATGTTGTTCAACACATATGTGAAGAGCAGAGACTTGGCTCCCTTACTTAGGCTAGACGGGCGGTCAGAGAGGCCTCCACTGATCAGCCAGCTGGTCACATCAAGCCCTAGCATCTATATGATTGCCCCGACTCTATTGCCCTTATGGCAACCACCATATGGGTGCTAGAAGGCGGTGGGTGATGGTCTTCATGTCCTGGGAATGACATTAAACTCTATCTGATGGTGAGGTTCCAGTTCTGGAGGTCTGCAGAAATTGGAGCACCCCTTCATCACCATTGCTCCCTGGTCCACTCTGACCCGGAGTGGTAGTACCTGTTAGGGTCCCATCTATGAGTTAAATAGAAAAACATGAGTTTTTAAAAAAAAATTGAGTTTCCATTAAGAATGATTTATTTCAAAACTTAGTTGGCATTAAATAACCCACTGCGGTTGGTATGCCACAAAACAAAACAAAATGAAAGAAAGAAAAGAAAAGGACTTTGCTGCATAGACATCTGCTGTTGCATACCTTACCCAGGCCACATCCTGATCCAGGGTAACACACCAGGAGCTAGAGTCCCTAAGAATGTTTAACAGTGTTCAACACTGATGTAAAAAGCAGAGACTTGGCTGCATAGGCAATTGGTCTTGCATACCTTACCCAGGCCACATCCTGATCCAGGGTAACACACCAGGAGCTAGAGTCCCTAAGAATGTTTAACAGTGTTCAACGATGTAAAA
Organism: Doryteuthis pealeii; assembly: GCA_023376005.1. Lineage (NCBI taxonomy): Eukaryota > Metazoa > Mollusca > Cephalopoda > Myopsida > Loliginidae > Doryteuthis > Doryteuthis pealeii. Next base: position 11,959,565 of record CM042179.1, on the reverse strand, counting down.
AGCAGAGACTTGGCTGCATAGGCAAGTGGTCTTGCATACCTTACCCAGGCCACATCCTGATCCAGGTTTTGTGACTACTTAAGCAACACCAGGTGCTGTAAACAACCAGAGTCATTTGTTTATCAAAATGACTTGATTTGGCATTAAATGACCTGATGAGTGTTAATATACTGTAAAACAAGACAAGTAAACCAAACCAAACCTGATCCAGGTGCAAGTCAATGATCTTGCAAGATAAACAGATACTCTATTGGAGTATGGTGTAATGGTTACCATCATAGGAACACGATTTACAAGATATTTACTTTTGAAGCATTCCCTAAGACAACCTTTTTACGTTATATTTGATTAAATAAAACCTTTATCCATAGAAGAATAAATAATACTATAATTCTCATATTAGTGATTAAGAACTAGAATTCCCTAAGGAATAAATATCACCAAACAATAACATCAGGTCTGAAATATCTGAGACATGATCCAAGTTTAAATCCTGGACAAGGCTGTTTACATTTTGGGAAGGTATGCATCCAACTGTTCTCCCTCCAGCTATGGGTAGATAGTAGAGAAGACTGGGCTCTTTAATCTTGGTTAGGCAACTAGTCTAGGAAAAGGAAAGCTCCGCTGAAGAAATTGACCATATGTCACATCCTCATGCAGTGGGGCTGATAAATATGTATATCTTTTAAAAAATGTTTAAACCGTGTATACTAGTAGGTATTTACCAATTCATTTAACACAGGTAGGATTTACACAAGGTTGCAAGTATGGAGCATCAAGCAAGGATTGAACTTGCTTTTCAGTAATTAATCTATGAGACGAGCTTACTATCTATTACAACGCAATGGGACACTTATTCAATGCATACTAGTATCAGTCGCTGTTGAAATTTGAAATCTTAGCAGTATTTTTTTTTTTCTTAACTAAAATTAATGAATTAATTTGGTGCTACCAGTCCTTTGATCTTAATATTGTTTTAATGACTTGATGTGACACTAAGCTTGAGTTTTTGTTTTGTTTTTTCCTAAATCTTTATTTGGTAATTATATTCAAAATCAAATTCTTAAAGAGATATTTGTATACTAATATTTATTCCTCTATAAAATGATCTATGAATGAATCCAAAGTTTGAAATTAATTATTCAATGTCAAATAGTTATCAACAGGAAACTATAGTTGCCTTTCTTTTTTTTTCTCTTTTCTTTTTTCCTTTTTTTTTTCTCTTTTTCTCTTCTTTTTTTTTCTTTTTCTCTTTTCTTTTTTCTTTTAATTTGTTCATATATAGAAAATTAAATTCTTTTAAGGGAACGAATTTGTTCATGGAAAATAGAATTTTTCTTTTTAATAATTGCCACAAGAGGTTCATTTTGATACAATCTAATAATAAATGAAAATGTCAGTATGTCACATTTTTCAACTTTACTCCTAGAGACAGTAACCCAACATATCATACCATTTTGGAATCAAAACAACTACATGCACAAATTAAAAGCTTATGGGTCAAATCCAGACCTGCAATCCTGAAATTTTTTATTCCCGAGTTTTAATTATTAGAATTGTTTTCAGTCATTGATTTATTTTTGTATAATAACAATTTTTATAGATTGGAAAAAAAAATTACGGAATAATCAAAATTAATTACAACTAGCTTAATTGTCTCCCAATAGACTGGCTTTTAAGCTAGTTTTAATTCTTTTTTTTTTTTTTTGTAATATAATTTTAGTTAAATTGAACTTCACATACTGAAATTCCACCATCATATGTCACCCTGCTGAAGGAAGATACCAAAAATCAGTGAATTAACCAAATTTAATTAAATTTTCAGTGTTGGTATATTAATAGATAAAAGATATAATGCACCAGTTATTTTATTTAAAAACTTTTATATTTTTTCAGGTCAGTTAACTTTGAAACATATCTTTGAGAATCTGTGTTACTCCTCAAAGATATGTAGTTCAGAGTTAACTGACCTAAAAAAAAATGTAAAGGTTTTTAAATAAAATAACTTGTGCATTATGTCTTTTATTCATTGGTATATCAACTCTGAAAATTTCATTAAATTCGGTTAATTCCCTGATTTTTCTTTTTTGTGGGGGGGTGTTTTTTTTTGTTTTTTTTTGTTTTTTTTTCTTTCGTGGGGGTGACATATGATGATTGAATTTAGGTCCATTAAGTTCGATTTAACCGCAATTTTTATAGATTGGAAAAAAAAATTTGGTAATAATTAAAATCAATTACAACTAGCTTGATTACCGCCCAATAGACCAGCTTTTAAGTTAGTTTTAAATATATTAACAACTTTTATAACTTGGAAAAAAATTTAAGAATAATCAAAATTAATTACAACTAGCTTAACTCTTAACATCCTGTTGAGAATTTTCTAAGTCCAGAGCCCATTCCTATAAGGATCTATCAAAAATGGCTAAACATTTCCTTTTCATTTAAAATTACCTGTTATTTACCTTAAAAATAAAGACTTCTAAATATGTTTAATATTGTATTTAAACAAAGGCAATCGTTTGGGGTGGATTAGGAAAATGAATATGACTTCTGGCCGGTGGACTGAGGTGGTATAGGATGTTAATTACCGCCCAATAGACCGGCTTTTAAGTTAGTTTTAAATATATTAACAACTTTTATAACTTGGAAAAAAATTTAAGAATAATCAAAATTAATTACAACTAGCTTAACCCAATTGACTAGCTTTTAAGCTAGTTTTAAATATTTTCATTAAAAAAAACACACACAAAAAAAAATAGAGAATTCTTTTGTAAGGTAGAAAAAATATTCAGTTATCATATTTCTTTTATTGGCAGATCATTATCAGTTTGCTGAGTATGTGACTTAGTCCAGTTTTTGTTGAAACAATGGGTTGTCTGTTTTTACTCCTGACATACACCCCTCTCAAAAACAAAACAAAAAACACTAATCACAAATATTTCAAATCCTTGGCTTGACAAATGTGAAATTATAAAGAAGGAATTTGTTATTGGACTGTACTGCTTCTCACGGTCTTAAGTCAAAGTCTACATCTACTCATGACATCTTGGGGATGAAAAAAAAAAATTTCATATTAATTAAAAATGGCATTGTGTATTATAATCACATACTCTCGTTAGAAAAAAAATCCAGGTTACTTAATTATGGGAAACTTAAAAATATAAAAAAGCAAATATTTAAAATTATAGTTTATAAAAATTTTAGAAACTATAATTTTAAATATTTAGAGACAACACTACACGAAAGTGTCTGCAAATTTAGTCAAATCATAGTTTCTAGAATTCTAGAATTATAGTAAAATTATAGTTTCTAGAATTATAGTAAAATTATAGTTTCTAGAATTATAGTAAATTATAGTTTCTAGAATTCTAGAATTATAGTTTCTAAAATTCTAGAATTATAGTTTCTAAAATTCTAGAATTATAGTTTCTAAAATTCTAGAATTATAGTTTCTAGAATTCTAGAATTATAGTTTCTAGAATTATTATAGTAAAATTATAGTTTCTAGAATTATAGTAAAATTATAGTTTCTAGAATTATTATAGTAAATTATAGTTTATAGTTTCTAGAATTATAGTAAAATTATAGTTTCTAGAATTATAGTAAAATTATAGTTTCTAGAATTATAGTAAAATTATAGTTTCTAGAATTATAGTAAAATTATAGTTTCTAGAATTCTAGAATTATAGTAAAATTATAGTTTCTAGAATTCTAGAATTATAGTAAAATTATAGTTTCTAGAATTTAGTGCCTGCGATTGTCTCTGAGATTAATACTTGTGTTCTTCCCACACCATATCAAGCTAACTGTTAATACATTTCAATAGTTTCTTAGAAACGAATAACACAGGATAGGTTACAAGGTAGGAGTCAGACGGCTTTAGTTGGGACCCATAAATTTTCCTGGGGACTCGTGCAAAGAAAATATGTGCATCCCAGGACGCACTAAATCAAAAAACTACCAGCATCACTGGTTATATGATATCAACTATTTCTATTTAATCTATATATTAATACACCTGTTCCTAAATCTTCCATCTGTTATCATCCTGCAACACCCTCTGATTAACAGTGAGACTGTCCAAATCATACAAGATGAAATGTAAAAATAGTTAAGTACAAGATACTGTCTTAATCAAGAAAAAACATTACAATAAATCTAACCAATTTACTGCTGGGCATAAAATAACCCTAGAGAGGTTGGTATGCCATTAAAATCAATCAATGAATCAAACGAATAAAGTACATGAGCAAAATTAATATTTCAAAATGGTGACAATTTACCCATTATACCCTGTATATTTATGCTTATTTGTGACTTTGAATATTAATTCCCTGCAAATTATTATGAATATTTTTGTTATTCCTAACTTTATCCTTTTTCTATAGAGGGTCATAATTGTTTTTGTTATTCATTCTTCGACATTTTACTTTCTTTATATCTGCTCACACCAATCTTTTAGAATATTCTTGGAATGGATATTTTGATCCCATTGCTCTCCTGTGGTCGAATCGGACATTTCCATTAAGGGATAAAGGGAAATTTTAAGCAGGGATTAGAGAAAGCATGAGAAGAGTGAAGGAAAAAAATAAACATATGGAAAGGAAATATACAAAAGTCGGAGAATAGAGGCAAAAATGAAATAATGCCTGCTTATTCTGCCTGTCAGCAGATCTTAGGAAACAAAAAAAAATCTTGTTCTTGACAAACACGCATACAGAATCTTTCTTTTTATATATTTATTTATTTATTTATATATATATATATATATATATATATATATATAAGATCTTAATTAATAATCTGATCGTATCTGGACATTTTATTGAACTTTTGTCTTTGCTGGTCTTTACCAATATTCCTTTTATAAAATGACATGTGCTTCGTTGTAGTACAAACATATAGACAGACAGGCACATAAAGAATCTTTCTTATATATATATATATATATATATATATATATACGGTCTTAATCTGGTAGTGTCTGAAGATTTTATTGAACTTTGGTTTTTGCTGGTCTTCACCAATTTTCCTTTATGCCCGTATTAACAAACATAGACAATCTTGTGCAAACAAACACACACACATACAGAATCTTTCTTTTATATTTTATATTATATTATATATATATATATATATATATATATATATATATATATATTATATATATCACTAAGATCTTAATAATCTGATCGTATCTAAACATTTTATTGAACTTTTGTCTTTGCCAGTCTCCACCAATTTTCCTTTATAAAAGGATGAGTGACAGGCACATACAGAATCTTTCTTTTTATATGTGTGTGTGTGTGTGTGTTGTTATGGGTCAACGGGAGAAAATTAAATATTTTATAAAAAAGAATGTTTGCAAAATGGATTGTTTTTGGTTTTTTTGTTTGTTTTTTGTTTTTTAAATTTATTATTTTACATTAGTGACACATGTTTCAGATCTTCTGAAGGCGTTAATTAACCACATTTAAAAAGCATAATCCATTTTGCGGACATTCTTTTTTATAAAATATATATATATACCATTATGGTGTTTAGTCAAGATATGTTTATTCCAATCATAAATAACCAAATATTTCTGTCCAAGACATTTTCTCGTAAATTTTTTCCAAAACACAAACAAAATCTAATGACAGGAGTTAGAAAAATATAAAAACTTTTTATAAATATTTTTCTAACTCCTGTCATCTACAAAACATCCATCAATTTCTTCACCCCATAATCTATCCTGATGAAGGTTTAAATAAACCGAAATATGTAAGCGTTGATAAATAAATTCATCCTATTTTTGGAACACTTCGTTTTTCAAATTTCTTAATATTGTCAGATTTATTTCCATATTTACTCCCATATATATATTGATTAATTCAGTGGATTTAAACCTGACGATCCTTATGGTGAAACTCGAGTAGGTTATATATATATATATATATATATATATATATATATATATATATATATAGTGAAAGCTACTGATTCAGTAGGTGCATCCTTCTACTTTGTGCTACTTCACTGAGTGATCTTATTTGCATAAAAAGGGGGTTAAATAACAGAGCCTGTTTGATATTCTTTTCAATAATCTGCATGAAACCACAAGGAAGAAGAACTTTATTTTTAATCATTTGATTTTGAGGCTGCTTGATTTAATCATGTTACTAGATTTACTTGTACTGTCGGTTTTGGTGTAGTAGTGCGTATTGTGAAAGGGGGTAGAGAGAATCTTCAGAGACGGAAAAAGAAAGGGAAAATTCTAAATTTAGGAATTGGTTCCATTCTTCCATATTTGTTGCTTTCCTTTTCTCTTGTGTGTTTGATGAGAATAAGAATATTCAGGCTAATATTTCACTTCAGTTTCAATCTGAGTTTTATATGACAGCAAATCAATGTCTTCCTCCACCTCATTGCATATCACTTTTATTTTTATTTGGGGTGGGGGGATATTTTTTTCTCTTTGATTTTTTTTTTTCTTTTCTTTCCTTTTCTTTTTTGCTTTATCCTTTTCTTTTTCCTTTTTCCTTTTATCCTTTTCTTTTTTCCTAAAAACAATAGTAAAAATAATCCGAATAATCCAAAATGCCTTTAGTATTTATATTAGTAATTATTTATATTTAGTTTGTATATCAATTGATATTTTTTATCAATTTTTCAAAGCAAAATTTAAGCTTTTCACCATCATTTGAGAAAACACCGTTTCAATCACAACTGTTGTCACTATCATGTCAACAAAAAAATCTTCCAAATCCGCTGTATCTATGACCTCCTTTTTATTCAAAAATAATTTAATTCAATGATTTTTTTTTTTTTTTTTTTTTTTTTTTTTTTACAAAAAAATCTAATACATCAACAAAAAAATAAATAAATATTCATAAGTAATTTAAAGGTTTTTTTTTTTTTTTTTTTTGTTTTTTTTTTAAATCCTTTGCTTTTGAAAAAAAAAGTATGAAACTGATAGTTGTGATTTAGAGATCTCAATTACAACTGTGTTATATTTTTTCTTTCTTTCCTCTCTTTCTTTCCCTCTCTTTCTTTCCTCTCTTTCTTCTTTCTTTCTCTCTTTCTTTCACTCTTTCACTCTCTTTCTTTTCTCTTTCTTTCACTCTCTTTCTTTCACTCTCTTTCTTTCACTCTCTTTCTTTCTCTCTTTCTTTCACTCTCTTTCTTTCACTCTCTTTCTTCACTCTCTTTCTCTCTTTTCTTTCACTCTCTTTCTTTCACTCTCTTTCTTTCACTCTCTTTCTTTCTCTCTTCTTTTCACTCTCTTTCTTTGGGGAGGTTGGGGGGGGGTCTTTCTTTTATTCACTTCTCACTCTTCTTTTTTCTTTTTTCACTCTTATCTTTATTTCTGTTTTTCGCTCTTTTTATGAATGGAATGATCCATTATTCATCTGAGGGGACCAGCATATTAATATATAGATGCAGGATTATTCCATTGAAAGAAATATATATTGGGGAGTTGGGGGGGAGGGGAGCTGTATGATACAAATTCTGTCATTAATGAAAATTCTTAAAAAAGAACATTTTCAGGAGAGAGAAAAGTAAGTAAAGTTGGTAATGGCCTATTGTCAGTATCAGCTGGACTGCGAGGGAGTCTATCCCCTTTTTGTTAGCACTAGACCAGGGAGATTGTTTTTGCACCACTGCACCTACCTTTTATCTCCCTACTTTACCGCACAGATCAGATTACCCAATCTGTGCTACTCATATGCTAAGTTGGCATGGAATAGTATAAAATCAGAAAACTTGCGATTCCTTGACAGGTGCTCTACCAACTGAGCTAAATCGTCTCCGAAAGCAAAAATGTACCATTTTGACAGATACATATTTTAATTGGAGAGGCCCCCTCCGAGCAATTGGCTGATCATGTCAAGCCCTAGCATCTATATGATTGCCCCAACCCTATTGCCCTTATGGCAAGCTCCAACCTTTTTTATTATATGGGTTCTAGAAGGTGGTGGGTGAGTGTCTTCATGTCCTGGGAATGATGTTAAACTCTGGTGAGGTGCCAGTTCTGAAGGTCTGGGTTAAATAGAAAAACGTGTTTGTGAAAAAATTGAGTATCCATTAAGAATAAATGCATTTCAAAACTTTATCAACATTAAATGACCCACTGAGGTTGATATGCCTTAAAACAAATAAAACCAAAACAAAATCCCATTTTAAATACTGTAAAACAAATCATTTTTACATGTTTTTTTTTTTTTCTCTTCTCTCTTCATAATTACATTAAGTTTCATTAATTTATTTTTTTCTGACTTTTGTGGAATTTCAATTCATTTGGGGGGGGGTAAAAAAATGAAATTTTGACCGTACCTACTCAGAGATGCTGATAGATACGCATCCTGCAACACTGACGCATAAAAATCTAAAAGGACGCAGTAAAATTGTATCCATGCTCGCCAGTGTTTTTTTTTTTTTGTTTTTTTTGTTTTTGTTTTTTTTATATCTTCTCCTACCATTTCTGTAAATACATTTCAATATTTTTTGGAAAAGAATTACACTGTATGAAGTACAAGGTAGGGATTAGACGGCTTTAGTTGTTCATTGATAAAAACTCTACAATTTATTAAGAAACTTTACTTGGGACTCATTCAAATCAAATCTGTGTGTCCCAGGATGCACTAGATTAAAGCTATCGGCCTCACTGCCTACTAATATACAATGCTTGAAAAATTAAGGTACAAACATTTGCTAAAACATTTATTACTATGCAAATTATCTGGACTAGTATCGCAGTGTCCAGAGGCTCTGGCTATTGTGCCACTAAGATATTAACATCAGCATGTCCCCCCCCACCAGGCAGCCATTCGCCCTTCATCTAATAGGGGCTGGGTTGATTGCCCAATGCCTGAGGTACCTTAAAAGAGGAATACCATCGGGATTCACCCAATTTTTAAACGTGCATGGGCTTTGGTTTACGTGTGTTTCCCCACTATAATGATCCTTGTGTTCGACTGACATGGTGGGATGTCAGTAGACACTTACTACGCAAATAATATATTGGTCTACTACGCTACTATTTCTATGTAGCTGACGTAAATAATATTGATCCGTAAATACCCTCCTCGAAGAATAAACTCTCGAGTCAGTTGTTCTGGATTACAAAATGAATATTCCAACTTCTCAATGGATCGTTTAATGGATTTCCAATTTTGCAGGATCAAGATCCATAGTGTCTTGGGCATGACATTAACCCTTTATATACCATTGCCATCCGCAATAACATGGAGATAAGACTCCCTTACCACCAAAAAAAAAAAAAAAAAAAGAGGTGTCTTGGGTGTTACGCTAAACAGCATCTGATGGAGAGGTTCCTGTTCTGGACATCTGAAGAGTGTGGAGTACCCCTTTCATTGCCATTACTCCCAGGTCCACTTCGACTGAGTAATATTGCCTGTTAGGATCCCATCTCTTAGTCAAATAGATCTGTTTCACAAAGAATGTAAATATAAATGTACAATGAATGCGATTTCCTAACCCTTATGCGTAAAATAACCTTAGAGGGTTGACATGCCGGTATCAATCATAACTGTTTAAGTGTGAAATTATCAAAATGATTTTTTAACCATTATCTACCACTGCCATCCACAATAGCATGGTGAAATGGTTGACAAGCTAGTATCATATCACAGATAGGGGGTCAGAGAAGACCCCTCCAATCAATCGGCAGGTCACGTCAAGCCCTAGCACCTATATGATTGTCATGACCCTATTGCCCTTATGGGAAGCTCCAACCGTTTTATCATATGGGTGCTAGAAGGTAGTGGCTGAGTGTCTCCATGTCCTGGCAATGACAATAAAATCTATCTGATGGTGAGGTTCCAGTTCTGGAGATCTGTAGAATGTGGAGCACCCCTTCATCACCATTGCTCCCTGGTCCATTCTGACCTGGAGTGGTAGTACCTGTTAGGGTTCCATCTATGGGTTGAATAGAAAAACATGAGTTGATAAACAAAATTGTATTATGCATTGAGAATGAATTTATTTCACAACTTTGGCATTAAATGACCCACCGAGGTTGATATGCCGTAAAACAAACCAAACCAAAAGACGATGACGTAGTGTCCGTTTTTTTTTTTTTTTTTAAAATCTTTTAACTAAAGCTGCTTGAGTGGGTGAACAGACCAATTCTTGATGGTAATGTTGGATCATTAAATGTTTATTTTCATCTATTTTATCTATTTTATCATCATATTTTATCTCTTGTTCTAAGATTGATTCAGTGAGCAGCTGATGGTAGGTGTGGCGCTCCACCTCAGATGCTAAAATAATCTCCTTAGATTGATTAGGGGCCAGGTTAGCTCAGTCGGTAGAGTGTTCAGCTAGAAACCACAAGGTTCCTAGTTCGATACTGGCCCTCGCCAACTCAGCGAATGAGTAGCACAAGGATCTGTGCGGTAAAGTGAGCAGCTGATGGTAGGTGTGGCGCTCCAACTCAGATGCTAAAATAATCTCCTTGGTCTTGCGCTATTGAAAAGGGGATAGTCTCCCTCACTGTCTGGCTGATACCGACATTAGGCCACCCCAACAACTTTACTTACTTTTTACAGCCAACTTAGCTCAGTCGGTAGAGCGTTTCAGCTAGAAACCACAAGGTTCTTGGTTCGATACCGGCCCTTGCCAACTCAGCATATGAGTAGCACAGGAATCTGTGCGGTAAAGTGAGGAGCTGATAGTAGGTGTGGCGCTCCACCTCAGATGTTAAAATAATCTCCTTGGTCTAGTGCTAGTGAAAAGGGGATAGACTCCCTCGCTGTCATTTCTATTTGTAAAATTTGTTTAAATCATGCTGATTTATTCAATTTATAAATGCAGAGATGCTTATAGATACGCGTCCTCTGTCCCTGATGCACAAAAATCTAAAAGGATACAGTAAAATCGTATCCCAGTGTTTTTCTTTTTTCTTCCCTCACCATTTCAAGCTAACTGTTAATACATTTCAATGGTTTCTTAGAAACGATTAACACGGGATAGGTTACAAGGTAGGAGTCAGATGGCTTTAGTTGGGACCCATAAATTTTCCGGGGACTCATTCAAAGAAAATATGTGCATCCCAGGACGCACTAAATCAAAAAGCTATCCGCATCACTGGTTATATGATATCAACTATTTCTATTTAATCTATATATTAATACACCAGTTCCTAAATCTTCCATCTGTTATCATCCTGCAACACCCTCTGATTAACAGTGAGACTGTCCAAATCATACAAGATGCAATGCAAAAATGTAAATCCAGATTATCTGGTGTTACTTAATCACAGATTTCTTATTTGTCCCACTTTATTTCACTAAAATTTAAAAAATGAAACCTTCCAAATGGTCTTGCATTGCTTAAATGCCCAACGGTTTTAGTAGGGACCCATAAATTTTCCTGGGGACTCATTCAAAGAAAATATGTGCTTCCCAGGATGCACTAGATCAAAAAGCTGCATATATACAGTGTCCATAAAGTCTCTTTACCTTTCAGTCACATTGATATTCTAAGAACATCGCGTCCTGGTCAATAAGGGATCAAAAGCTGTCTCTCAAAATCTATGGTTATTTTTCATGACTACTTTTAGTGTATAAACGTACATTTATTTTATTCATTAAACCAGCTCTAATCTTTTTATCATGTTAAAAAATGAAACTTATAATAAGATTAGTGACGTTTTTGTCCAGAGATATCACATCTGAAATTAGCAATAGTTAACTTCCACACATTAGATTTTTCCACTTATATATATATATATACACTAACCCCTCTGCACGAGTAGGATGTGACACACGGTCAATTTCTTAAGCGGAGTTCAGCAGGTTTTCCTTCTCCTAGACCGGTGGCCTAACCAAGGTTAAAGAGCCCAGTCTGCCCTACTATTTATCCATAGCTGGAGGGAGAGTAGGATTCATACCTTTGCCAAGGGTATTAGCGCTAAGTGAAATGCAATTACCAAGTCCAGGATTTGAACTCGTGGCGACGAGTCCATTTCCTATGACTTTAACCATTACACCACGTGCTTCCTACAGATTTTTCCATATAAGTTAGTCATTTGACTCACAGATTTGCCCTTATTCGGTTAACAAATTTATCAAACTCAGATTCACATCCTAAGTTTGTGAGAGGTGCATACTGTAATGCCTCTCTGTCACCACTATCATCTTACTAGAAGTGTTCTACCTCAAACAGTTGCTTTTTAACAGCATAAATAACTTTCTCCATTACTGCAGCTTCCATCTTTTTAATCGCATATGGTTCACCCTCTTGTTTTACATCCTTTAATTCCTTGAGAACAATCAATTTAGGTTCAAAGAAAATTTTCATCCTAATCCAGTTTCTGTCAAGTGGCATGTCTCTGGTGGCTGTTTCATCAATCCCCAATGAGGATGTCTCCCATCGTCCTGTAGATTTCTGGGCACAGTATTATAAGTATTGTGTTAATAAGTATTGTATGTATTAATAAGTATTGTGTTAAACCAGTTTATATACTTCGGGAGCAATATCTCATCTACGGAAAGTATAATGATATTGAGAAAGTGATGAAGTCAGATTCTTGGACTCCTACACAAGGACACACCAGATGGGAGTGGTGTCTGAGTGAAAGTAGATCTGAACAGACTGGAGCAATTTTATATTGTTATTGTGTTATATACCTCGGCAGCAATATCTCGTCTACTGAAAACGATGTCAACTTAGACAGAGGTTAAGTATGTATGCTATTGATTGGATAATCCTTCACTTTTTGTAAATGCACCAATTCAAGGCGAATCTCCGCTGCATGGTGATGAAGTCAGATCCTTGGAATACTACACAAGGACACACTAGAAGTGTATAGTGTTTGAGAAAATAGATCTGAACAGGCTGCTTAGGAACAATAATATAATGTTATCTTCGGAAAGAATTATGATTTTGAGAAAGTGATGAAGTCAGATCCTTGGACTCCTACACATGGACACACCAGAAGGGTGTGGTATTTGAGATAATTGTTGAGAGAAAGTAGATCCGAACAGACTGTTGGGGAAATACTCTTCGGTATCATGTTAAACTCTATCTGATGGTGAATTTCCTATTTTTGAGCTCTGGAGAGTGTGGAGTCCCCCTACCTCACCATTACTCTTAGGTTCACACTGACCCGGAGTGGTAATACCTGTTAGGGTCGCATCTATGGGTTAAATAAAAGGAAATGTTAAATATTAATAATACTAGCAAATATATGCACCCTCTGAGTGCAAGTTTTAATATAATAAAATATCATGTTAAATTAGAAAGACTAATGAAACTGAAAAAAGAATTCAGATAAAATATTTGGAACAGAGGGGGTATGATTGAAAAATAGAACAACTTTGAAACTAACTCTTCCATCATTTTCAATTACTCCCGTCTTTCATTGGTAAATTTTCCTAATTTAACTATTTAGTTAAAATAGGAAGTAAAGAATAATATTACAGTTATTTCTTCTTGTTAAGGGATTTCTTTTAAGATTTATCCCCGAGATTTTTGCTCATATTCATTAATATAAAACCAAACAATTAGAAATCAATAATACTAAGCATATATTTATCAAAATCAAATTTTTAAGATCAATATGCAAATTAGCCTTCCGTTCACACTGTAATCCGCTATTCTGTTGTATATATAAATACAATTGCATGTTATCAGTATGTAGATATGGTCAACAGTCTTAATGATGTAAAACAATTTTATTGATAATTGAGGTTTAAATAAAAATAAAATCATGGAGAATGATGTAAATAACAAAGGGAATTGTGACTTGTATAGTAATATAGTTTCGGTTACAGACATACAAACCCACAATCTCCATTATAATAAGATTTAACATAATACTAACACCACTCATTCTGAATGTATGTAGAAATAGCAAGCACTAACTTGTTGATATCAACTATGTCATCAAAGAAAACTTGTATATGATTCTGATTTGCTATGAATACCTTCGCCAAGTTTGCAATACGTCCAAATCTGTTTGATACAAAGCTTCTGAATTCCTTGAAATTTTGAACATTGTTTCTTTCCATTCACGCAGTTTTAATAACATCCATTGATGTAGACTCCTCCTCCTAACCCATAGATGGAACCCTAACAAGTACTACCAATACGGGTCAGAGTGGACCTGGGAGTAATGGTGATGTATGGGGTACTCTGCATTCCATAGAGCTCCAGATTTGGAACTTCACAATCAGAGTTTAACATCATATCCAGGATATTAAGACCCTCAGTCACCACCTTCTAGCACATATATGATAAAAAGGGTTGGGGGTCTGCCATTAGGGCAATTGGGTTGGGACAATCATATAGATGCTAGGGCTTGTCGTGATGATTGATTAGAGGGAGCGTCTCTGAGCACCAGACTAGCGTCAGTAAGGGCCATAGTGGAGTGTTTCATGTCCTAGACAGCCACCAGGGTTATATCTTGAAGTATCTATGTTGTATACTCTCTTTCCTTACTTTCTTACTTCTATTCTTCTAGTCATCTTTCGTATCTTAAGTTGTTCTTCTAGCGTCTGGACTTCATCTTGGGGACTTTGTGTCTGGTCTTCCATTGGGGATTTCTCTTTATCAGAAGCCCTGTGTCATTGGTAGTTTTTAGATAATAACACAAGACTTCGATTTAACTTAGATCATATTTTATTCTGAAATCCCCACCAGATTACCTGGAATAGACATCTTAAACTGAACATCTTAATTATGTTATATAAAAAATATTGTTCTGGTTCCAACGGGAGAAAATTTAATATTTTATAAAAAAAAAGAAGGTCCGCAAAATGTATTATGTTCTCAGAAAAAAATTTTTTAATTCTTTTTATCTTACATATGTGACACGTATTTCTGATCTGTTGTCTTCTTCAGGCATTGAGTTATTATTTTGGCAGAATATGTCCTTTCCTTACTTTCTTACTTCTATTCTTCTAGTCATCTTTCGTATCTTAAGTTGTTTTTCTAGCGTCTCTTCTAGCGTCTGGACTTCATCTTGGGTACTTTGTGTCTGGTCTTCCATTGGGGATTTCTCTTTATCAGAAGCCCTGTGTCATTGGTAGTTTTTAGATAATAACACAAGACTTCGATTTAACTTAGATCATATTTTATTCTTAATTATCTTACATATGCGACACGTGTTTCTGATCTGTTGTCTTCTTCAGGCATTGAGTTATTATTTTGGCAGAATATGTCCAATATTTGATAGGTTGTGTGCGTTTCTGCAACTTTTCTATTATAATAATTGTAATCTTAATTATGTTACGTGCGCGCACTCGTTGGGTACGACAAATACGCTGGTGCAACAATAATAATGAAAAAAAATTTTTTTTTTTTTTAAAGCAAGAGATGTAAAAAAAAAATATGTATAAACACAAGGGATAGGAAATTCTCCTTCTCAGCTTCGATAAGTTTGCGAGAGAATGATATACCAGACAACAGAAGACAAACAAGACCTCACTGATAGAATCAAATTTAATTACAGAAAATACCGGTAAAAGAAAAATAGGTAAAAGCACACAGCAATAAAAGAAAAAATATATATGTAATAAGGAATATTGAATTATTTTAATTATTTTATAAGTTATTGGTATTTATGTATATATTCATATTATATTTACTAGCAAAATAAAAAACGCACTCCGGGCGATGTAAAAAAAAATAGATTTTATAAACATATTGCCTGACGGGCGGGAGTTAAAAATTCAATCAGCGAGTTTGTACCCTAAGTAAGTAAAATCATCAAATTCATTAAAGGATTAAGAAATAAAACAATTTGAAATGTAAACTTTAAATATGTATTAAAATAAAACAAAACTATATATAATACCAGTCATGTATTTATTAAAAATTGTTTTAAAAAAAACAATGAGGACGGTCTAATGTTGCATGTTCAAATTTTGAGTGTATTTATTCTATATTATGACAATTTTGGGTAATGTGACGTAAGCAGTGACATAGTTTTTGTTACAGACAAAAACCGGAAGCGAATCTCCATTATTAATAAATATATATTCCATTTATGCAAGTGGAACACAAGATCCTATTAATGTGGGGCCCACCCACAAAATGAAGCTCATGGGGTGGCAGACACAAATGTGTGGATCTCCTCAGCATTTCCCTTTTGAGAGGGCGCTTCAGGCACTAAGCAATAAACACAGTCCTGCCCCTTTAAATCAAGGGGGCAGTTCTTGCCTGGGGATGGCCATCTGGAATCACATTGTTAATTTATCACTGATCTAGTGGTCAAAGCCACCAGACCCTGCTCCAAAGGACTGGTGGATTTAAGTTAATTTTTAAGTTATTAACTGAAGTTAATTTTGTATATTTAAACTTCTCTCGTTTCTTTACATGTCTTATTTCATTATGATATGTCTTTTTATAAATGTACATTTTAAACTGAACATCTTTATTGAACTAACAAGACTTTAGTTATTAACTAAATATAATTTTGTATATTTAAACTTCTCTTGTTTCTTTACATATTTCATTGTGACATGCCTTATTTCATTGTGATTTGTCTTATTCCATTGTGATTTGTCTTATTTCATTGTGACATGCCTCATTTCATTGTAACATGCCTCATTTCATTGTGATTTGTCTTATTTCATTGTGGCATACCTCATTTCATTGTGGCATGCCTCATTTCATTGTAATGCCTTATTTCATTGTGACATGCCTCATTTCATTGTGATTTGTCTCATTTCATTGTGGCATGCTTCATTTCATTGTAACATGCCTTATTTCATTGTGACATGTCTTTTTCAGATAATCGAATTGTCCATAACTTGATTGAACATTATGATGCTGCAAATAAGAAATACACGGTGAGACATCAAGAAAATGGAGGAAGTAAGTTACCATTTCACATTCAAATTTTTTTATTTATATTCACTTTATTTAGAAAACTGATTCTTATAGAAATAGTTTTAAATTCTGT
Source organism: Doryteuthis pealeii (assembly GCA_023376005.1). Classification (NCBI taxonomy): domain Eukaryota; kingdom Metazoa; phylum Mollusca; class Cephalopoda; order Myopsida; family Loliginidae; genus Doryteuthis; species Doryteuthis pealeii. Next base: position 11,942,650 of record CM042179.1, on the reverse strand, counting down.
TGCAATATTTGAGTAACTTAGAAGCATAGATATCTGAAGTACTAGTTCAACTATACTTTTTTTATTAATTATTAAAATATTTCATAATTTCTTTGTCAAGGATGTACTTGGACATTTCTATTTCAGACATGGTCAAGCTATGACAAAACACACACACACACACACACACATATATATATATATATATATATATATATATATATATATTGAGATCGGCTCCGCCTAACTTTAAAAGAAAAACATTTAACTCCTGCCTTGGATCATTTCGTTTGTCAGTGTGGCTTCATGGCTCGCAGCAGGGCTGGGCTGCTGTCACACTCAAGGAAACATAAAATGTCTTCTTGACAGCATGCACAACATGGGAGGAATCAAATCACTCACTGCTGACCCTCATCTATCGTTCTCGATAGGAGAGTCCACCATATATATTGAAGGCAATTACAATGTGTATATCGTATAAAATTCGGTAATTATTGAAAATTGGCTATGTAAGGAGGATGAACAAAGGCCGCATCCCCAAAGATGTATGGTGAACTAGTGGAGGGCACCCGACCAGCAGGGAGACCGCGCCTACACTTTAAAGAAGTCTGCAAGAGAGACCTGAAGACATGCCGCATCAACATCGTCAAACAAGGAACAAAAAGAGAGGAAAAAAGCTGCCACAGAAAAGAGAGCTAAAAGAAAGGAGAAACAGCAGCACCTCCAACACCTACAGAAAGCATCACCTTTTGTTTGCAGCCATTGCACCTGAGACTGCCATTCGAGGATCGGTCTGTTCAGCCACTCACGTAGCTGTAAGTGAGAGAGGAAAAAAAAAAAGAAAAAAAACTACGCCATCGTCTAAAATAGACGGAAGGTTGTGAACAACAACATTGAAAATAGTCATGACAAGCAAACTCGGCGAATAACGCGTGCAACGTGGAACACCGTACAGCTGTTTCAACTTTATCAAGTCTCATATATACTAATTCCTACTACTGCTGCTGCTCATTTTAAAAGCGAGACAATGGAAACATTCTACCAGTTTCACACCTGAAGATGGCACAAAGAAGAAACCTGACATTAAAACGATGGCCAGACGGTTAGAAAGGATCGAACAAAAACTCATCCGACACGAATCGTCAGTAGAGTTTAACAAAAAATGTTTAAAAGAAAAATGCTGCCAAAATATACTTTATATATCTATATAAATATATATATACCCCCATGTAAACTTTTAACACCTCTCCTCCCACGTAAACTCATAGATAAGTAAAATGCTATATATTTTGTATGCTTGGAAATAAATTTATAGTTTGAGCAACAATGTCAAAGACGGTCGAAGGGAAAGAAAGTTCTTGGTTCTCACTATAAAAGCCTCACATTTTATTTTCAAACGGCCGACAGCATACATTGGAACGAAATAGCCAAAAAATGAAATAAAAAAAAAGCTTCCCCCAAAGTCTCTAAAAGGTATGTGTATTTAAATTGGCAATTGTTTTTGAGTTACTATAAATGTATTTTAATTAAGAAATTTGTCTAGTTTAATTCTTATTTAGGAAATGTACTACAACCCCACCCCCCAAAAAAAAACCCCATGTAAACTTTTAACCCCCCTCCTCCCACGTAAACTCATAGATAATAAAAAAATGCTATATATGTTGTATGCTTGAAAATAAATTTATACTTTGAGCAAGAATGTCAAAGACAGTCAAAGGGAAAGAAAGTTCAAAGTTAAAACTTTGATTACCTAACATGCCCCCCCCTTTTTTTTTCCTTTCCCTCTCTCTTTCTGCAAGAGATTTATACAGGAGTGCACATGCCAGAAATGAATGACATGCAGGAAGCCATGGGCAGCAGCGTGGTGGATGTGAGAAACGGCAGATGATCCCAAACTGGGACAATGGCGGTGCTCATAGGATGCTGGGCGGAGGAACCCTAAATGGGTCAACGGCCAGGATCAAACAGTTCAGTTAGGAAACTACTGCTCCTCATCTCTAAGACTAGCGCCTATTGATGAGTCAACAGCCACCGATAGATATCTATGGCATCGAAACAATCCAAAATCCCTATGAGAGAATGCAATATCGAAAAGACACACGGGATTGCCATCTCTGTTGATACAACAAAATGTGCGCATTCTGTTGAGGCTCGAGTTCTGGCCCAATGTTCGAAAAATAAGCTATAGAGCCCCAATAACAACACACCCGCAAAACACATATTTCTCAGCACAAAAACATAACTCGCACACAGCGCTCTGGTCACAACATCTGTTAATGCCACCATAGACACAGTCACATTTAGCATGGCAAACTGTGAACGAAATTAGTGGCAAGAAAAGTAGCACTAGATCAAAGCTAAAGGCAAACAGCCAAAAAGATAGACTTCAAAAATGGAAAGACCACTTCCAGAAATTGCTGGGAACCCCCCCCCAACCTAAACCCATAGAAAATGACATACAAAAAATATCAAATAACGAACTAGACATTAAGCTAGGGGACTTTACGATGGAAGAACTTAATGAAGTACTAAGAAAGCTAAAAAATAAGAAGGTAAGGAAATTTGATATGCTGCTTAGACTATGTAATGCAGTATTCAGACAAAATTCGATAGAAAAATGGACAAAGGGCTGCATTCTCCCATTCCCCAAAAAAGGCGACCTAGGAATTGCCAAGAATTACAGCACATACTATTACGGACGCGGACTATGCTGATGACCTAGCACTACTCGCAAATACACCTGCACAAGCCGAATCCTTGCTACACAGTCTAGAAAAGGCAGCACGAAATGTCGGCCTGTACGTAAACTCTGATAAAACTGAGTTCATGTCTTTCAAAAACAAAAGTGACATCTCTGTAGAACAATTTAGATACTTAGGCAGTAACATTTCCTCCACAGAAAACGACGTTAATGCACATATAGGAAAGGCATGGGCCACTATAAATAAATTATCGGTTATATGGAAATCCAATCTCACAGACAAGTTAAAGAGACAGTTCTTCCAGGCCGTTGTCGTATCAGTGCTGCTGTATGGCTGCACCACCTGGACCCTAATGAAGCGACTAGAGAATAAACTAGATGGGAGCTGCACAAGAATGCTGCAGGTGATCTTGAACAAGACGTGGAAACAGTACCCCATGAGAAAGCAGCTGTACGGCTACCTGCCACATATCACCCAAACCATCCGAATAAGACTGACAAGACACGTGGGACACTGCTGGAGAAGCAAGGACGAACTCATAAGCGATGTCCTCCTGTGGAAGCCAGCACATGGGCACGCCAGTGTGGGCCGACCAGCAAAGACGTACGTTGATCAGCTCTGTACGGATACAGGATGCTGCACAGAGGACCTCCCGAGAATGATGAACGATAGGGACAGATGGAGAGGGATTGTCATTGATATCCGTGCCAACAGCGCGACATGATGATATATATATATATATATATGTGTGTGTTTTTGTCTGTTTGGCCACAATCAACAGTGGTAAATGCAAAGGATAGAATTTGAAAACAGAAAGGTCATTGTCTACTAAGAAAGATGTATTAGTGAGACTGTAGAAAAAGCCAGAACCAACAGTAAGATAACAGAACTTTTTTTTTTTTTTTTTTTTTTTTTTTTTCAATGGAAAAAATGTGGGTCTGTTCACTCCCCTCCCTTGAATAAGTTCACTGTCCAATTTTTACCAAAATTTTTTTTTTTTTTTTTTTTTTTGTTGGGGGGTGGGTCTCCTTAAGGCACATAACTCCTGATGGGGAGGGGATATCTCCTGTTGTATCCACATACTCAATTTTAGGGGGTGAATTGTCCTTTTGACTACTTGTGTTGCCACTTATGTCCATTTAGCTCTGACTAGTCATCAACCTCTTTTTTTTGGGGGGGGGGGGGTGTCTTTTTTTTTCTTTTTTTTTTTTTTATCTTAGTCAACCACAAAAATGTAAGAACTGTGCCTAAAAGCTAACTTCTTCATACTATCTACTAACACATCCAGCCTCACCCCACTGCCCGAGTTGAACAACTGGAAGGCAAAACTCTCGAGTGTTCACAAGTCTCCTTGACATAACTTCATATGACCAGTTTTTTGCCTGATGCTAGTAAACTCCTTTCTGGTGTGGGGTGGTGGTGGTGGTCATATTCTGGTCAGATATTGGATTCCATTAATTCCAGTTGGCACTTTCCTTCTATTGTGTTCAAGACGTATTGACAATATCACTATCTGCTCATCTACTAATTATTTCTAGATTCTATGGAATAAAACCATTTTGAAAATGCTCTTTCACGTATGTATACTTAACTCTTAAAGTCCTATACCACCTCATTCCACCTGACCGGAAGTCTCCTTCATTTTCCTAATCTGCCCCAAACAATAGCCTTTGTTTAAAATGCAATATTAAACATATTTAGAAGTCTTTGATTTAAGGGAAATAACAGGTAACTTTAGATGCAAAGGTCATTTTTATCCATTTTTTTATATATCTTTATAGGATTTCTGAACAGGATGTTAAGAGTTAATGTCTGAGAATATATGAAATATAAAATAAGTAATATATAATCTATAAGCTTCCTACTGTCACCATCTCACAATTGTAACCATTTCTGAAAATGTTTTTACACATATCTACACTTAATGTCTGAGAACATATAAAATAAGTAATATATAATCTATAAGCTTCCTTCTTGCAATCATTCTACTCTCACCATCTCACAATTGTAACCATTTCTGAAAATGTTTTTACACATATCTACACTTAATGTCTGAGAACATATAAAATAAGTAATATATAATCTATAAGCTTCCTTTTTGCAATCATTCTATTACCACCATCTTAACTTTTCTGAAAAAGCTCTTACATATAAAGTAAGTAAAAAGTAGTCATCACCCAGAATGGTAGTACCTGTTGGGGTCCTATCTATAGGCTAAATAGATCAAAAAATGAGTTTTAAAAAATGTGGTTAAAAAAAGGTTTGTTTTTTTTTTTTTTTTGTTTTTTTTTAAATTTTAACATCCAACAAGAATAGATCAAATAAAAATATCTTTGGCATAAAATAACCCAAGGGTTTTGCCATGCCATAAATCCAACCAACCAACCAATCTGCATGAATCTTTAAATAGAATAAGCAGAAAGCCCACAGTCATAAATTTTTGGTGAATAAGAAAGAAGCTCTACATACAGTTTGCTTATTTCATTATTTCACTTCTATAGAACGGAAATTCAAACCGAATTATCTAAGTTAAATCAAATTTGGATGAATTATATCCTAAGGATTTTTATTTTTATTTTATTTATTTATTCATATATATATATATATATATATATATATATATATATATATATATATATATACTAGGTGTGTCATAAAAGTATCTAGATCGAAACTGTATTTACCAAGATAGAAATGAATAATGAATGGAACGTTAATTTTTTCAGAATATAAGGTGTGGCAAAAAATACATACTTTTGTTGACACACCTTTATTTTTTATATATATATTATATATATATATATATATATATATATATATATATATATATATAGTTATCCACAGTGCGGCTCAACCTTTTAACAGCTACCTCTAGCCGGGATTGAAACCCGACAGAATTTTCGTCTGCCAAGTCACTTACCCTTGTGGCTATCAGCGGCTGTCAGTCTGGAGTGAACAATTAATTTATATATCCCTACGCGGAATGTTTTTACAATCACCAGAGAACTCAGGACTGTAAACAGCGGACAGAGACATATATATATATATATATATATATATATATATATATATATATATAAAGTATAGATAAAAGGATATGAAAACACACAAAGGTTTCCTTCAGAAAAGAAATATTTTTTCAACTGAAGGAATCCGTTGCAGGCTGACCATGAACGGGTTAAAACTCTTCCTGTTTGAAAAAGAGTTTGTCTATTTTTGAATTTGAAATATGTCTTCTTCTTTCAAAAACTGTTACACTAACATATACATTATGTCGTTGACTGAGAAACGTGTAGCAGATGTGCTAATGAAGAAACGATCGTATGACTTGTACACTATTTGGAACATCAATGTTTTTGTTTTGAATTCATATTATTTTCAGCTTCTCTCTTGAGGAGTCTGGTTTAAAAACAAGCTCTGAAGATGATTTTTATAAATCAAAATATTGTTCAATATTAGCTATAAACATGATATAAAATATTTTCATTTTAACAGCATTGTGTGCTTTCATATCCTTTTATCTATACTTATACCGTCGGATTCATTTCCTTACTCTTAACATATATGTGCGTGTGTGTGTTGAAAAAAATAAATAAAGGAAAGAAAGTATAGAATGGATAAAATAGGATATTTTAATTAATTTTACTTACACGTGTTTCGGTCAGGAGTTTATCCATGTGTACATTATTACAAACTATTATTATTTCTAAATAACTAAATGAAATAATAATAGAAAAAATGTAGAAATGTTCCGCACACAAAGAAAATTTGACCTTCATCAGAATAAATCCTTATTTTAAATGAAATTCGTTGGAAAAAGCGGAGAATTTTTGAAATGTTCGAAAAAGACCTTTTTTTTTACGGCCGAGAAAGACGGTTAATGACGTCATATCGCATGCAAACAGATTTTGACTCGGAGAGAAGTTTTGTGGAATTCTAAATTTTCAAAGCATGAGGGATTTTATTTATTCATTTTTTTAAAAATAGAATGTCCAAGGAAAATAAACTTTTTACACATATATATATATATATATATATATATATATATATATATAATATATATATATATGAAAAGGTGGAATGAAAACATCACACAATGCTGTTAAAGAGAAAACCATTTATAATATAATCATAGCTGATACTGATCAATATTTCGATTTTACAAAAATCATCATCACAGCTCATTCACTCCGTGGTTGTTTGGGTCGGAGAAGAATGTCAAATCAGTTCACAAACAAAAAAAAAAAAACTTAATTCTGCAAAAAAGAACGAAAGTTGTTACATTATTCACCAATGTGGGCATTCGCGCCATATATATGTCGGTCATGTCGCTATGTATACCTTTTTGTCGGTAAACTATCCAAATGTAGCGGATTTTGAGATGTTGGCAACAAGACGAATCAATTTAATCGGAAGGGGATGGGTATTAAAAATTGTGACAGTTGGAATTCAAAAGATTTTTAGAAAAGGAATTTTTTTACAATTATTTTTTTATTTTAATTTTTATTTTTAAGTTCTGTATTTCATAAATGATTAAATATTTATTGTATTTTGTTTTTATATATAAAGTAAAAAAGTTATGGGCGGAATTTGTTATTATTTTAGATAATATTAAGCAATTTGGATCTAATGTAAGGTTATTATTTTCAAAACCGAATTCAAAACAAAATAAAACGGAAAAGATCTTATTTATAAATCAAAACAATAAACCTAAATTTATTTTAATGGGAAGTAAATAACGGAAAAAGTTATGTGAAGGGGATTTTATGGTTTCTGACAACAAGTGTCGCTAAATAAGGGGATATATTAAAGAAACCTTGTCTTTGGGGTATGGTTTTATGGGTAAGAATAACACAAGATTCCATAATTCTACGCAGTGTTTTATCATGTATGTGGGTTATGGCAAGCTTCAACCCTTTTATCATATAGGTGCTAGAAGGCAGTAGTTGGTCTTCATGCCTTGGAGATAACGTTAAACTCTGTCTGATGGTGAGGTTCCAATTGTGGAGGTCTGGGGAATGTGGAGCACCCCTTCACCATTGCTCCCAGGTCCACTGATAGATTCCCTTGCTGTCTGGCTGATACCGACTTTAGGCCACCCTGACGACTTTACTTATTTCTTAGTGCTATGCATAAAATGGAACAGATAAAAATTGCCATGGGCAATTTTTATCATATGGGTGCTAGAAGGCGGTGGCTGCGGGTCTACATGTCCTGGGAATGACGTTAAACTCTATCTGATGGTGAGGTTCCAGTTTTGGAGGTTTGGGGAATGTGGAGCACCCCTTCATCACCATTGCTCCCTGGTCCACTCTGACCCGGAATGGTAGTACCTGTTAGGGTCCCATCTATGGGTTAAATAGAAAAATGTATTTATAAAAAAATTGTATTATCCATTAAGAATTGATTTATTTCAAAACTTTATTGGCATTAAATGACCCACTGAGGTTGATATGCCGTAAAACAAACCAAACCATGGGCAATTTTCTGAAGAATTTGGAAATGTAATAGCATTGTTATTCTTTTCAGTAGCCAAAATGTTTGTCTTCAGTGAGGTTCATTCTTCTCGGCATATACAATAACATTTAGTATGTATGGTATATACATACTTACCAAACCCTCTTCACAAGTAGGATGTGACACAAGGTCAATTTTTTAAGTGGTGTTTAAAAGACTGGTTGCCTAAGTTAAAGAGCCAAGTCTGCCCTACTATCTACCTATGGTTGGAGAGAGAATAATTGTATTCATACCTTTCCCAAGGATATTAGTGAAATGCAAACAGCCTCATCCAGAATTTGACCTTGTCTTGCCATATCCATTTCATAAGAAATGGATATGACAAAACTAGTTCAAATCCAAGATGAAGCTGTTTGCTTTTCACATAGCATTAATACTCTTGGGAAAGGTATGAATCTGACTATTCTCCTGCCAATAGTAGGGCAGGCTGGGCTATTTTAACCTTGGTTACACAGCCAGTCTAAGAGAGAAAAACTCTGAATTCAAACCTGTTAAACTCTGCATAAGAAATAAACCTTGTATCCCATCCTGCTCATGCGAAGGGATTGGTGTATATATATATATATATGTGTCATCCACAGACACGTGTTTCGACTTATCAAGTCTCTTTAGTGTGGCTAAACATTTGTGAGCTACCTACAGCCAAGATAGAAACCGGATAGATTCAGTAGCAGTTGGACAGCTTAACCGCTCGGCTATAGTCACCCACAGAATGCGAAAGGAATTTTAACTGTTTTAATACACTCATCTGTATGTATGTAAAGGCTGCCATAGTTCTCCACCCCTTTTATAGGAGAGCGTTGCATTTACGCTTTAGTTGGTGGTCGTTAGCGAAATCCCCTCCAAAGTGCTCAACCCCCGGGGGATGGGGGAGCTTCTTTTTTTTTTTTTCCAAAAGAAAATTCAATCGGTTCCACTCACGGTCAAATATAGTTGCTGTTTCTAGCCACACTGAAGTGACGTGAAACGTAGAAACACAGTGTCTGTGGATGACTTATATATATATTTTTCCAACGAATTTCATTTCAAATAAGGTTATACTCTGATGAAGGTCAAATTTTCTTTGTGTGCAAAATATTTCTACATTTTTTCTATTATTATTTCATTTCATTTGGTTATTTAAAAAAAAGTTTGAATAATGTACACATGGATAAACTCCTGACCGAAACACATGTAAGTAAAATTGATTAAAATATCCTATTTCATCCATTCTATACTTTCTCTCCTTTATTTATTTTTTCAACATATATAATGTGTGTGTGTGTGTGTGTGTGTGTCATCTGACAACTAGATTCTCTCTTTAAACTTACATTAATAGAAACTTATGGAATTCTTTTTTTTTTCTTTAAGCAAATGTCACATAATTATTTTCATTACTTCATACTAGCAAAATAAAAAGACACACTCCGGGCGATGTAAAAATAATTTTTTGAAAGATATTGCCTGAGGGGATGGGAGCTGAAAATTGAATGTCATAGTGTGTACCATAAGTATGTAAAATCATCAAATTTATTAAAGGTGTAAAAAAAAAAAAAAAAAAAGACAATTTGAAATGGAAACAGTTCCGATAACTTTAAATATTATATTAGTATAAAACAATCTATATATATAAATATATAACACTGGGCATCTATTTATTGAAACAATGAGGATTGTCTAACGTTGCATGCTCACATTTTGAGTATATTTATTCTATGTTATGACGTTGGATTATGTGACATAAGCAGTGACATAATTTTTGTTACAGACTAAAACCGGAAGCGAATCTCCATTATTTTGACATTTTTTTTTTTTTTCCCAAATGTCTCGTAATTATTTTCATTACTTTATATATGGAAGATATAATTACTTTGTGTATAATTATTTGCTGTCTTAATTTTCAAACCATCAAAGGACATTTTGCTTTTAGTCTTTAATTGGTGGATCTTAAAACCATTTTGAATTATATAATTCTCTTTTTTTTTTTTTTTTTTTTCCTTTTGTTTAATGGTCATTATCAAAACACAGATGATCTCGGATAAGATTTTTGCTTATCTTAATTGTATCTACATAGACAATTCACATCAAAGTCAAATAGAAAGAAAGGAAAGACAAAAAACTTGAACTAGAATTAAAACAAAAAATCATGGCAATAGATTAATTACAGCTGATTTGGTTCACTGATCAAAATCCAAATCGGGTCCGGAATATAATATAAGTTGTTTATATTTACCCAGCCCCTTCCCTCTGCATGAAAGGCATGTGACACAAGGTCAATTTTTAAGCAGTTTAACATATTTGAATTAAGAGTTTTCTTTCTCTTTGACCGGTTGCCATACCTAACAGATATTTTGTTCCATACTTTTCAGCAATTTTATTATATAAAGTATTCCCAAATTAAAAGCACAAATCAATTATTTGTGTAGAATTTCATATCAGGTGATCAGTATTCAGCTGATTAATTACAGCTGATTTGGTTCACTAATCAACAACCAAATCAGGTCCAGTGTGTGTATATATATATATATATATATATATATATATATATATATATTATATATATATATATGTATATGTATGTATATATTATATATATGTGTAAAAATGGAAAAGGAATTGAATCCGACAATATGAGGAAAAATGAGTAAAGAAAAGAAAAGTAAATGGATAAAATGAATTTAATCGATATCACATTAATCGATATCACTTACACATGTGTTTCGGTCAGTTTATGTGTGTGAAAATATTTCGCACACATACAAGAATCGACCTTCATCAGAGTGACCGAAACACATGTGTAAGTGATATCGATTAATGTGATATCGATTAAATTCATTTTATCCATTTACTTTTCTTTACTCATTTTTCCTCATATATATAAATTATAAAAAAGGTTTGCAAAAAGGATTGTTTTTAAAAAAAAAATGTTAACTTACATATGCAACACGTGTTTCAGATCTTCTTTAGGCATTGAATTAATATTTTGGCAGAATATGTCCGATATTTGATAGGTTGTGTGTGTTTTTGTAACTTACTTTTTGATTATAATTATAATCAAAAAGTAAGTTACAAAAAAATATTCTGACAAAATAATAATTCAATGCCTGAAGAAGATAACAGATCTGAAACACGTGTCGCATATGTAAGTTAATAAAAATTCTTTTAAAAAACATAATCCTTTTTGCAAACCTTCTGTTTTATAGAATATCTATTTTTCTCCCATTGGACCCATAACAACATATATATATATATATATATATATATATATATATATACATACATACACACACACACACCAGCCCCTCCGCACGAGCAGGACGTGACACAAGGTCAATTTCTTAAATGGAGTTTAACAGGTTTGAATTAAGTTTTCCTTCTCCTAGACAGGTTGCCTTACCAAGGTTGAAAAGCCCAAACTGCCCTACTATTTGCCATTAAATTAGTAACCCAGTTTATATACCTAGGTAGTAATATCTCATCTACAAAGAGCAATGTTAATATACACGTAAGAAAGTTATGGTATGCTATAGATTATCAATCAGTTTGTGTAGTATTTCATATTTGTTGATCAGTATTTAGCTGTATTACAAGTTGAATCTGCACTGAGCCTCAGTGTTGGTAGGTGGTTTATATACAGGTTTGGGCTATTCCACTATGTACTTTGGCCAAGATAATAATTTGTGTAGAATTTCATATCAGGTGTCAGTATTGCAAGTTGAATCTGCACTGAGCCAAAGTTTAAAAGCCTAGTCTGCCTTACTATTTACCCATAGATGGATGGAGAATAGTAGGATTTATACCTTTCCCAAGGGTATTAGCGCTATGTGAAATGCAAACAGCCTCATCCAGGATTTGAACTCGTATTTTCATGTCTATTTCTAATGAGGGTAACCATTACCCTTCATGCCCTCTTTTTCTTTTCTTTTTTTTTTTTTCTTTTTCTTTTTTTCTTTTTTTTCTTTTTCCTTTCTTTTTTTCCTTTTTTTTTTTTTCTTTTTCTTTTTTTTTTCAAATATATACTTTGAAAAAAAAAAAAATATATATATATATATATATATATATATATTCTGTTTTTCTTGGACTACAATTTATATAAAGCTTTTAATAGGACATTTTTTTTTTTTTTTTTTTTTTTAGCTGATGCACTGTACTTCATCCAAAATTACATGCTCAAAAGAAAGAAAAAAGCAATTTTATTAACAAATGTAAGAATATATATGCAAAATGATACTTAACACTTAATCAATGGTTGTCCGAAATAAAGGAAGCAATAATAGAATTAATGAAACCAGTTCAGTTTCAGTGTTTGAATAAATGATGAACAAGATAACGTATCATTTATCTTCATATTAATCACAGCTTTTTCCAGTAGAACAAGAATAATAATAATAAAACTAATAGTATAATGCTTTTGGGGGTAAATATTCTGCTAACATAAATTTTTTATAACTTGGCCTCCATATCCTTTCAATATTCAAAGAACTGTAATTATGTATATTATAGTGCATGCAATCAACATGACTAGAATGTTGGTTGCATAACCATATTTATTATATAATTACCTTATCTATATAGATCTTTCACACCTAATTAGTATCTCTTGTAATTTCTAATAGCTGGCAGATACATGAGTTGTTGCTACTTGAATACGGTATCTGATTATCTCATTCTCAATAACTGATATTTCACATCGAGTAAATGTCTTGGTCTTTATCAAGCCCATTTACAAATCAATTACGATTGATAAGTGGGTTCAATCGTCAGTAAATGACCCATACTCTTAGTATTGTGACGAATCTAAGCTTAATTCTTTAGAGTTCCTCATTATACAGTTCGACACAAAACCTCTACTGCCTCTCAAGGAAAGGCTAGGGTAGTAAACCCCGAAAACAAATCAAGAGCCGGAGTCCCTAAGGTGGTGTGATGCTGAAATCCGGTGCTACCCATTAATTCCTGCAACACTACCGTTGCCAAACTGCATTGGTTCCTTACCTTTTCTTTGGATCACAGCGGCAGTGTGGAGAGGGGGGATTTGCTGCATGGGCAACAGCTCATCCTGCACATGAACCCACCCAGGCTATGTAGTTCAAGTTAAAAAAATTAAATTAAAAAACTAACAAAAAAAATTGGCACTACTAAAAAAAAAATTAAAAAAAAAAAAAAACTTTGACACTACTCCATCGTCTCTTGTAGACAGAAGGCTGCCAGAAAGTCCTGTTATAGGTTGAAAATGTATCGACAAAGATGGTGGTCATGTTGAAGTGCAATAATAAAAAAAATGTTAAAAATACATCAGTAAGAAAACTTCAAGAGTTGAACTTTTATGCTTTTCATGAAAAGATTTTGGACCATATAACCTTTAGGCACCCCTTTTTGATCTCTATTAAGAAAGGATATGTTTTTCATTTACACCGTCAATATCCGGTTGTTTTAACAGACTATTTTTAGATTTTCTTTTTTTTATTATAAAACTAACCCCTAACAAACAAGCAAATATTGACGGTGTAAATGAAAAACATGTTTTTAGAAGATTGATAGAAGCAGCTACCTAGCAATGCCTCGAGGGAAGAAGAGGGGAACCTGGTGCATTGATTTTTTTTTTTTTTTTTTTACTTTTGAGATTTACAAATGCTAGACATTTTTAAGAATTTCAATACTATTTCTATGTATATTTTGATTTTTATATATCTTCATAAATATAAATCAAATCTTAATTTTTGTACAAAAAGCGTGAACTGGTGATATTTAAGAATTTCAATGCTATTTCTATGTATATTTTAATTTTCAAATATCTTCATAATATTTGTATGAAAAGCAAAAACTGGAGATATCTAATGTGTATATATTTACTATTTCATCATTTATTTAACTGTATTACTCGAGTAAAAAGCTTGCTATCACAAGGTTCTTGGTTTGATACCAGTCCTCGACAACTCAGCACATGAGTAGCACAGGGATCTGTGCGGTAAAGTAAGGAGCTGATGGTAGGTTTGGCGCTCCACATCACACACAATCTCCTTGGACTAGCACTATTGAAAAGGGGATAGACTCCCTCGCTGATTGGCTGATACCGACTTTAGGCCACCCCGAAGACTTTACTTACTTTACTTACTTATTAGTATTAGATAAGCATATTTGAAACCAAATAATTGTGTAATTACTAGTAGTACTAGCGTGACCCATGGAATTTCCATAAAACGAAACAAAAATCAAGAAAAAATATCTTCCATAATTTCAGTATTACAAATAGAAAAAAACCTGTAACTTCTTTTTTTCTTTTTTTCAATTCATTTTGATTTTATGTTGGGCATTTAAGCAACACAAGACCATTTGGAATGTTTCATTTTTAAAACTTTAGTGAAATAAAGTGGGACAAATAATATGCGATTAAGCAGCACCAGATAATCTGGATTTACATTTTTTGCATTGCATCTTGTATGATTTGGACACTCACACTGTTAACTAGAGGGTGTTGCAGGATGATAACAGACGGAAGATTTAGGAACAGGTGTATTAATATACAGATTATAATAGAAATATTTGATATCATATAACCAGTGATGCTGGTAGTTTTTTGATTTAGTGCGTCCTGGGATGCACATATTTTCTTTGAATGAGTCCCCAGGAAAATTTATGGGTCCCAACTGACTCCTACCTTGTAACCTATCCTGTGTAATTAATTTCTAACAAACTATTGAAATGTATTAACAGCTAGCTTGAAATGGTGAGGGAAGAAAAATATTGGGATGCATGGATACAATTTTACTGTGTCCTTTTAGATTTTTGTGCGTTGGGTACGCTGGACGTGTACCTATCAGTATCTCTGTATAACTGTTTGCAAAAAGAACTCTGTGTCTGATGAAGCTCACTGAAATCAGTATAATGTTGGTTTGGACAACAGCAACTGGCTAAGCACAACTGAACTAGTGTCCAAGACAGCTGATACATATGGAACTCAAGAATAGTCCATTCATGTATTTGGGTGATTCTATTCCTTGAATCCTGATTGGCTGCTTGGTTTCTATAATGTTATGAGGTTTTATAAATACTCTGGCATTCTGCAGTAGGATTGCAACAAGGTTAGATCCATATTGGGTTATGACTACTTGTTGCCTTTTGTTAAGAATTTGATGGTAATTGGAACTTAGTAGGATTGTTCTACATTAAACTACACTAAAAATGGGAATATAAACATACAATGAAGGTGATTCCCTAACCCCTAAGCAGGAAATAACTATAGACAGATTGAAATTCTGTTAAAATCAATGAACCAATAAATTAGTTCATCTTGTGAGGAATTTACTCGTGTGGAAATGTTGAGAAAAAAATTATATTTATCAATCTGTAAATATCATTCAACAAAATGGTCATCCTTGTTAGTTTCCTCCTTTTGACAGACATTGAAAAAGTCAAAGATCTCTCGTAACCATTTTAGCTCTTCTATATCTTAACCATTTCCGGTCTTGTTTACAAAGTTCTAATTCTAGTGAACTTTGATATCATTCGGAAATTGTCTCAAATCATCATCATCATCATCATCATGTCACACAATTAGCATGGATATCCATGACAATCTCTTGCCAACCTTCTCTATCATTCATTGTCCCAGGGAGGTCCTCTGTGCAGCATACAGCATCTTTGCATAGTTGGTCAATGTAGGTCCTTGGTGGGCGGCCCACGTTAGCATGTCCATGTGTTGGCTTCCACAGGAGAACGTTGTGTATGAGCTCCAGCAGTGTCCAACATGTCTCGTCCGTCTCACTCGGATGGTTTGTGAGATGGGGGGCAGGTTCCTTGAAGGGTGCTGTTTCCACGACTTGTTCAAGACCGCACGCAGCATTCTTGTACAGCTCCCTCCCATCTAGCTTATTCTCTAGGTGCCTCGTTAGGGTCCAAGTGGTGCAGCTATACAGCAGTACTGATATAACCACAGCCTGAAAGAATTGTCGATTTAACTTAGTCATATGGAAATCCGATCTCACTGACAAGTTAAAGCATTTAAAGCGACAAGACAAGTTGTCTCAAATACTTTAATATTAATGAATGACTTTAAGAATCTACCCAGTCGATTACCAGAATGAATATCTTGATTATAAGATTGTCAGAACTTTTTTTTTTTCTTTTTTTGCAGATCACTTATGAATCTATTGTGTTCCTGTAGCATTCCCAGTTGATTTTTTTTTTATCTGAGGTTATTGTTATTTAATCAAATTAGTTATATAGAGAGCTCTGTAAATAGAGTCCAAAATTGATTGAATTATACAAAGATATTTTGTAACCTTTTTAGCTCTTCCATATTTTAACCAGTTCCTATCTCGTTTGCATAGTTCTGATTCTAGTGAACTTTGATATCATTCGGAAATTGTTTAAAATACTTTAACATTAATGAATGTCTTTATGAATCTACCCAATCAATTACCAGAATAGATATCCTGATTCTAAGATTGTCAGAATTTTATTTTTTAAATTTTTATTTTATTTTTTTTAGCAGATCACTTGTGAATCTATTGTATGCCTGTAATATTCCCAGTTGATTTTTCTTTTTATTTGAGGTTATTGTTATTATAGATAAGTAAAGTCGTTGGGGTGGCCTAAAGTTGGTATCAGCAAGGGAGTCTATCCCCTTTTCACTAGTGCTAGACCAAGGAGATTATTTTAGCATCTGGGGTGAAGCGCCACACCTTCCATCAGCTCCTTTGTTTATCAAAATGACTCAAATTAGCATTATGTGACCTGAAAAGGGTTGATATGCTGTAAAACAACCAATACAGGTACTGTAAGCAACCCGAGTCCTTTGTTTATCAAAATGACTCAAATTAGCATTATGTGACCTGAAAAGGGTTGATATGCTGTAAAACAACCAATACAGGTACTGTAAGCAACCCGAGTCCTTTGTTTATCAAAATGACTCAAATCAGCATTAAGTGACCTGAAAAGGGTTGATATGCCATAAAACAACCAATACAGGTACTGTAAGCAACCCGAGTCCTTTGTTAATCATAAATGACTTGATTTGGCATTAAATGATCCAAAAAGGGTTTGATATGCCATAAAACAACCAATACAGGTACTGTAAGCAACCCGAGTCCTTTGTTAATCATAAATGACTTGATTTGGCATTAAATGATCCAAAAAGGGTTGATATGCCATAAAACAACCAATACAGGTACTGTAAGCAACCCGAGTCCTTTGTTAATCATAAATGACTTGATTTGGCATTAAATGATCCAAAAAGGGTTGATATGCCATAAAACAACCAATACAGGTACTGTAAGCAACCCGAGTCCTTTGTTAATCATAAATGACTTGATTTGGCATTAAATGATCCAAAAAGGGTTGATATGCCATAAAACAACCAATACAGGTACTGTAAGCAACCCGAGTCCTTTGTTTATCAAAAATGACTCAAATCGGCATCAAGTGACCTGAAAAGGGTTGATATGCCATAAAACAAACCAATACAGGTACTGTAAGCAACCCGAGTCCTTTGTTAATCATAAATGACTTGATTTGGCATTAAATGATCCAAAAAGGATTGATATGCCATAAAACAACCAATACAGGTACTGTAAGCAACCTGAGTCCTTTGTTTATCAAAATGACTCAAATCGGCATTAAGTGACCTGAAAAGGGTTGATATGCCGTAAAACAACCAATACAGGTACTGTAAGCAACCCGAGTCCTTTGTTAATCATAAATGACTTGATTTGGCATTAAATGATCCAAAAAGGGTTGATATGCCTTAAAACCAACCAACCTAGATGATTAAGACATTCAGTCAAGTTATCATTCATTTGTGACTTAGACTGGAAATTGCTTTAATCTCTAAAATAGAAGCGGATACCCTGTGATACCTGGGTAAAGGGTGCTACCCTGGTGCATTGATTTGTTTACTTTTAAGATTTACAAATGCTGGACAAGTAAAATTTCAATGCTATTTCTATGTATATTTTGATTTTTAAATATCTTCAAATATAAATCAAATCTTCATAATTTTTGCACAAAAAGCAAAAAACGGTGATATTTAATGTGTATGTATATTTATTTTGTCATTAATTGTTTTATTTTCATAGTTTCCTCTGGACATACATGCACACCAACTGCCTTTATATATGTATAGATAGGTGTATTGACATTTTTGCTGGATTATGGTTACATACTAACAAGAAAATTTTATCAGTCAGATTCCTTAACCCCTCAGCCATCAGCAGCTACCAGTAAGAAGCATAGTTTTAACTGATAAATACATACATAGGTATATATTTTACAATCACTAGAGAGCTCAAATACATAAATAACAGACCCTTACTTTACACTAATGGTGAAAGTCAGTTAAAATCCATTCCAGAGAGCTCTACCGATGTTTTGGGAACATATATTACAGTCATCTCTCGCTCTCTCTCTCTCTCTCGCTCTAGCTCTCTCTCTCTCTCTGTGTATTTAATCTAATTTATTGATTATTATACATTGAGCTCTCTTTAGGGATTTATAAAAATCCTTGTATGAATATATGTTTGCCCCTATAGGAACATACAGTGTGGTTATACAGTAAGATTTTGAGGATCCCAGGTTGAATCGTACCTTATACACACACACACACACATATATATATATATATATATATATATATATATATATATATATATATATATACTTAATAGTTGTTGTAATAACAGATTTCAATCGAGATTTGTAACTAAAATGTGTTCATAAAACTTGTATTGTCTATTGTATTGAACATATTAAATAAAAGTGTTTTGTGTAGAATTTCTGAGAGCACATTGAAATTGGTTTGTGAGTTTAAAGCTTCTTTTTTTTCTTTTTCTTTTACTTTTAAACCTCCAAGCCACTTCATCAGTAAAGATAATATTCACGAAAATGGATCCAATGGTTTCACTTCACCTGGAGGCTTGTGATCAGTTTTAGATTGCTTCTTGTATTCTAATCAATTTTTTTTTTCCTTTTTACCTTTTTGCAATAATCGTTTATTTTTTCCATCCGATACATGCTATTGATTTTGTGGATATTCTTATGCAAGGAAATCTACAGACTAGTATTGCCTTTATTGTACTAAATGCATATAAGATTGGATCAGTTAGATCCAAAATGGGATTGTACTAACATAAAACATTTTCTTTCAAAGCTTGTTGAGATATATAGATAGATGGATAGTGATAGATGGATAGTGATATAGATATAGTGATAGATGATAGATATAGATATAGATGGATAGATGGATAGTGATATAGATATAGATGGATAGTGATAGATAGATGGATAGTGATAGATGGATAGTGATATAGATATAGATGGATAGTGATAGATGGATAGTGATATAGATATAGATGGATAGTGATAGATGATGGATAGTGATATAGATATAGATGGGATAGTGATAGATGGATAGTAGATGATATAGATATATAGATGGATAGTGATATATAGATGGATAGTGATATATAGATGGATAGTGATATATAGATGGATAGTGATATATAGATATAGATAGATGATATAGATATAGATGGATAGTGATTATAGATATAGATGGGATAGTGATATAGATATAGATGGATAGTATATAGATATAGATATAGTGATATAGATGATGGATAGTGATATAGATATAGATGGATATAGATAGATGGATAGTGATATAGATATAGATGATATAGATAGATGGATAGTGATATAGATATAGATGGATAGTGATAGATGGATAGGATATAGATATAGATGGATAGATAGATGATAGTATATAGATATAGATGGATAGTGATATAGATAGATAGATAGTGATAGATGGATAGTGATATAGATGATATAGATAGATGGATAGTGATATAGATAGATAAATACATATATATAGTGAAAGAGATAGAGAATGAAAGATATATAGATAGATACTGATAGATAGCATTTTTATTTTGGTGTGGAGGTGACTAAAGTAAAATTTGGAATTTGCTAACTTCAGACCTAAAAATTCTTAGTATTCAATTTTAAAGCTTAATCCATTAAAAAAATAATTCATTCTGATAATTTTGAATTAAAATAGTTTTATGACCTGCATTTTGGATATTAATGACATAGTTTAAACTCATTTTGCAACACATTTCAAAGTGCAACATTTTATACAAAAATATATTTGAACTAGAAAGAACACCCGTTGAGCCCGGGTTAGATTGTTGGAAAAATCACATGATAATATTATTTCACTAATTCAAAGTTTTCTCAAACTGTCCAAATAAGTTATTTAAACTGGAGTAAACATTTTCATTTGACCAAAGAAAAAACAAGAAAAGGGTCACTTAGTTAATTTCTAATTACAGGTAATTAGGATTTTAATCCTGGATATCCATGACAATTTCTTGCCAACCTTACCCTATCATTCATTGCTCTCAGGGGGTCCTCTACACAGCATCCAGTATCTGGACAGAGTTGGTCAATGTATGTATTTGCTCAATGGTCCACACTGGTGTGCCTGTGTGCTGGTTTCCATAGAAAAATGTCACTTACGAGTTTGTCCTTGATCCTCCAGCAGTGTCTGGCATATCTTATTAATCTTACTTGGATGGTTTGTGTGATTTGGGGGGAATTTCTCAACATCACATTTCTTGTAATCTCACATTTCTTGTAACATTTCTTGTAATCTCAAAATAAGAAATATCTATTAATAATGGAGATTCACTTCCGTTTTTTGTCTGTAACAAAAATTACGTCACTGCTTACATCACATTACCCAAAATCATCATAACAGAATAAATACACTCAAAATTTGAACATGCAGCATTAGACAGTCCTCATTGTTTTTTAAACAACTTTTAATGAATACATAACTGGTATTATATATCTATATATAGTTTGTTTTATTTTAATACATATTTAAAGTTTACATTTCAAATTGTTTTATTTTTTAATCCTTTAATGAATTTGATTATTTTACTTACTTAGGGTACAAACTTGCTGACATTGAATTTTTTACTCGCACCCCTCATGCAATATTTTTCAAAAATCTATTTTTACATCGCCCGGAGGGGGTATTATCGAAAAATAGAACAGCTTTGAAACTAACTCTTCCATCATTTTCCATTACTCCCGTCTTTCATTGGTAAATTTTCCTAATTTAACTCCTTTACTTAAAATAGGAAGTAAAGGATAATATTACAATTATTTCTTCTTCTTAATGAATTTCTTTTAAGATTTATCCCAGAGATTTTTGCTCATATTCAATAAGATAAAACCAAACATTAGAAATCAACAGTACTTAGCATATATTTATTAAAATCAATTTTTTAAGATCAATATGCAAATTAGCCTTCCCATTCACACTGTAAACCACTATTTTGTTGTATATATAAATACAATTGCGTATTGTTAGTATGTAGATATGGTCAACAGTGGCTTCGGCCTCTGGACCATTGCTATAATTAACGGCGTCGATCCCAGGGGGCCACCCCCCCAGGCAACACCTGCCCCCTCGATTTAAAGGGGCAGGGCTGGGTTTATTGCCCAGTGCCTGAGGCGCCCCCCTTGAGGGGGAATGCCGACGGGATCGACGCAATTTTTCACCTGCCACCGGCTTGTGGGTGGTCCCACATAAATAGGGCCTTTGTGCCTGACCCGTACAAGTGGGGTACGTGGAAAATATCATGTAGATATGGTCAACAGTCTTAATAATGTAAAACAATTTTATTATTCATTGAGGTTTAAATAAAAATAAAATCATGGAGAATTTGATGTAAATAACTAAGGGAACTGTGAATTGAGTAGTAATATAGTTTCGGTTACAGACAAACAAACACACAATCTCCATTATAATAAGATATAATACACATTGCAGGATTTTAAACCTATTAATAATATGGGCTGTTTTGAGGCAAACCTATCTCAGTTAGACTTTGATAGAGATATTATTAATGAATAAGATGCTAATTAAGATTAAATAATGATTATTTGATAACCATTGAGAATATAACATAAATAACTAAGTAAATTGTGATGTTGGTGGTGACATAGTTTCAGATACAGTCTGACAGACACATTATAATAAGATATGTGGAGAAAATGTAGAACAAACACAAGATGTTACAATGGATGGAGATTTATTAGTTGTGGTGCCAATGTTCAAACATTTCGGTTTATAAAGAAACCTTCTTCAAGACAATAAAACTAGTCAAGAAGAAAAAAGGATTTATGTAGTTAAAAAGAGGATGGATGTGTTGAGTTTTGGAAAATGTGTAGAAACGGTTTGTTCCTGTTCGTTAGGGCCAGTTTAGCTCTGTCGGATTTAGCGTTCGGCTAGGAATTACAAGGTTCCTGGTTCGATACTGGCTCTCGGCAACTTAGCGTACAAGTAGCACAGGGATCTGTGCAATAAAGTGTGGAGCTGATGGTAGGTGAGGCGCTCCACCTAAGATGCTAAAATTACCTCCTTGGTGTAGCACTAGTGAAAAGGGGATAGACTCCCTTGCTGCCTGGCTGATAGACATTAGGCCACCCTGATGACTTTACTTACTTTTATATAAAAGTAAAGTAAAGTCGACAGGGTGTCCTAAAGTCGGTATCAGCCAGTCAGCGAGGGAGTCTATCCCCTTTTCAATAGCGCTAGACTAAGGAGATTGTTTTTAGCATCTGAGGTGGAGCGCCACACCTACCATCAGCTCCTTACTTTACCGCACAGATCCCTGTGCTACTCATACGCTGAGTTGGCGGGGACCGGTATCGAACTAGGAACCTTGTGGTTTCTAGCCGAACGCTCTACCGACTGAGCTAACCTAGACTGTTTTTTAGTATTTTTTATTAATTGGTCTATTTCATCTTTTTTTTTTTTTTTTTTTTTTTTTCTAACTATATTTTAAATGTATCTTCTGGTGATGTTAGATGTTCTTTTCAAGAATTAAGTTTTTTTTTCTTTTTCTTTTTTTTTTTTTTTTTTTTTTTCAAATTAAATTAATTAAACTGAACAGCTAGCAGCGATTACAACAACGAACATGAAAGACATTCATATGGAAGAGTTTTCATGAAGGAGTTTTTTATTTTTATTTTTTAAATCTATTTTCTTTCTTTTCCTTTTTAATTTAATCTGTTTCTAATCCGATTGATGTTCTGTTCATTGATGGAGTCAATAGAGTTACACATGTAGCTTCTTAGCAGACATCTTCTTATTTGCTAATTCTTCTCTTTGTTATTCAGAACACACAAACATATGAACATATTTAAGTAATTCTCATAAAAAAATCAAAAGATCTTTTTAAGATTAACCTAACTCATCAACTTTATATTATAATCATTATTATTTATAATAATATATTAGAATAAAACAATAATATTAGAAATCAATAGCACAAAGTAATTATTTATCAAACATGGTTTTGTTAAAACCAGTATGCAAATTATTCACACCATATACTATGTAAACTTTATTTCTTAACGATATAAAACACACACTGGCAAGGTCCAGATTATTATTATTATATTTTAGTACTAGCAGGATCTATGGATATACCATGTTATGATAATTCAATTATTACAACGTTTAATATGTTTACTTAAGAGCTATTACAAATAGTTCAATATGTAAAAAGTGTAATAATCTTGATAACAATAAAGATGAGGACAATAGTCGGAATAATCCAAATAATACTAATTATCAAGCCTCATCTCCAAAATTCAGAGAAATAGTGCAGATAACAATAAAGATGAGGACAATAGTCAGAATAATCCAAATAATACTAATTATCAAGCCTCATCTCCAAAATTCAGAGAAATAGTGCAGATAACAATAAAGATGAGGACAATAGTCGGAATAATCCAAATAATACTAATTATCAAGCCTCATCTCCAAAATTCAGAGAAATAGTGCAGATAACAATAAAGATGAGGACAATAGTTGGAATAATCCAAATAATACTAATTATCAAGCCTCATCTCAAAAATTCAGAGAAATAGTATCTGAATAAACTTCTGTTAAACTGTTTAGAAAAAGTAAAATACTACTTTACATGAACTTTTTTTTTCTTTTTTAAGTCTACCTGTGTGTAGCGGTAGAATTGAAAATATTTACTTTCATGACCTATTTCTATTTGGCCACCTTACTGACACCTGCAAATACAGACATCTTTTCTAATTAGTTAACACATATCTTTTATGTAACATAGTCAACTGCCATGAACATTTGACACTAGTTAGTATGTGCGTGTGTTACCTGCGCGCACATAGGTTGTATGTATGTGTATATAATTTAGCTTTTTGATTAAAGAGCTCATCTGTCACCTGTCTTGTCTTGGTGTCAGTTTTTATTGAAACCAACTACAATGGTCAGTGGATAATTTTATGTAGTACCCAAGGAAAACGCTGCATTCTGCTTTATCTCCGATTGTCCAAGCAACATTCACGTTTCTAGTTTTAAGTCTTCTAGTCAGCATTTGTACTGTAATCCCCTCGACTTTTGACTTAGCGTTTATATTGTCCTTTTTTCTTTTCTTTTTTTACCCTCTCCTTTTTTTTTTTCTTTTTTTTTTTCTCCTTTTCAAATAAAGGATGAATAATGAGAAACTAGTATTCCCTCCATCCCTTGACACTTTTGTAAGAGTGTGTTGTATCATGTTTGCTACATTTTCTATAGTAATTAACATTGTTTTGTCTAAAGAAGTTTTCTAGCTGACAAATCCTTCCACCCTACACCCATCCATACTGTTTTCTCAAGTCACTTAAAACACTACCCCGCCCTGTCGGTAAGGCTTAGAATACGCTGAGAGTATCCCCTGCTGTGTGGCTGTCCTGGGTATAATAATAAATTGCATCTGATGAAGAGGTTCAAGTTCTGGGAAATGTAGAGTACCTCTCCCTTGCCATTACTTCCAGGTCCACTCTGAACCAGAGATCTGTCTAAACTGCATCTGATGAAGAGGTTCAAGTTCTGGGAAATATAGAGTACCCCTCCATTGCCATTATTTCCAGGTCCACTCTGAACCAGAGATCTGTCTAAACTGCATCTGATGAAGAGGTTCAAGTTCTGGGAAATATAGAGTACCCTCCATTGCCATTACTTCTAGGTCCACTCTGAACCAGAGATCTGTCTAAACTGCATCTGATGAAGAGGTTCAAGTTCTGGGAGAGGAATTATTGACTCTGAACCAGAGATCTGTCTGCAAAGATAGGACAAGTTCTGAGTTGCCATTGGTCCACTCTGAACCAGAGATCTGTCTAAACTGCATCTGATGAAGAGGTTCAAGTTCTGGGAAATATAGAGTACCCCTCCATTGCCATTACTTCTAGGTCCACTCTGACCCAGAGATCTGTCTAAAAGAAACTAAAAAAAAAAAAAACTCTCATTCAATGTTGGTATCAGATGGACGGTGAGTAACTATCCCCTTTTCACGAGTACTAGACCCAGGAGATTGTTTTTGTATCTAAGGTAGAGCACCACCCCTACAACCTATTTCCCACTTTACTGCTCAGATCCAATCTGTGCTACTTATGTGCTGAGTTGACAAGGGTTGGTATCGAACCTGGAGCCTAGGTTCCCAGGAAAGATGACTACTGTGGCATTACTTTCGTATTTGCCTGGAGAGTTGTCTGTCCGTTTAGTTCGAGGGTTCCCGCTAGGGGCCGTTTATATTTAAGCGGCTGGTTTGAACGTCTCTTTCTCTTTTCCGGTTGCTCGACCCACGAGACACCACTATGGGTTAGACTCTGGTCTACCGCCCCTCTTGTTGGGGCTTTGGCTCCCCTTACATTACTGTAAGTGATTCACACAGCATGGACTATTCCTAGTCTCATGTCTGTGGCTTTTATGTTTATCTTTTTACCATTCATGAATGCGTCTTTATCTCTACTTTTGTATGTATGTTTATGTACACCTATACTTTATGTATCTCGTTATATCCATGTGCTGTACTATATTAAATGTTTTGTCTATCAACCCTTGTCAGAGTTTTATCTTCAGTATATATCACTTTGAATCGTACACTACTATAATAATGAAATAGGATACTCGGCTGAACAATCATTTTGTAATTTTCATTAACCATCCATCAAGATATATATGTACTAAAGTATAAGAATTAGCAAAAACTTGGCAAATTATTTCGCCCTGTCAGATGGGGCATTAGAGTGTAATGCCTGTACCTCTGCAGAGGGGTAAGACTCCCCCAATGGGGCCACCTGTTGGCCATGGGTGGTGATGCGTGATGCTTAAGAGGCTCCCTCCAATTAATCGGCTGGTTGCGTCAAGCCCTAGCACCTATATGATTTTCCCAACCCTATTGCCCTTATGGCAAGCCCCAACCCCTTTTTATCATATGAGTGCTAGAAGGTGGTGACTGAGTATATACATGTCCTGGGAATGACATTAAACTCTATCTGATGGTGAGGTTCCAGTTCTGGAGGTTTGAGGAATGTGGAGCACCCCTTCATCACCATTGCTCCCTGGTCCACTCTGACCCAGAGTGGTAGTACCTGTTAGGGTCCCATCTATGGGTTAAATAGAAAAACATGAGTTGATAAACAAAATTGTATTATGCATTAAGAATTGATTTATTTCAAAACTTTATCGGCATTAAATGACCCTCTGAGGTTGATATGCCGTAAAACCAAACCAAACCAAACCTTGGCAAATTATTAATACACTTCAGTGTACCACCTGCTTCCCATTTTATCAGACAGATTCAAATTGTGCTACTGATGTGTTTAGTTGACAAGGGCCAATATTGAACCTGGAACCTCATGCTTCCGAGGATGATGCTCTACTTACTGAGCTAAACCAGACTCTTGTCTGTTTTTGTTCGGTCAGTTTAATGTCCATCTTTACATATGAGTTTAACATATTTTTTTTCTTTCTTTAAAGTAGATTTTCAATCATTATTGAATTTGACAACTATTATCCTTCAACTAAAATATGGGTGGAAATATATTTATAACTGCAAATATGACTGGTATTTAAGCTTTTTCTTTACCATATATATACTAGCAAATATATGCACCCTCCAGGTGCAAGTATTTAAGTTTTAATGTAATAAAATATCATATTAAATTAGAAAGGCCAATGAAACTGAATAAAAATGCAGATAACATGATTTGAACAGAGGGGGTATGATTGAAAAATAGAACAACTTTGAAACTAACTCTTCCATCATTTTCAATTACTCCTATTCCTAATTTAACTATTTAGTTAAAATAGGAAGTAAAGAATTATATTACAGTTATTTCTTTTTGTTAAGGGATTTCTTAAGATTTATTGAAAAGAATTTTGCTCATATTCAATAAGATAAAACTAAACAATTAGAAAACAATAATATTAAGCACATATTTATTAAAATCAAATTTTTTAAGATCAATATGCAAATTAGCCTTCCCATTCACACTGTAAATCGCTATTTTTTGTATATATAAATACAACTGCATGTTATTTGTATGTAGATATGGTCAACAGTATTAATAATGTTTAACAATTTTATTAATAATTGAGGTTTAAATAAAAATAAAATCATGAAGAATGTAGCGTAAATAACTAAGGGAATTGTGACTTGAGTAGTAATAGAGTTTCGGCTACAGACAGAAAAACACACAATCTCCATTATAATAAGAATATATATATATATATATATATATATATATATATATATATATATATATGAGAGAGAGATTATATTTTGATAATGACAGTTTAAAAATAATATCTTGATGTATTTATAAAAACTAGCAGGATCTGTGGATATACCACAGTATGATAATTTAATTATCACATTTGATATGTTTACTTAAAAGCTATTGCAAATAGTTCAATATGTAAAAAGTATAATAATCTTGATATAAAATTGATGTAGTCGACATTCAGATTTCTATCTTTTTAGTAAAAAATAACTTTTGTTTATGGGTCCAGTTTAGCTCAGTCGTCTAGAAAATTCCTGGTTCGATCCGGCCCTCACCAACATGGCGTATGAGTAGCATAGATTGGGAAATCTGATCTGTTTGAGCTGATGGTAGGTGTGGCACTCTCTCAGCAAAAAACAATCCCTAGTTTTTCATTAGCAAAAAGGGGATAGACTCCCTCGCTGTCTGACTGATGCCGACAATAGGCCATTCTGCCAACTTTACTTTTACTTTTTATATTAGTCTAATACTGTGCTTTCCAACCATTTTGATCCTTGGGCTACAGTTTCTGCATTAATTTTAAATATATTTATAAATATACAACATATATATATATATATATGTATGTATTATATGTGGATATGCGTATATATGGATTATATGTATTTATATATTGTTTTAATCTTATTTTTTCTAACATTAATATTCCATATGAAATACATCATATCTTTGTTAATTTTTCGTTCTCCGCCTATTCACGTTCATGCATGCGTCATCTTATGATCTTCACCTTCCATTTTTGCACATGCAATGATCACATCATTGGCTTTCGTAAACAAACGCGCATATAAAAATTAATGGTTAATAACATCATATTCATACATTCACTATACACTTAACATCTTTCATTTTATCCCTCACATAAACATTACTTAAGTGTCCTGAAGATGGTACAATATACCGAAATGCTTAAGTATTGACACATAAAATTGTTTCCCCTAATCATAACATCCTATTTTTGTTATATCTTTAAAATATTTTCTTCTCATATTGTCGGATTAATTTCCTCACCGTATATTTCCATATACAACTAAGTATAAGGCTATTTGTACACAAAGCAGTTGGTATTTATAGCACTCTGGAATATTCCATTTTTGCATCTGGGTGATTTCCTTCCTTGAGTCCTTATTGGCTGCTGGTTTCAGTGTGTATAGATAAATATCCATCATTCTGCATTATGCTCCCAGCAATGCAGGGACTGTATTGAGTTACAGCTTGCACCCATTGTCTGCCAACTGGACGCTTGCTGGAATCCCACTGCTACAGTATTGTATTGCTTCTACAATATTAGGGGTATAACTTCTACAGGTTAGAAGAGGATTGTTAGTGAATTGGTACCTGATATTTCTGACCTTTATATTAAACTAAACTAACAGATATTATTAAACTAAACTTAGTAAATGACTACAATTGGATTGATGTGTAATAGTTAACAAACTTCTCTTACAAATCTGTTACTATTGAATAGCGAGTTCAATCCTTGCTGGATGCCCCATGTGACTTTGTGTCAAATCGTACCTGTGGAGAGGAATAATTTGTTTTGTTTTTTTCTCAGTCGGTAGACCGTCTGATTAGGAACCACAAGGTTCCTGATTCAATACCTGCCCTCTTCAACTCAGCATATGTGTAACACAGGAACCTGTGCGGTAAAGTGAGGAGCTGATTGTTGGTGTAGCACTCCACATCAGACTCCGATGCAATCTCCTTCGTCTAGTGCCAGTGAAAAGGTGATAGACTGTCTGGCTGATACCGACTTTAGGCCATCCTGATGACTTTTTATCTTTATTTTATTTTTTTCTGAAAATCATTTCACCATATGCGCGGGGGAGGGGGGAGTGGCTAATGTGCTAGACTGCATCCTTATAGTAAGAATTTGAATTCTAGTCATGCTATAATGTTTTCTTTCAAATTAATACCCTTGTAAAAGGTATGAACCACCTCATCACCCTCTCCAGCTATGAGGGAAATAGTACCATTCCTATTTTTCTGCAAGGGTAGCTTTTACATTAAATAACCCACTAAGGTTGATATGCCATTAAACAAACAAAAAAGAACCTTTGCTAAATGAAGATATTCAATACTGAAAATTTCATCCAAAATTACTAAACAAATTATACATTGAATATCTTTAAAAGAAATTTGGCTTTTAATTTTTCTAATCTATATTGTCCTGCTTCAAATCCTGGATGAGTCTGTTTGCATTTCATATAGTGCTAATACCCTTGGGAAAGGTATAAATCCAACTACTCTCCCTCCAGCTATAGGTAAATATTAGGGCAAACTGGACTCTATAACTTTGCTTAGGCAACCTACCTAGATGAAGGAAAACTCTGAATTCAAACCTGTTAAACTCCACTTAATAAATTGACCATGCCTCCTGCTCATTGGTGTATATATATATATATATATATATATATATATATATATATGCTTCCCACTTCCATGGTTGAGCACTGTGGCGGGGACATTAATTGTAACTTCACCATTTGGTATTAGCCGTGACCCATCTGTTTACAGATTTGAGTTCTCTGGTGATAGTAAAAACATACCGCCATAAAGTATGTAGCAATTAATTGTTCACCTTAGACTGACAGCCACTGATAGCCACAAGGGTAAGGAACTTGACCAGACGAAAATTCTGTCGGGTTTTGATCCCTGCTAGAGGTAGCTGTTGTAAAAGTACAGCTGCACTGATGAGAAGTAAACTTTGAAACACATGTCTGTGGATGACTGATATATATATATATATATATATATATATATATATATATATATATATATTGTCCTGTCTCAGTCAATTCAGTTATGGCACAATTTCGACTAACACTGGAAATAGCAAGAAATTTAGCTGTTTATAGTTAATACATAGATCCAGCTTTGCTTCAGACCATTTGGTAGGCAAGATTTGGTAAGGACTTTGCAATCTAATAAATCCTGTTGGATTAGTGTCTTAGGTATCAACCCTCTTTACTATTAATAAGTATCATGTTAAACACACACATATATATATATATATATATATATATATATATATATATAGACCATAAGTATCACGTTAATAAGTGTCACATTAAACTGCATCTTGTGTGAAGTTCCAATTCTGGAGCTCTGCAGAGTGTGGAGTACCCCTTCATCAATATTATTTCCAGGTCCACCCTGATCCCAGTGTGGTAGTAACTGTTAGGGTCCCATCTATAGATTAAATAGAAAAAAAATCTATCTAAAAAATTTTTAAATACCCACCAAGAATGAATAAAATAAAATGTCTTCGGCATAAAATAACCCAACAAGGATTAACGTGCCATAAAATCCAACCAATAAACCACTATACTATAAATAGAAGAAAATTAGTTTACAAAAAAATGAGCTTTGAAAAAATTTTCATTAACAGTGTCTTTGGCATAAAATAACCCAACAAGGATTAACGTGCCATAAAATCCAACCAACCAACCTGTTGGATTAGAATATCAATTTTTCAATGAAAGTTTGAATTCCATAGTGATATAATTACTTTTTTTTTTTTTTTTTTTTTAATTTTTAAAAAATTTTTAGACAAATTCTTTGACTTTTAAAGTTAACTTCAATATTCTCTTCAGTATTTTGTCCCCCCCCCCCCGTCTTATCAATACAATTATCAATTAAATCTTCTTTCAATACAGCATAAATATTCTCACCATATGTTGTATTTTTTTAGTAGAAAATCCATTATTTGCATCATATCTAATCCATAAAATCAGTCATGGCATATGTGATATCACAGGACTCATCTAATGCCCACGCAGAAAGTAGTAGCACTACGCAAATCTATGCATAACTGCATAGTTTATATAAAAGAAATAAAATAAATAATGAAAAAAAAACATTCTAATATACCTTGCTGTCTGTAACAGCTGATATTTTACTATCTTTGTTTTTTTTGTTTTTTTTTTGGGGGGGGGTCTTTTTTTTTTTTTTAATGAAGTTTAATGAATCAACACAAAACTGTTTTATAATTTTGTCATTGAAAAGTAGTTTCTAATTTTCCCTTTTTTTTTTTTTTTTTTTTTTTTTTTTTTTTTTTTTTTTTTTTTTTTTTTTTTTTTTTTTAACAACTGGTGAAGGGTTGCTTTAGTGACATGATTATTTCTGATCAATATCTGCTTAGAAGCAGTTCTTTAAGCACTTAAGTTTTTTTTTTTAGTTTTTTTTTTTTTTTTTTTTTTTTTTAATAGTATTCTTTATAATATTCTTTATATTTTCCCTTATTTTGTTGCCTATTGAATTTTTGTTAAAAATGCATTGTTACAAAGTGTCACAATGTGTTATATAAGGCAGTTATGCATTAACACCTTTTTATATCAACTGCTGACAAATCAAACACATAGGTTTGACATCCGCCATTAACTATAGTCATATTCCCATAAAGAATTAAATACATTTTTCTTTATTGATTCTGGGGTTGGTTTGGGGTTTTTTTTGGGGGGGGGTTGTTTTTTCAGTTTTAATTTTATACCATATTTTTTCCTTCTCTATTCAAAGGAAAAATTCAGACAATTTCTCAAAATTCAACAATTGCAATTCTTTATTAAAAATGTTTCCACTAAGTCATATTTTCATTCATCTGCTAATCAATGAATAAATAAGCAAAGGTTTTAAAGAATTAAATACAACATTTTTCTTTATTAATTCTGTTTTTTTCAATTTTAATTTTTCCTTATTTGATGCACTTATTTTTCTTTCACTCCTTGTAGGAATTTTTTTAACTTAAAAACAAATATTAGCAATAGTTAAATCTTAAAGATCACTTGTGAATTGTATTAAAATATTTTTAAACAGAATATTTAATTAAAATTAAAAGAGAAAAAAGTGTCTGTTCCCTATGGAAATTCCATAGAACACATGAATAATTGTTTGGATTTAAACATGCAGAGATAAATCTTGACACAATTTGTATTTTAGAATTTGAATTAATAACGCATACCTATCAAAAATTAGATATAATCTTAATATTCAAAACAAAAAAAAATTAATCTAAATTGAAGGAAAATTGAAAATTTTGTAAAGTATTCACTTTGTAGTAATCTAAAAAACAAATTTTTATCTATTTATTTTTTTTTTAATAGAAAAATCAACTGGTGGTTCAATTTACAATAAGACTAATATAAAAAGGTCAAGGTTGATAAAGCTAGCAAGGTCAAGGTTGATAAAGCTAGCAAGGTCAAGGTTGATAACTAACAGCTGAGAATAAATATAAAAACTATCAAAACAATCATTTAAGTTATTTATATTAAATCTCATTTTTCCCAATAACTTTTTCTTTTTCGCTTTTTTTCTTTCTTTTTTCTTTCTTTCCTTTTTCGTTTTCATTTTTCTTTTTCTTTCTTTCCTTTTTTCTTTTCCTTTTTCTTTTTCTTTCCTTTTTCTTTTCCTTTCTTTTTCTTTCTTTCTTTTCCTTTTTTCTTTTTCTTTTTTCTTTTCTTTTTTCTTTTTTCTTTCTTTTTTCTTTTCCTTTTTCTTTTTCTTTCTTTCCTTTTTTTTTTCCCTTTTTTCTTTTTCTTTTCCTTTTTTTTTCCTTTTTTTCTTTCTTTTCTTTTTTCTTTTTTTCTTTTTCTTTTTTTTTTTCCTTTTTCTTTTTTTCTTCCCTTTTTTCTTTTTTTTCTTTTTTTCTTTTCCTTTTTTTTTCTTTTTTCTTTTTTTCTTTCTTCCGTTTTTTTTTTTTAATTTTTAATTTTTCTTTTTCCGTTTTTTTTTTTTTTTTCAATGCAAATTAGCTAGCTCATTAATTTTTTTTCTTTATATAGCAGTCTACTTAGAATCTTGTATGAGGCAGGAAGAAGTGGTTGTTCTAGCAACAATTTTGTGTAGAACTTGAATAAACACCAGTTTTATATATTCACTTGTTATTAGTTTAGAAGTAGTGAAAAAAGGCTGCACATTTCTGAAAAAATGTTTCTTAATGATTCAGAATTAAATAACCCGAAAAGCGTTGATATGCCATAAAATAAAACAACCCAATCACATTAAAGAGGCCAAGTATTCCAATATAGCTTTTGGACCTTGAGTATATCGGCTAAACTTTTTACTTTGGAAAGAAATATAAGGTCTTTCTGGAAAACATCTAGTTCGGTTTAGCTCGGTCGGTAGAGTGTTCCGCTAGGAATCACAAGGTTCTTCGTTCGATACCGGCCCTTGCCAACTCAGTGTATGAGGAGCTGATGGTAGGTGTTGCACTCTGTCTCAGATGCTAAAATAATCTCCTTAGTCTAGCGCTATTGAAAAGTGGATAGACTCCCTCGCTGTCTGGCTGATACTGACTTTACACCACCCTGACAACTTTACTTACTTAGTATTATCAAAATATAGCTATTTAAGACAATGGCACCTTAGATTCTTCAGAGTACTCTCTTTGAAGGCCTCTTAGAATTTGGATTCTTCATAGGATTTTTCCCCCTAAATTCCATCATCATATGTCACCCTGCCAAAAGAAAAAATATTAAAAATCAGGGAATTAACTGAATTTAATGAAATTTTCAGTGTTGATATATTAATAAATAAAAGATATAATGCACCAGTTATTTTATCTAAAAACTTTTACATTTTATCTTTGAGAATCTGTGTTATGCCTCAAAGATATGTGGTTCAAAGTTAACTGATATGAAAAAATGTAAAAGTTTTTAAATAAAATAACTGGTGCCTTATATCTTTTATTCATTAATATATCAACACTGAAAATTTCTTTGAATTCAGTTAGTTCACTGATTTTTTTTTTTTTTTTTTTTTTGGGGGGGGGTCTTTCGGCAGGATGATGGTGGAATTTAGGTCCGTTAAGTCCAATTTAACCAGGAAGTTATATTACAGAATTTTTAAGACTATAGTAAAGGAGATAGGGAAACAGTTTTTTCATTTTAATGAAAGTCCTCATACATATCAACTGACCCAGTACATCATGCCCTGTGTCCATTGACTTTGGCCATTGGACTGGTAAGATATTAATATCCGCATAATCCCAGGGGGCTATCCTTCTAGGCAAATGTCCTGGGAATGACGTTAAACTCATCTGATGGTGAGGTTCCAGTTTTGGAGGTTTGGGGAATGTGGAGCACCCCTTATCACCATTGCACCCTGGTACACTCTGACCCGGAGTGGTAGTACCTGTTAGGGTCCATCTATGGGTTAAATAGAAAAACATGAGTTGATAAACAAAATTGTATTATCATTAAGAATGATTTATTTCAAAACTTTGTCGGCATTAAATGACCCACCGAGGTTGATATGCCATAAACCAAACCAAAACCTTCTAGGCAACACCTGACCCTTGATTTACAGTAGCAGGGCTGGGTCTATTGCCCAGTGCCTGAGCTGCCTCAAAAGAAGAATGCTGAAGGGATGCATGCAATTTTTAACACTGGCTAGCATTTCAATTTGTGCATGATTCCCAACATTAATCTATCAATGTGACATTAAGAAAAGATCTTCAATAAACACCATGGGATCTAATTTAATGACCTGATGATTGCGCCCTAGCAAGAAACCTGGGTAGCTGTTTATAATAAACATTGATCTATAAAAACTCAGCAAATCAA
>CM042179.1:11852258-11904758 GCA_023376005.1 Doryteuthis pealeii | reverse complement strand
TTTAATGGGGCCACCTGCGAGGATCCAAACCGTGATTCAATAATAATGGATCTGTGAGACTACCTTTTTTTACACCCCTCTCTACCTAGGGATGCCGGGTAGCCGCTTCTAGTTTGTTATAAAGAAGAAACTTTTCTATGTGGTTTAATCCTCGTGTATCCCAGTAATTTTCTCACTCGTCTCATCATTAGTGTGGTCTTGTGCAAGACAATATACAATTGCTAACCATTACACCATGTGAGGTGCCCATAGTTATTTACTAAGCTTAGCTTAGATGTGACACAAGGCCAGAAGTGTAGGACACCCAATGAGAATCAAACTCACTAACAATAGTCTGCAAATCTAGCTTGCTAACCATTACACCATGTGAGGTGCCCATAGTTATTTACTAAGTTAGCTTAAATGTGACACAAGGCAGAAGTGTAGGACACCCAATGAGAATCAAACTCACTAACAATGGTCTGCAATCTAGCTTGCTAACCATTACACCATGTGGGGTGCCCATAGTTATTTACTAAGCTTAGCTTAGATGTGACACAAGGCAGAAGTGTAGGACACCCAATGAGAATCAAACTCACTAACAATAGTCTGCAAATCTAGCTTGCTAACCATTACACCATGTGAGGTGCCCATAGTTATTTACTAAGTTTAGCTTAAATGTGACACAAGGCAGAAGTGTAGGACACCCAATGAGAATCAAACTCACTAACAATAGTCTGCAAATCTAGCTTGCTAACCATTACACCATGTGAGGTGCCCATAGTTATTTACTAAGCTTAGCTTAGATGTGACACAAGGCAGAAGTGTAGGACACCCAATGAGAATCAAACTCACTAACAATGGTCTGCAAATCTAGCTTGCTAACCATTACACCATGTGGGGTGCCCATAGTTATTTACTAAGCTTAGCTTAGATGTGACACAAGGCAGAAGTGTAGGACACCCAATGAGAATCAAACTCACTAACAATAGTCTGCAATCTAGCTTGCTAACCATTACACCATGTGAGGTGCCCATAGTTATTTACTAAGTTTAGCTTAGATGTGACACAAGGCCAGAAGTGTAGGACACCCAATGAGAATCAAACTCACTAACAATAGTCTGCAAATCTAGCTTGCTAACCATTACACCATGTGAGGTGCCCATAGTTATTTACTAAGTTTAGCTTAGATGTGACACAAGGCCAGAAGTGTAGGACACCCAATGAGAATCAAACTCACTAACAATAGTCTGCAAATCTAGCTTGCTAACCATTACACCATGTGGGGTGCCCATAGTTATTTACTAAGCTTAGCTTAGATGTGACACAAGGCCAGAAGTGTAGGACACCCAATGAGAATCAAACTCACTAACAATAGTCTGCAAATCTAGCTTGCTAACCATTACACCATGTGGGGTGCCCATAGTTATTTACTAAGCTTAGCTTAGATGTGACACAAGGCCAGAAGTGTAGGACACCCAATGAGAATCAAACTCACTAACAATAGTCTGCAAATCTAGCTTGCTAACCATTACACCATGTGAGGTGCCCATAGTTATTTACTAAGTTTAGCTTAGATGTGACACAAGGCCAGAAGTGTAGGACACCCA
Source organism: Doryteuthis pealeii (assembly GCA_023376005.1). Taxonomy (NCBI): domain Eukaryota; kingdom Metazoa; phylum Mollusca; class Cephalopoda; order Myopsida; family Loliginidae; genus Doryteuthis; species Doryteuthis pealeii. Next base: position 11,903,169 of record CM042179.1, on the reverse strand, counting down.
ATGAGAATCAAACTCACTAACAATAGTCTGCAAATCTAGCTTGCTAACCATTACACCATGTGGGGTGCCCATAGTTATTTACTAAGCTTAGCTTAGATGTGACACAAGGCCAGAAGTGTAGGACACCAATGAGAATCAAACTCACTAACAATAGTCTGCAAATCTAGCTTGCTAACCATTACACCATGTGAGGTGCCCATAGTTATTTACTAAGTTTAGCTTAAATGTGACACAAGGCCAGAAGTGTAGGACACCCAATGAGAATCAAACTCACTAACAATAGTCTGCAATCTAGCTTGCTAACCATTACACCATGTGGGGTGCCCATAGTTATTTACTAAGCTTAGCTTAGATGTGACACAAGGCCAGAAGTGTAGGACACCCAATGAGAATCAAACTCACTAACAATAGTCTGCAAATCTAGCTTGCTAACCATTACACCATGTGAGGTGCCCATAGTTATTTACTAAGTTAGCTTAGATGTGACACAAGGCCAGAAGTGTAGGACACCCAATGAGAATCAAACTCACTAACAATAGTCTGCAAATCTAGCTTGCTAACCATTACACCATGTGAGGTGCCCATAGTTATTTACTAAGTTAGCTTAAATGTGACACAAGGCCAGAAGTGTAGGACACCCAATGAGAATCAAACTCACTAACAATAGTCTGCAAATCTAGCTTGCTAACCATTACACCATGTGAGGTGCCCATAGTTATTTACTAAGCTTAGCTTAGATGTGGCACAAGGCCAGAAGTGTAGGACACCCAATGAGAATCAAACTCACTAACAATAGTCTGCAATCTAGCTTGCTAACCATTACACTATGTGGGTGCCCATAGTTATTTACTAAGCTTAGCTTAGATGTGGCACAAGGCCACAAGTATAGGACACCCAATGAGAATCAAACTCACTAACAATGGCCTGCAAATCTAGCTTGCTAACCATTACACTATGTAAGGTACCCATATATATATTTACCAACCCCTCCGGACGAGCAGGTCAATTTCTTAAGCAGACTTTAACAGGTTTGAATTCAGAGTTTTCCTTCTCCTAGACCGGTTGCCTAACCAAGGTTAAAGAGCCCAGTCTGACCTACTATTACTCATAGCTGGAGGGAGAGTAGGATTCATACCTTTCCCAAGGGTATTAGCGCTAAGTGAAATGCAATTACCATGTCCAGGATTTGAACTCGGGGCGACGAGTCCATTTCCCATGACTTTAACCATTACACCACGAGCTTCCCATATAGGTTTTCTTAGTGAAAAAAAAAATCCGATTATAATGACTGAAACATTGACTATAAAAACCAATATGCAAACTCTAGAAAGTCAATATAAAATATTGATAATTTTTCATCACAGAAATTCAGACAAATTTTAGATGTATATTTGAAATCTTTAGTAAAAATTTATTTTATTTTTTTTTATAATTTTTCAATAGTGGAGAAAAATTAGTGATTGTTTAAATCTTAACCTAGTATCTGCAAGGGAAAAACATTTTTATTGGCGTGGGAGCCTTCTAAAAATAAATGTATGCACAATTTTAGATTGATATGAATATTTATTATGTCTAAAAATTCTGTCCTACTGGTGGAATTTTAACATATGTTTTTGTAAACTTCCCATAAACGGGAAGATGATAACTATTGGATAACCAACAGGTAGGATGTGACACAAGGTCGTAAGTATAGGGCACCTTCAGAAGAAATGGATCTGTGAAACTAGCTTGCTAATAATTTCAGTACGATGTAAAGCCTTCTACAAGAGATAGGTATTTATTCATCCCCCTCTTATCTATATTCTCTTTTCTTCCCCCCCCCCTTGTCTATTCTTTCCCTCATTGTCATGTTCTCTTTTTCTCCCCACACCCTTTTCTGTTCTTCCCCCCCCCCATCTATGGTCTCTTCCTCCCCTGTTTCATCTGTGGTATCTTTTCTGCACCTACCCACCCTTCGTCTATGTTCTCTTCTGCCCCATCTTCTTCCACGCTGCCCCCCCCACACACACACACACACACCGTCCATGTTCTTTGCTCACATTTTGACAGTGTATCCTCAGGCTTTTTTTTCTGGTGCTTTTTCTGTGGAATCGGCCATGTCAATTGCCTATACAAATGCAAAGAATTTTTTTTTCTTCAAATTGAATTTGAATGTTATCTTAACTGGATCAATGTGAAGACACACATATATATATATATATATATATATATATATATATAATATATATATATATATATATATACATATACACACATGTAGAATTAAACAAAAGACACATATCCTGTTTAACAATTTTATTTTTGATCTTTTCGAGTTTTCTGGCCAACTTTTTAATGTTTGGATGGAATTCGTGGATAAGTCCACTAAAGTTCAGGTCCCGAGTACTTTCGGCACTTCGAAGTGCCATCATCAGGGGTGATGTGTTCCAGTTTTTTTAAAAATTAATTAATGTGCAGGCTGGAAGGAGAAGAATTGGTGAGAAAGGTGTTATAGGCATTTTAAAATGTGTGTACTGCATTGGAAATTAATTTTGTTTAAGGATGGTTTGTATTGTTTTATGCATAAAGTTTCTAGTATTTGGAGTTTGTTTATTTTTTTCTTTGTGCAGAATGTGTATTTTCCGTTAGAATATTTTGGTAATTAGAGTGGGGGTATGAATGTAATTTTAGGTGTTGTGAAATAGAGCTATTATCTGTTAAATGGAGGGTTAGACGATGTGACAATGTGGTTGAGGTGAATCCAATGTATGTATTTTCATTTTCTGGGAGACTGCAATCTCCTAGGGGACATTTAAATCTGTATACTACATTGGTCTCATTAAGCGACTTGCCTGGGGAGAGAAATTGTTACGAACGACGAGGTTGGTTGTTTTGAATTTTGTATAATAAATAATAAATTTTACCTTATTATTATATATATATATATATATAATGTTTGCGCATCAATTGGTTATCCAAGACCAAAATACAAAGCAATCAGACAATCAAGTACATTTCTATTTGGATGACTGATTAAAAGGTACCAGTTCATATACCTAGGTAGTAATATCTCCTCTACTGAAAGTGACATTAAACCATGCATAGTAAAGGTATGGTTTCGCAATATATATAGACAATTGATAATGTTTTTTTCCTGACCTGCTTCATCTGTGGTCTCTTTTCTCCCACACCCCTCGTCTGTTTGTTTTGGTGTATTTTCTGTGGAATTGGCCTTTTTTCTTTTTTTCTTTTCTTTCAAATTGAATTGTAATGTTATCTTTATTGGATCAATGTGAAGCAGTAGCAGAATTAACTCTGTAGAAATATTTCCAGGAAGAATATTTTGACCAATTGATTTTCTTTTCTTATTTTTCTCTAATTCACATACCTTTGGTAGTAATGTCTCATCTACTGAACGTGACATCAATTATACAGTCTTTCATGTTTCTGTTGTCTGATGGAATTTTTGAACCAACTGCTCACCTGGGCTAAACAGGTGGCCAGAGAAGCACCTCCCCTGATCAGTCAGCTGGTTATACCCCATATTTCTGGCCTTGTGCCACATCTAAGCTAAGCTTAGTAAATAACTATATAATTTTTCTGATTGTATTGCTCTTATGGCAAACTCCCAACCTTTTTTATCATATACTAGTAAAAAAAAAAATTTAAAAAAAACGCCCTACAGGCGATGTAAAAATAGATTTTTGAAACATATTGTTTGAGGGGTGGGAGTAAAAAATTCAATGTCGGCGAGTTTGTACCCTAAGTAAGTAAAATCATCAAATTCATTAAAGGATCAAAAAATAAAACAATTTGAATTGTAAACTTTAAATATGTATTAAAATAAAACAAACTATATATAGATATATAATACCTACCATAAAATTAGGCTTGGCTCAGATATGCCCAAGCCTAATTTTATGGTAGGAATTTACGAGTAAAAAGTTGAAGATTACCTTTTGTTGTTATTTCTTTCTTTTTTTTTTTTTTTTTTGGCTTTGGTACTCTAAAATAAAAACGTCAGATTTTAATCATCGTCGATGAAAAATCAAAATTACGGTCATAAAAGGAGGATCCAATTTATGTAAATTGTAAAACGAGCCCCCACTTTAAAACTAACCATTCTCACAAAATAAAAACTTTTAGAATATACACATTGAAGTGAATATTAAAATAAAGAAAATATATTCAATATTGTAAAATTATGGGTGCAAGAAAAATAAAACATTTATTGCAAAAACATGGACATAAAATGAGGGTTCAGTTTATTTTATGGTTTATGAATTACCAAAAATTGCATTTAAAAAAATAAATTAAAAAATTTTACAACAAAAATTTCTTCGACATAAAATGACCCAACAAGGGTTGACATGCCATAAAATACAACCAATTAATCAACCAGGTCTTTTTTCTAAGGTCTCTACTGACATCCTGGATAAAGTTTCCACATGTGTGATGTAATTGATATTGTCGTAGGAAATGGACACAGTGATCCAAGTTTAAACCCTGGATGAGGCTGGTAGCATTTCACATAGAACTAATACCTTTGATAAAGGTATGAATTCAACTATTCTCCCTCCAGCTATGGGTGAATAGTAGGGCAGACTTGGCTCTAACTTTGGTAATCAGTCTAAAAGAAAGAAAATTCTGAATACAGACTCGGCTTAAAAATTGATCTTTTTGTCACATCCTGTTCGTGCAGAGGGGTTGGGTAAATCTAAATCTTGTCCAACTGGACATGTGGGCTGATGTTTGTTGAAACAAAACTTTGAAAATATATCAAACCTAAACACATCTCATTTATTCGGGTACTAGGCTTGGTACATCGAATAAACAAAACTTTGAAAAAATATCAAACCTAAACACATCTCATTTACTCTGGTAACTAGGCTTGGTACATCGAATAAACAAAACTTTGAAAAAAATATCAAACCTAAACACATCTCATTTACTCGGGTGACTAGGCTTGGTACATCGAATAAACAAAACTTTGAAAAAATATCAAACCTAAACACATCTCATTTACTCGGGTGACTAGGCTTGGTACATCGAATAAACAAAACTTTGAAAAATATCAAACCTAAACACATCTCATTTACTCGGGTGACTAGGCTTGGTACATCGAATAAACAAAACTTTGAAAAAATATCAAACCTAAACACATCTCATTTACTCGGGAACTAGGCTTGGTACATCGAATAAACAAAACTTTGAAAAAATATCAAACCTAAACGCATCTCATTTACTCGGTAACTAGGCTTGGTACATCGAATAAAAAAACTTTGAAAAATATTAAACCTAAACACATAAAAATAAACAAAACTGATCCCTACAATCATTAATCATAAGGCTGCCTGTGGATTGCAAGCAAGTTTGGTAATATCCATAACACTTCCTGCTAGCTTCCCAACCAATCAACAGACAGTAATAGTCAATAATAATGATGAAATGAATGGGTACTGCATACAGTGCTCAGGTTCACCACAACTCATCAAATGTACAGTACATAGAATAATGCACTAATGTAAGGAACATGAATAGCGTACAGTAATGATATAAATGTATGCGTACATTGCTCAGGTTCACCATAACTCATCAAATGTACAGTAACATAGAATAATGTACTAATGTAAGGAACCATGAATAGCGTACAGTAATAATATAAATGTATGCGTACATTGCTCAGGTTTCACCACAACTCATCAAATGTACAGTACATAGAATAATGTACTAATGTAAGGAACATGAATAGCGCTTACAGTAATAATATAAATGTATGCGTACATTCTCAGGTTCACCACAACCTCATCAAATGTACAGTACATAGAATAATGTACTAATGTAAGGAACATGAATAGTGTACAGTAATAATATAAATGTATTGTACATTGCTCAGGTTCACCACAACTCATCAAAGGCTCATGTACATACATAGAATAATGTACTAATGTAAGGACATGAATAGCGTACAGTAATAATATAAATGTATGTGTACAGTGCTCAGGTTCACCACAACTCATCAAATGTACAGTACATGGAATAATGTACTAAGGCCGGGAACATGAATAGCATACAGTAATTATATAAATGTATGCATACATTGCTCAGGTTCACCACAACTCATCAAAGGCTCATGTACAGTACATAGAATAATGTACTAATGTAAGGAACATGAATAGCGTACAGTAATAATATAAATGTATGCGTACATTCTCGGTTCAACCACAACTCATCAAAGGCTCATTACATACATAGAATAATGTACTATGCCGGGAACATGTGGAATAGCAAGTAATTATATAAATGTTGCGTACATTGCTCAGGTTCACCACAACTCATCAAAGGCTCATGTACAGTACATAGAATAATGTACTAATGTAAGGAACATGAATAGCGTACAGTAATAATATAAATGTATGCGTACATTGCTCAGGTGCACCACAACTCATCATTTATCGGGTGACTAGGCTTGGTACATCGAATAAACAAAACTATTGAAAAATATCAAAACCTTAAACGCATCTCATTTACTCGGGTTAAACTAGGCTTGCTACATCGAATAAACAAACTTTGAAAAATATCAAACCTAAACACATCTCATTTATTGGGTGACTAGGCTTGGTACATCGAATAAACAAAACTTTTGAAAAATATCAAACCTAAACACATCTCATTTAACTCGGGTGACTAGGCTTGGTACATCGGAATAAACAAAACTTTGAAAAATATCAAACCTAAACACATCTCATTTACTCGGTAACAAGGCTTGGTACATCGAATAAACAAAACTTTGAAAAAATATTAAACCTAAACACATAAAAAAAACAAAACTGATCCCTACAATCATTAATCATAAGGCCGCCTGTGGATTGCAAGCAAGTTTGGTAATATCCATAACACTTCCTGCTAGCTTCCCAACCAATCAACAGACAGTAATAGTCAATAATAATGATGAATGAAATGACAGTGGGTGGCATAACACAACTCATCAAAAGTAATAGAATAATGTACTCATGAATAGCGTTCACCACATCATCAAACAGTACATGTACAGCATACATGTAATACATGCCTCAGTTCACCACATGTCATGTACAGGAATATGTACTATGCCGGGAACATGAATACGTACAGTATTATATAAATGTATGCGTACATTGCTCAGGTTCACCACAACTCATCAAAGGCTACAGTACATAGAATAATGTACTAATGCGGGAACATGAATAGCATACAGTAATTATATAAATGTATGCGTACATTGCTCAGGTTCACCACAACTCATCAAAGGCTCATGTACAGTACATAGAATAATGTACTAATGTAAGGAACATGAATAGCGTACAGTAATAATATAAATGTATGCGTACATTGCTCAGGTGCACCACAACTCATCAAAGGCTCATGTCTAGTACACAGAATAATGTATTAGTCTCAGGAACATGAATAGTGTACAGTAATAATATACATGTATGCGTACATTGCTCAGGTTCACCACAACTCATCAAAGGCTCATGTACATACATAGAATAATGTACTAATATAAGGAACATGAATAGTGTACAGTAATAATATAAATGTATGCATACAGTGCTCAGGTGCACCACAACTCACCAAAGGCTCATGTATAGTACATAGAATAATGTATTAGTGTCAGGAACATGAATAGCGTACAGTAATAATATAATGTATGCGTACATTGCTCAGGTTCACCACAACTCATCAAAGGCTCATGTACAGTACATAGAATAATGTACTAATGCCGGGAACATGAATAGCGTACAGTAATTATATAAATGTATGCATGCAGTGCTCAAGTGCACCACAACTCCTCAAAGGCTCATTTATAGTACATAGAATGTGCTAGTAACGGTTTTGTCAATAAAGTTTCTATCTATACAGACTTATTCCCTATACATCTGATGGTTAGGTTCCAGTTCTGGGTAGTGGAGTACATATTCATTGGCATTACCCCCACAAAACCTATAAATATGAACACAATTCCCTAACCACCAGCATAATATAACCCTAGACTGATTGACATGCTGTTAAAGTCAATCAATCAATCAAATCTTGTTAGACACTAGATATCCATGTCAGTATGAAATGCTATCTAAATATTAGTTAATAATTATTTCAAGTGTCTATTCTCATGTCATATTGCAAATACAATGAACACAATTCCCTAACCACCAGGCATAATATAACACTAGATGGGTTGACATGCTGTTTCAATCAATCTAATCTTGTTAAACACTAGATATCCATGTCAGTATGAAATGCTATCTAAATATTAGTTAATAATTATTTCAAGTGTCTATTCTTATATCATATTACAAATCTAATGATTTTTATTACAAAGCTCAAATTTTAATTAAACTAAGTGATATAATCCCAATACTATATGTCATTGACCGAGGACACTTTATCCTGAATTATAACTTGTTCTTGTGGGAAAATTCACTTGTTTTACTATAAATAACTTGGATTATGTCACAGAAACAAAGTTTATCCCAACCAAAGGAACATTAAGTTTTATTTATATAGATCATCAAATATATTTGTGTCGCATAATTGATGGATATCAGAAAATTTGTTTTCAATGCAAATAAAAAAAGATCTGTTTGAAAATGTTAACATAGATGTCATTTTATCCTTCTTGAGAGAAATAAAGATATACTGAAAATTATGAATCAAATATGAAATACATCCACAAAACTATCTACAAAAATTGATTACTAAATGTTGTCTTGCACTTGAACAATTTGTTTAAAAACAAAATATTTACCTACAAACTATTCCCTTAGATTTGGTATAAAATAACCAACAGGGTTGATATGCTATCAAACCAAACCATATACCTACAAACTATTCCCTTGCAAATACTTTCTTTTCTTTTTTTTTTCTTTTTCTTTTTTCCATTTCATTATTGTTTCTGGATAATTAAAATCAATGAGTTCATCTCCCTGGTCTATCACTTGAGACAAGGGGATAGACTCCCTCGCTGTCTAGCTGATACCAACAATAGGCCAATCCAACTTTTTTTTTTTTTTTTTTCATTATTGTTTACGGACAATTAAAACCAATGAGTTTATCTCCCTGTTCTAGTGCTTGAGAAAGGGGATAGACTCCCTCACTGTAATAAATAAAAGTGAAAAATAGGAAAAGTGATGATGATTTATTATAAGTAAAAAAAAGTAAGTAAAGTCGTTGGGGTGGCTTAATGTCGGTATCAGCCATGCAGCAAGGGAGTCTATCCCCTTTTCACTAGCGCTAGACCAAGATTATTTTTAGCGTCTGAGGTGGAGCACCACACCTACCATCAACTCCTTACTTTACCGCACAGATCCCTGTGCTACTCATACGCTGAGTTGGCGAGGTCGGGTATTGAACTAGGAACCTTGTGGTTTCTAGCCGAATGCTCTACCGACTGTACATATCAAATATTGATTAAATCAAACTTAATGTCACCCCGTCAAAAGAAAAAAAAAATACCAAAAAATCAGGGAATTAACCGAATTTTATAAAATTTTCAGTGTTGATATATTAATGAATAAAAGATATAATGCCTGTTAGTTTATTTAAAAACTTTTACATTTCTTTCAGGTCAGTTAAATTTGAACCACATATCTTTGAGGCGTAATACAGATTCTCAAAGATATAAGTTAACTGAGCTGAAAAAATGTAAAAGTTTTAAATAAAATAACTAGTGCATTATATCTCTTATTCATTAATATATCAACACTGAAAATTTCATGTACCTTTGAGAATCTGTGTTATGCCTCAAGTGATGCCCATTTCTCCCCTACATTCCTCCCATCAGAAAAAAAAATAATTGAATAAATAGAACTCCCACTACCAACTTAAACACTCCTGCTAACACCAACAATTGACCACCCCTCCCCTATTCACAACCTCCTAACTCACCAGTATGAAAATGTTCACCGTTGAAGCAAGAACTCAATCCTCAACATCCTGAAGATGGTCTAACAGACCGAAACGTTATAAACATTGACATCACTACCTACAATAAACATCCATTTTGTACAACATCCCGTATTTGTCCACATAAGAACCTGTGTAAACTTTTGAAAAGGGGTACAAAATTTTATTTCTATATAGATTACTACTAGCAAATATATGCACCCTCCGGGTGCACGTATTTAAGTTTTAATGTAATAAAATATTGTATTAAATTAGAAAGGCTAATGAAACTAAATAAGAATACAGATAAAAAGATTTGAAACAGAGGGAGTATAATAAAAGATTTGAAACAGAGGGAGTATAATAAAAAATCGAACAACTGAAACTTACTCTTCCATCTCTCTCGTCTTTCATTGTTATTTTTTCTAATTTAAGTATTTAGTTATAAGAGGAAGTAAAGAATAAAATGACAGTTATTTTATCTTGTTAATGGATTTCATTTAAGATTCATTGAAGAGATTTTTGCTTATATTCATTAAAATAAAACCAAACAGTTAGAAATCAATAATACTAAGCACATATTTATTAAATTCGATTTTTTAATATTAATATGCAAATTAGCCTTCCCGTTCACATTGTAAAGCGCTATTTTGTTGTATATATAAATATAATTGCATGTTGTTAGTATGTAGACATAGTTAACAGTATTAATAATGTAAGACAATTTTTATTAATAATTGAGGTTTAGATAAAAATAAAATCATGGAGAATGGGATGCAGATAACAAAGGGAATTGTGATTTGTATAGTAATATAGTTTCGGTTACAGACAGAAAAACATACAATCTCCATTATAATAAGATATATTCTAAAATAGAATGTCACCATAATAACTATAATAGATGACACTGTTCTTAACTAATATAAACATGTACACAGCCTTTTGTATTTTTTTTTTTTTTTTATCTATTTTCTTTTAATCCCTGTTGAATAAACTACCTTAAGTGTAGATAAGATAAGACAAATATTGAAAGCTATTTGGAGCAATATCGTACAACCTATTTAATCAGATTAAATCAGGACTCTTAAACCTGTGAATTATAAAAAAAATGACTTAAATGTTGACTTTTTTCTCTTTCTTTATATATATATATATATATATACACACACACAAATAATATACATAGGATTGTGAGGGACAGCAGTGATCTGTTAAGATTATGCTTTATATATGTGTGTGTGTAATGTATATATAAAGGTGATATGTGATCTGTAAAGATTATGCTATATATATATATATTATATATGTATGTGTGTTTGTATATAATGTATATATAAAGGTGATCTGTAAAGATTATGCTATTGCGATATGTGTGTGTGTGTTTGTATATAATATATATAAGGTGATCTGTAAAGATTATGCTATTGCGATATATATGTGTGTGTGTGTGTATATAATGTATATGTGATCTGTAAAGATTATGCTATTGCGATATATGTGTGATCTGTGAAAAGATTATGCTATTGCGATATATATGTATATGTATATAATGTATATATAAAGGTGATCTGTAAAGATTATGCTATTGCGATATATATGTGTGTGTGTGTGTGTGTATATAATGTATAATCTGTAAAGATTATGCTATTGCGATATATGTGTGTGTGTGTGTGTATCTGTATATATGTATATATGGGTGATCTGTAAAGATTATGCTGCGATATATATATATAGTGTGTGTGTGTGTTGTATAAATGTATATATAAAGGTGATCTGTAAAGATTATGCTATTGCGAGATATATATATATATGTGTGTGTGTGTGTGTGTGTGTGTATAATTTATATATAAAGGTGATGTGTTAAGATTATGCTATTGCGAGATATATATATATATGTGTGTGTGTGTGTGTGTGTGTGTGTATATAATTTATATATAAAGGTGATCTGTAAAGATTATGCTATTGCGATATATATATATATGTGTGTGTGTGTGTGTGTATATAATGTATATATAAAGGTGATCTGTAAAGATTATGCTATTGCGAGATATATATATATATGTGTGTGTGTGTGTGTGTGTATAATTTATATATAAAGGTGATGAAGATTGCTATTGCGAGATATATATATATATTGTGTGTGTGTGTATATAATTTATATATAAGGTGATCTGTAAAGATTATGCTATTGCGATATATATATATATGTGTGTGTGTGTGTGTGTATATAATGTATATATAAAGGTGATCTGTAAAGATTATGCTATTGCGATATATATATATATGTGTGTGTGTATAATGTATGTATGTGTATATATATATATATATATATATATATATATAGTGATCTGTATCTGCTATTGCAATATATATCTGTGTGTGTATATATAATGTAAAGATTATGCTATTGCTGTGTGTGTATGGGTATGTATATATAAAGGTGATATTTTTATTAGAACTACTGAAATTTGTTTATGATCTATTAGCACAATTTACTTTAGATATTTTAAAGTTGAGTGTTCTGTATTTCCATTAAATTGAAACTACAGCTTAAGTTTTACTATAATACTTCATAACAGTACTCAGTATACTATTTTCTGGTTGAGCAAACAAGTGGTGTACAGTTAGTTGATAACTAGATTTGGTGATATAGTTCACCTGATTACCCCATTCTCAAGCCAGAGTACAATTAATTCTGTTATGTGTAGTTTTAATTCATCATTAGTAGTGTGTGTGTGTAATACATACACAGCGATGACCCAATTTTATTTGTTGTAATTGAGTACTGCTACATGCTTACCGAAAAACTAAGTCAGTATAAAAGTATAACATTTTCAAACAGTGTACACACACACATACACATATATACAGACAAACACATATTCACACACACACACACACACACACACACTTACTGGAAGACTAATGGGCCGGGTTAGCTCAGTTGGTAGAGTGTTCGGCTAGAAACCACAAGGTTCCTAGTTCGATTCGGGTCCTCGCCAACTCAGCGTTATGAGTGGCACAGGGATCTGTGCGGTAAAGTAAGGAGCTAATGGTAGGTGTGGCGCTCCACCTTAGACATCAAAAAAAAATCTCATAGTGAAAAGGGGATAGACTCCCTCGCCGATTGCTGATACCGACATTAGGCCACCCCGACGACTTTACTTACTTACTTACTTGTCTATTGTAAGTAAAAAGTAAAGTCGTTGGGGCGGCCTAAAGTCGATATCAGCCAGTCAGCGAGGGAGTCTATCCCCTTTTCAATAGCACTAGACCAAGGAGATTGTTTTTTTTACCATCAGCTCCTTACTTTACCGCACAGATCCCTGCGCTACTCATACGCTGAGTTGGCGAGGACCGGTATCGAACTAGGAACCTGGTGGTTTCTAGCCGAACGCTCTACTGACTGAACCAGAAATAGAACCATAGTTCTAGTTGTCAGTCATTTATTGAATATGTTGCAGATCTGTCAGATATTTATTCCTACAATTTTTTTTTTTTTTTTTTTTTTTTTTTACTTAATTCCTATTCCTTATAATTGGGTAAAATTTGTGTTTTTATAAAAGCATTATAAATTTGAGATAATGTCTATCCATTTGAATAAGTGGGGGAAATTAACTCAATTATGTAGATAGAGATATGTAGATATCTATATAGATGCCTCAGTAGATTTATTTTTGCTGATAATTCTTCCACATCATACAAAGTGTCTAAATGTTTAAATGCTACATATTTTAAAGATCAACATTCATTTAGATTTATAAAGCTTTTGTGAAGACTTCTTATATTCTCTAATGAAATTTATCAATTTAAAATTGTTATCATGTAAAATATTTTCTGTTTACAAATTCTTTCATCACACAGATAAATACTACTTAGCATGCATAGTAAAATCAGCAGAGTGGCCTATTGTCGGTATCAGCCAGATGATGAGGGAGTCTATCTTCTTTTCATTAGCACTAGACCAGGGAGATTGTTTTTGCATTTGTGGTGAAGTGCCTCACAAATAAAAAAAAATAAATAGAAAAATAAATAAAGTAGATGGCGTAGCCTATTTTTGCTATCTGCGAGGGAGTCTGAGAATCTGTGTTACGCCTCATAGATACATGGTTCAAAGTTAACTGACCTGAAAAAATGTAAAAGTTTTGAAATTAAATTAAATGATGCATTATATCTTTTATTCATTAATATATCAACACTGAAAATTGGCGGGGTGACATAAGATGGTGGAATTTAGGTCTGTTAAGTTTGATTTAACCAAATCTTGGATTTTAACTCCGGTCTTAAGAAACAACTACACAAAAACTATAGATATAAATGTACAGTGAAAACCATTCCCTAACCTTCAGGCATAAAATAACTCTAGAGAGGTTGACATGCTGTTAAAATCATATTATAAATGAACTGGAATTTTCAATCTTAATTAGTCTTTGCCTAATATCTTATGTTACTTGGAGCTACCTCTATGCTGAAGTACCACCCTGTCGGCTGGGGCGTTAGAATGCACCGACTGCACCTCTGCAGAGGGGTTAGACTCTCCCAATGGGGCCACCTGTTGGCCATGGGTGGCGACCCGTGATGCTTAAGGATAGAGCCCAGGTGGATTAGCAGTTCATGACTTGCAATACTCCACTTTGGCCTATCTTGGGCTAGACAGGCGGTCAAAGAGGCCTAGCACCTATATGATTGCCCCAACCCTATTACCCTTATGGCAAGCCCCAACCCCTTTTTATCCTATGGGTGCTAGAAGGCGGTGACTGAGGGTCTATATGTCCTGGGAATGACGTTAAACTCTATCTGATGGTGAACTTCCAGTTCTGGAGGTTTGGGGAATGTGGAGCACCCCTTCATCACCATTGCTCCCTGGTCCACTCTGACCCGGAGTGGTAGTACCTTTTACCATCTATGGGTTAAATAGAAACATGAGTTTATAAACAAAATTGTATTATGCATTAAGAATGAATTTATATCACAATTTTGTCGGCATTAAATGACCCACTGAGGTTGGTATGCCACAAACCAAACCTATGCTGAAGTGTTTTGTCCTCTTTTAATAACAACACACTAGAAATCATTACTCTCTTAATCACAAAAACACCTCTTCCACTTCTTGAGTATATATAAGAAAGTTGGTTAACTTTATTTCCAAAGTATTGCTAATAATCTAATCTTTATTCACAAGTATTAATTTATATATATATTATATTATATTATATTATATTAATATATTAATTTATATATATATATACTAGAAGCCGCTACCAGGAGTTGCCTGGGTAGAGGGGGATTAAAAAAGTTAGTCTCTGTTGAATTATATAGTGGATATATATATTTACCAACCCCTCCGCACGGGCAGGATGTGACACAAGGTCAATTTCTTAAGCGGAGTTCAACAGGTTTGAATTCAGAGTTTTCCTTCTCCTAGACTGGTTGCCTAGCCATGGTTAAAGAGCCCAGTCTACCCTGCTATTTACCCATAGCTGGAGAGAGAGAGTAGGATTCATAGCTTTCCCAAGGGTATTAGCGCTAAGTGAAATGCAATTACCACGTCCAGGATTTGAACTCGTGGCAACGAGCCCATTTCCAATGACTTTAATCATTACACCACGCGCGTCCTACATTATTTGGTGGATATAAGCTGTGCTACCATACACCACTTAAATTTATAGACTAGGCGAGGTCACATGGTTTAAACCTCAGCCAATCAACAGCCATAATGCGTGGCTAGTTGACTACTTAATCACTGATACTGAGAGGTGTCCATTTGCAATCATTGATGAAGGATTTGCAATACTGAGGAGCACAAACGAACAGCCAAAGGATTCTTTACCAAGGATTTCCACTGAACAAACGTTCTTGCTTGAAGCCTAAAGGATGGCCCATAAAATCTCGCACATCCATTGATTGTTTTGGTCTTCCATAATTGATAATTGATTGTTTATAATTGATAATTGATTTGTTTATGTTTTAATCATGCACGCACTAATGGCTTTCCTTTTTCTTACTATTCAAATTCTAATTTTTTAAATACCTTCACAAATATAAATAAAAATCTTCATTTTTGCACAAAAAGCAAGCTCTGGTGATAGTGAATGTGTATATATATATTTACTTTGTCGTTAATTGCTTTATTTTTGTACTTTCCTCCGTACGTACATACATACATACATACACACCAACTGTCCTTTATTTATGTATAGATAGATGGAGATTCTATGTCTGTCTGTAACTGAAATTATGTCACTGCTTACGTCACAATATCCTCAGGAATTGCATAAGTTTATCAATGAGTATTTGATTTATAGTCAAAATTATTAATACATAGAATAAATGTTCTGCTTTGATATTGTCTGTTGTAAAAAAAAATTTATGACAACGATATCAAAACAGAATGTTGTTGACGCCCACCCCCCACCCCGAAAAACATTAAATATTTGAATGAATTTGAATTTAACTGTTAGAAATTTGGTTTTATTAGGAAGAAAACATTTATTTGAATTTTAACAGCAAAACTAATTTTTAATTATTTTTTTTTAAATATAAGATTTCAAAGATCTGTTTACATTTTTTTAAGAAAGAGCATGGCAAAAATTAATTTTTACACTGCCCAGAGGGTGTTTTGTTTCTTTTTTGCTATTGTGTAAAATGAACACAGCCTCATCTGGAATTTGAACTTTACATTATTTAGAAAATTGACACAGAGACCAGAGTTTAAATCCTGGACGTGGCTGTATATATTTCACATGGCACTAATACCATTGGGAAAAGTATGAATCTGATTCTACCTGCAGCTTTGGGTAAATACTAGGGACAGATTGGGCTCTTTAACCTTAGTATGGCAACCAGTCTAAGAGAAGGAAAACTCTGAATTCAAACCTGTTAAACTCTGCTTAAAAATTTACCTTGTGTCACATCCTGCTTATGTGGAAAGATTGGGTAAATATCTATTTGTTATATAGAATACAATTGTAGCAATTGTCCACCCCTATTGGGATGGACATGAGTCCAAAAGGTTTATCTTCCCTTGTTGCAAGTTTTCGCCCATAGAGAGCGGCTGTACAGAAGCAACAATATCACTCTTCTCTCGGTCTGGCAACTATTGCACATGGGTTAGGTGCCTCTGCCCCTTAAGTGGCCGGCGTTGCTCCCCAGCAAACTATCAGTAAGTGACTTATTTCTACATGTAACTTTGTATCACTTCTTTAGGACTTAGTCCTACATTCTTTATGTATGTTTATGTATTTGTTTTCTATATCTTACCCTACCTTGTCATGAGTATGTATATACCTGTCACATATGTATTTTCTCCACGGTCTCACAAAATAAAGTCTGTTAAGGGGCCGGGTTAGCTCAGTCGGTAGAGCGTTCGGCTAGAAACCACAAGGTTTCTAGTTCGATACCGGTTCTCGCCAACTCAGTGTATGAGTAGCACAGGGATCTGTGCGGAAAAGTAAGGAGCTGATGATAGGTGTGGCGCTCCACCTCAGATGCTAAAAACAATCTCCTTGGTCTAGCGCTATTGAAAAGGGGATAGACACCCTTGCTGACTGGCTGATACCGACTTTAGGCCGCCCCGACGACTTTACTTACTTTACTTATTATATATAACTTCTTTGTCAGATTAATTCATGTACCCATGTTGGAAGGTTACTTTGAGCCTTCCAACTTATAAGAACATTTATAATAAGGGCCAGGTTAGTTCAGTCGGTCGAGCATCCAGCTAGAAACCACAAGGTTCCTAGTTCAATACAGGCCCTCGCTAACTCAGCGTATGAGTAGCACAAGGATCTGTGCTGTAAAGTAAGGAGCTGATCATAGGTGTGGTACTCTACCTCAGACACAAAAAACAATCTCCTTGGTCTAGCACTAGTGAACGGGGGGTAGACTCCCCTGCTGATTGTCTGATACCGACTTTAGGCTACCCCGATGATGAATAGTTTAATGAAATGCCAACATGTGTTTTGGCCGTGAGTTTGTCCATGTACACATTGTATTCTATTTATTATTATTGTAAATAAGAAATATCTATTAATAATGGAGATTCGCTTCCGGTTTTTGTCTGTAACAAAAATTACGTCACTGCTTACGTCACATTACCCAACACATAATCCAACATCATAACATAGAATAAATATACTCAAAATGTGAGCATGCAACGTTAGACAATCCTCATTGTTTCAATAAATAGATGCCTGGCGTTATATATTTATATGTAGATTGTTTTATTCTAATATAATATTTAAAGTTATCGGAACTGTTTCCATTTCAAATTTTCTTTCTTTCTTTTTTTTACTCCTTTAATAAATTTAATACTTATGGTACACACTTTATGACATTCAATTTTCAGCTCCCATCCCCCTGGGCAATATTTTTCAAAAAATTATTTTTACATCGCCCGGAGGGTGTCTTTTTATTTTGTCTGTAACAAAAGAAAAAAGAAAAAGAGAAATTCAGAGTGGAGTTTTTATTTTATTATTTATAATAATAATAGAAAAACATAAAATATTTGTGTGTACAAAGTAAATTAGAATACAATGTGTACATGGACAATCTCATCCTATCCTGAAATATGATATGGCATGTGGCCAGAGAAAAAGTTAATTATATAATTCTTGTGTATAATACACACCCCTAACTTGTGGACTGAAAAATTTAGAAGAATAGCTGTCCTGTCGGCTGGGGCATTAAAATGTACCGACTGCACCTCTACAGAGTGGTAAGACTTTCTCAAATGGGGCTACCTGTTGGCCGTGGGTGGCAACCCGTGATGCTTAAGGATGGAGTCTTGGTGGATGAGCAGTCCATGACCTGCAACACTCCACCCTTACTTAGGCTGGACGGGCAGTCGGAGAGTCCTAATCTGATCAATCAGCTAGTCATGTCAAGTACTAGCATCTATATGATTGCCCCAACCCTATTGCCCTTATGGCAAGCCCCAACCCTTTTCATCATATGGGTGCTAGAAGGCGGTGGGTGAGGGTCTACATATTCTGGGAATGACGTTAAACTCTATCTGATGGTGAAGTTCCAGTTTTGGAGGTTTGGGTAATGTGGAGCACCCCTTCATCACCATTGCTCCCTGGTCCACTCTCACCCGGAGTGGTAGTACTTGCTAGGGTCCCATCTATGGGTTAAATAGAAAAACACGAGTTTATAAATTAAATTGATTATCCATTAAGAATGAATTTATTTCAAAACTTTGTTGGCATTAAATGACCCACTGAGGTTGATATGCCATAAAACAAACAATTGGAAGAATAGTACATCTTATACACAGATTGATTCCAGTTCAGAATATTTGGTTATTATTCAGATACTACACTCTCATCCTAGGTTGAAAAAAAATCTGTAACAGAAATAATCATATATAGAAACGAGCAGAACAAAATTATAAGTAATAGATTGGTTTTGTTTTCTTTCTTTTATTTATCTATCCTTTCAATATATTTTCGAATTCATTTCCATTTTTTAACTTACATATGCATTTTTGTACATTATTCAGTTTTGATAGCTACAATCTTAATAATGTTTTGTAAATCAACAAAAAGATAAATTCAAGCTAAAGATTTAGTTTGCTTTTGAGAATTGTAAAAAAATATATATATTTCTGAATACAATCAGACTCCATTAAGTGTAAAGGAAATGTAATTACTGAGGCAATTAGATAAAACTCCACTCAGAATTTCTCTTTTTCTTTTTCTTTTTTTCTCTTTTTTCTTTTTTTCTCTTTTCTTTTCTTTTTTTCTCTTTTTTCTTTTTTCTTTCTTTCTCTTTTTTTTCTTTCTCTTTTCTTTTTTCTTTCTTTCTTTTCTTTTTCTTTTCTCTTTTCTCTTTTCTCTTTTTTCTTTTTTCTTTTTTTCTTTTTTTCTTTTCTCTTTCTTTTTCTTTTCTCTTTTCTTTTTCTTTCTTTCTTTTCTCTTTTCTTTTTTCTTTTCTCTTTTCTTTTTTCTTTTCTCTTTTCTTTTTTTTTCTTTCTTTCTTTTCTTTTTCTTTCTTTTTCTTTTTCTCTCTTTCTTTTTTTCTCTTCTTTCTTTTTCTTCTTTCTTTCTCTCTTCTTTCTCTCTTTTCTTTCTCTCTTTTCTCTCTTTTTTTTCTCTCTCTCTCTCTTTTTTTTCTCTCTCTCTCTCTTTTGTTTCTCTCTCTCTCTCTTTTTTTCTCTCTCTCTCTCTCTCTTTTTTCTCTCTCTCTCTCTTTTTTTTCTCTCTCTCTCTCTCTCTTTTTCTCTCTCTCTTCTCTCTCTCTCTCTCTCTCTCTCTCTCTCTCTCTCTTTTTTTTCTCTCTTTTTTTCTTACTAGAATTTCAATTGTTATAAGAAATTACTTAGACTTATAAATTGACTTTCACTTTTTTATTATTATTCTCATTACAATATTTAGAAACATTTCTGACTATATATATATATATATATACACACAAGCTAAATCGGAATTGTTGTCTTGAAAACTTTGACATAATTTAAAATATGAATATCTAAGTAATTACAAATCCTTGGCAAACAGCTTAGGTTGAAAACACCAGTTTGCACTAAATCACCGATTAAGCAGAAATGAGTTTGTTCAATAATTAGATGGGTGACCATTTAAGTAATATAATATAAAAATAACTTGATTCAGCACTAAATGGCCCAAAAAGGGTTGATATGCCATTAAATAAAACAAACACCCAACCATTACTGAGGCTTACAGTCAAGTAAGATTAAAATCATTTCCAATGCATTTTTATAGTAAAAATCCATTTCTAGTGCATTTTTATAGTTGTTAACAGTTGTTTTGCTTCTTCCTTTTATTTTCAAATGTATTAAGGTTCCTTGTTTGTTTTAAATGGACTCAACAAACCGAATCCTGGACAAGGCTGTTTGCATTTCACTTTATGCTAATTCCATTTGGGAAAGGCATCGATCCTTTCTCTGGGTAAATAGTAGGACAGACTGAACTCTTTGATCTTTGTAAAGCAACTAGTCTAGGAGAAGTGGGGAGGGGAGGACTCTTAATTCAAAATCAACATTTGCTATATACAGTGTAAATCAATGGAATACTGTGAATGATTAGATCTTTGAAATTGGTAAAGCGTCTATCGTAATTTATGTATGAAAATTAGTTTTCACATTAGTTTAACTGTTTCTTGGCAATTGGCATTTGTCATAGTATTAAATTTTCCTCCAAGCTGGTACCATTATTTGTCACTTCAGGTCACAGCCTTGACCTTTATTATTTTGACCTTCCATTTACCTGTCACGTCTTGAAAGCAATTTATCAAAAACCATTTGATTTCCTCGGTTAAATAGAATGATTGTTTAGTATTTTTATAGTAAAAATTATTTCTAGTGTATTTTTTTATTGTAAAAATCATTTCTAGTGTATTTTTTATAGTAAAAAATCATTTCTAGTGTATTTTTTATAGTAAAAATCATTTCTAGTGTATTTTTATAGTAAAAATCATTTCTAGTGTATTTTTTATAGTAAAAATCATTTCTAGTGTAGAGATTAAAAACTTATCCACACTTTTCTTCTTTTATGAAAGCCGAGCTCATCATGGATGATTTGATAAACAGAACTATGACTAATCTGCAGAGAACAAGCTACCTCATTATAGTACCACTACTATTCTTCTACAAGGATGGATTTGGAATGAAATGGCTCACAAATGTTAATATATCATTAAACAAATAAGTTAAACCAAACCAAATCTGTAAAAATGGTGAACTTATTACTTTTGATAATTATTTTAAAAATCATTTTAGAATATCATAAAATTTACATTCCTTTTTGATAATTATTTTTAAAATCATTTTAGAATATCATAAATTTACAATTCAACCTTCTTTTGATAATTATTTTTAAAAATCATTTTAGAATATCATAAAATTTACAATTCAACCTTCTTTTGATAATTATTTTAAAATCATTTTAGAATATCATAAATTTACAATTCAACCTTCTTTTGATAATTATTTTAAAAATCATTTTAGAATATCATAACATTTACGAATTCAACTTCCTTTTGATAATTATTTTAAAAATCATTTTAGAATATCATAAAATTTACAATTCAACCTCCTTTTGATAATTATTTTTAAAATCATTTTAGAATATCATAAAATTTACAATTCAACCTCCTAAAAGTACAGTAAGTTACCATAAGTTGAACATTTTCTGGTACATATTAAATTTATATATAGGAATCTATATTAACAAAACCAGTAAATTGATTGCATTATATGGGTGGCCATGGACCCTGGGGGTTGAAAATTAGTCTATAAGGCTAACTAGAGGATAAACATAACTGTTCTGGGCTGTAGCTCATCTTTCTTGATTGCTCCCTTGTATATATGTTGCCTTTGCCCCCGGGGAGAAAAGAACTTGTACACTTCTCACATGGAACTTTAGTGATGCTGATAGCTTTTTGATTTAGTGTGTCCTGGGATGCACATATTTGCTTTGAATGAGTCCCCAGGAAATTTGATGGGTACCAACTAAAGCCGTCTAACTCCTACCTTGTAACCTATCCTGTGTAATTCATTTCTATGAAACTATTGAAATGTATTTACAGTTTGCTTGAAATGGTGAGGGAAGAAAAAAGAAAAACACCGGGATGCATGGATATGAATTTACTGCAGCCTTTTAGATTTTTGTGCATCAAGGACGCGAGACATACTTATCAGCATCTCTGTTCCAGGTTTTGATTTAGTGCATCCTGGGATGCACATATTTGCTTTGAATGAGTCCCCAGGAAATTTGATGGGTACCAACTAAAGCCGTCTAACTCCTACCTTGTAACCTATCCTGTGTAATTCATTTCTATGAAACTATTGAAATGTATTTACAGTTAGCTTGAAATGGTGAGGGAAGAAAAAAGAAAAACACTGGGATGCATGGATATGAATTTACTGCATCCTTTTAGATTTTTGTGCATCAAGGACACAGGACACGTACCTATCAGCATCTCTGTTCCTAAAACAAAGAATGAAAATAAAAAATTATAAAAAGATAATCATGTCTACTGATTTTACCATACTAGTGCCAAAGACCCCTGTTTATGACAGACATTAAAAAATAACTCTTTCATCCCCATCAAGATATCCTTATCTTTCTCATTGTTATGCTTGGATACACTGAGGAAGGCTGGAGGATACAGCAGCTGATTTTACATATCATAATAAAGATTGATGGAGGCGCGTGGGCTAGTGGTTAGAGTTGTGGAAAATGGTCTTGTCGGTTTGAGTTCAATTCCTAGATGAAGCTGTTGGCATTTCACATAGTGCTAATACCCTTGGGAAAGGTATGAATCCATATATTCTCCCTCCATCTATGGGTTAAATAGTAGGGTAACTGGGCTCTTTAACCTTGGGTAGGTAACCAGTCTAGGAGAGGGATAACTCTGAATTCAAAATTCCTGAGGTCAGTTGTTGATTGGGTTCGTGGCATTCCGTGATGCACCAATTCTTTCCTATCGACTGTGCCAAAAAGTGTGGAATGGTCCTACACAAGCCTTCACCACTATAAACAAATCACTGTGTTGGTTGTTCACTGGATGAACACTCATGCGTCAAAAATCGACAATGTAGAAACAATGATACTCACCATCGCAGTGGGGTTCTAACTACCGTCGAGTTAGCAGACAAGAACAACAGGCAAGCTGTAACTTAATACAGTCCTTCAGGTTCGAATCCTGTCTGCAGCGCCATGTTGGATTTTGTGTCAAGTATTCAACTCTGTTACAAGATGAATACTTGACACAAAATCCGACATGGCACTGCAGACAGGATTCGAACCTGAAGGACTGTATTAAGTTACAGCTTGCCTGTTGTTCTCGTCTGCTAACTCGACGGTAGTTAGAACCCCCACTGCAATGGTAAGTATCATTGTTTCTACAGACGAGAGAGTCCATTATAATAAAGATGAGGACGACAGTCTTAATTTATTTTAGTAGTTTTATGACTGCTTATTTTATTTCAATAATTTTTTTTTTAATTTACTTTAATATCACTAGCAAATATATGCACCCTCTGGGTGCAAGTATTTAAGTTTTAATGTAATAAAATATTGTATCAAATTAGAAATGCTAATGAAACTAAATAAGAAAGCAGATTAAAATATTTGAAACAGAGGAGGGTATAATAAAAAATAGAACTGAAACTTACTCTTCCATCACTCCCGTCTTTCATTGCTAAATTTTCCTAATTTAACTATTTAGTTAAAATAGGAAGTAAAGAATAAAATTACAGTTATTTTTTCTTGTTAATGGATTTCTTTTAAGATTTATCCCTGAGATTTTTGCTAATATTCATTAAGATAAAACCAAACAATTAGAAATCAGTAATACTAAGCACATATTTATTAAAATCAGATTTTTAATATCAATATGCAAATTAGCCTTCCCATTCACACTGTAAACTGCTATTTTGTTGTATATATGAATACAATTGTATGTTATTAGTATGTAGATAAGGCCAACAGTATTAATAATGTAAAACAATTTTATTAATAATTGATGTTTAAATAAAAAATAAAATCCTGTAGAATGTGACGTAAATAACTAAAGGAATTGTTACTTGAATAATAATATAGTTTCGGTTACAGACAGAAAAACACACAATCTCCATTATAATAAGATTTAGAGAACTGAACTGAGAAAACTAGTATACCAAACATACAATAGATTGCCTTTCTAGTGTAATGGTTATTGTCATAGGGCACAAGTTCAAATCCTGGACAAGTCTGTTTGCATTTCACATAACGCTAATAACTTTGGGAAATGTACAATCCAACTATCCCCCCTCCAACTATAGGTAAATAGCAGGAGCAGACTGGGCTCTTTAACCTTGGTATGGCAACCAGTCTAAAAAAAGAAAATTTTGAATTTAAATCTGTTAAGTAAAATCAATGCAAAATGGCGCGACCAGGCTCAAACTTTAATCACATGACCACAACTGTGCATGTGCAGAATACAGTGTGACAATATATGTTATGGTGAAAGTGTGGATAATTTTTTTTTTTTTTTTTACGCTTCCTTGTAAGTTTAATCTTTTTTATATTTTTGCAATAAACAAAAAGTTTAATTAGTTTTTCTACGATCAAAGCAAAGTAATTTGCCAATGATATTTGAATAAAATAACCTCGCAAAACATGTGAAAACTTGATTTACAGATTTATTAATTTATTCAGGTGCTTTCCCCCCGGTTCATTTGTGTAGCAAGATGGGGATATTATCCTGGGCTAGAACTACTATATTAGAAAAGGAGGAAGAAAGAAATAAGTGAGAGAGTAAAGGTTTTAAAAAGAATAGTGATGAGCACAAAAAGGATGAACGATGATTTGACCGGAGCGTGACCCCCAAATGGAGAATTGAATGTCAACTGGAAGTTTCGGGTGTTGACCAGAACCGGAAGTCACGTGGTGAAGTGGAACAACGAAGAAGGGGGCCGGCCTCTTTTTGCTTTCCGCCGTCGTCGTCGGGTACGGATCGGGCCTCTAGTGCCTAGTATGGGGTCACAGTAATTTAACAGTGTCCTCTCTCTCTTTCTCTCTGCCTTTACCTCCTCTCCGATACAGCCCACGAGACGAGCCTACCCTGGAAATAAAGGCTAGCAGTTGTGACTACATATTTCTCGCGTTGTAATTTTTATCAACAAGATGATCGCCACGTGCCGAAGACATTTTTAGTACGGTGAATATATCGCTTTGGGTATCGTGAATACAACAGATACCACAACATTACATATATCATTTTGGTAGTGTGAACATATACGACAACGTTACATTTGTGCAACAGCCCTATAAACTTCATAAACTGTTGGTTGATTATCCAAGCCTTACATATATAAACTTCATAAATTGTTGGTGATTATATAGCTCATCCTTAATGGGGAACTGATTGAGTTGGTCTATGAAGCCATTATCAATATTAGATGGTCGATTCAAGAGTTCATTAAAGTGCTCTCTCCAACGATCACGAATATCTTCTGGTTTGGAAAGCAACCTAGAACCATCCTTTGAGCGAAGTGGCATGATAGAGGATGACCTCGGGCCATAGATTTCAGACAGAAGACTATAGAAGGTTTTGAGGTCCCGAGAATCAACAGCATGTTGGATTTCAGCTGATTAGTCCTTCCACCATTGATCTTGAATTTCCTCAAACGTCTCTGAACTTGGGTTTTTAATGTTTTGAGCTTTCAGCTGTAGATCGTTCAGTGATAGAAATGTTGTTCAGAATTGATCAGTTGAGAAGTTGCTTTTGCTCAAGTACTCACTGTACATTATCTGAAATTTAATCATATCTTATTATAATGGAGATGTGTATGTCTGCAACTGAAACTAACTATACCACCACTTATAGCATCCTTTTATAGTTCCCATCTAGCTTTTTCTCCTGGCATTTCTTTAACTCTTTATATACCAGAGCACCCCAATGCTGGACCCCCTGAAAACGCCTGAGATTGTCAGCTCTTAGAAAATGTTTTAGAGTTTAAAAAAAAAAAAAAAATTACAAAAAAAGCAAAAAGAGAAATGAATTAAATGAATACATTTCTATTCAGTAGTATAGGATCAGCGATAAGATACTAGCTTGTCAACCCTTTCATGCTATTGCAGATGGCAGTGTAGATAAAGGGTTAAAGTCAAAGTTGTTCAACCATATAATTGTACTGACACAGTAACAGCTTGGAAGAATTCCCATTTCATCAGAGATTAGATTTCCTTATGGCTGTTAACCTGTCAACAACAGTCCATGATGATATTACTTTCAGTAGATGAGATATGGCTACTAAAGTTGCACTGTTCAAAAATCTGTGCATTTGAAGGTGATACACTTGCTCCATTTCTCTTTATTATCTCCCTTGTCTATGCTTTTAGTCTGTGATGTTTTCTGGGGCTGCTGTCTTTTCACCCTCTTTCTGGCTTTCTTTGCTGTCGAGGCTACTCTGCTCTCTGCCTCACCCCTCTCCGTGCTTAATAGGTAATATAAAAAAATTTGAAATATAAGATTTTTTTAATTCCTTTACTGGGTTTTAAAAAAATATATGGGTATATAACAGGTCAGACTGGGTTCTTTAGCAACCAGTCTAGACGATGGAAAACTCTAAATTTAAATCATTCCGCTAAAAAATTAACTTTGTGTCACATCCTCTCCGTGGTGGAGAGGTTGGGTAAATATATACATAGATTAATAACTAATATTGAATTAGCTAATGAATAACTTAAAAATTCTCACTGTCAAGGCAGGTTGAATGCACAGGTTCCTACTAGATCACTAGTTAAGCAGCAATGAGCCTGTTCAATACTTAGATGGGTGACTATTTAAGCAAAAGCAGGTACTCTAAGTAAACCAAATATCAAAGGTTTGTTTTGTTTTACGGCATATCAACCTCAATGGGTCATTTAATGCTGATAAAGTTTTGAAATAAATTCATTCTTAATGGATACTCAATTTTTATAAACTCATGTTTTTCAATTTAACCCATAGATGGGACCCTAACAGGTACTACCACTCCAGTTCAGTGGACCAGGGAGCAATGGTGATGAAGGGTGCTCCACATTTCCCATACCTCCAGAACTGGAACTTCACCATCAGATAGTTTAACATCATTCCCAGGACATGCAGACCCTCAGTTACAGCCTTTTAGCACCCATATGATAAAAAGGGTTGGGGCTTGCTATAAAGGTAATAGGGTCGGGACAATTATATAGGTGCTAGGGCTTGACGTGACCCAAATATCAAAACTTAATTCAGCATTAAGTAAGTAAAGTCGTCGGGGTGGCCTAAAGTCGGTATCAGCCAATCAGCGGGGGAGTCTATCCCATTTTCACTAGCGCTAAACCACCATCAGTGCCACACTTACCATCAGCTCCTTACTTTACCACACAGATCCCTGTGCTACTCATATGCTGAGTTGGCGAGGGCCGGTATGAAACTAAGAACCTTGTGTTTCCTAGCCGAACTCTCTACCGACTGACCCAAAAAGGGTTGATATGCCATAATAGAAAACAACCAACCCGACTGCCATTTGATTGGTAACTGAAATTGAAATTGCTTTAATGAAATGAAATAAACTATTGTTACTTGTCTAACATAAAATCTGTTCAAATCTAATAAGATTTGTCAGCATTTGCTTATAAAATGTTCTTATAATAATTGTAATAGGGCCAATTCAATTAAATATAATAGTTCAGATTAAATTGTAATAGGGCCAATTCAATTAAATATAATAGTTCAGATTAAATTGTAATAGGGCCAATTCAATTAAATATAATAGTTGAGATTAAATTGTAATAGGGCCAATTCAATTAAATATAATAAAGATTAAATTGTAATTCTGATAGATATTTCATTAATCAGAATAAAACTATTTATTATAGAATAAGTTTCATTGCAATTTAAATCTGTTGAATTGTGATAAGTAGATTAAACTAAACTTTTCATCTGTGTAGACGAGACTAGACGGTTAGCTTGTTGGATTAATGTCATTTTAGTCTTTGATTTATTCATTGTGTGCAAAATAATCAGGATTTTTTCTTTTTTTTTTTTTCTTCGTATGTGGCTGAAGCCAATATCTAAAGAGGTGGGGATGTTTAGTGTTTCATAAAATATGATGCATGGTAAATAAGTTTTTTTTTTTTTTTTTTTTTTTTTTGGGGGGGGGTCATTATTTTTATTTATTTATTTTTTTTATGTGGCTGAAGACAATATCTGAAGAGGTGGAGATGTTTAGTGTTTCATACAATATGATGCATGGTAAACATGTTTTTGTTTGTTTGTTGTTTTTTTTTGGTGGGGGGTCATTCTTATTATCTCTATATTAGTCAACAATTTTCAATATATTTTTATTTCTCTCCTTGCGTTGAAATATTTCTTTTTGATTGGAGCGAAAGAGTATGCCAACTGTCAGTTTTTACAAGACAAATAATCTGCATCTGGTTCTTGGCTCCGGTCTGGAAAAAGATTGTATGGAAAACTGGAAATTACCTATGAAGTAGGTCTCATCCTCTTCTTGACACTGTAAGATTTAAAGTTATTATATTGGGTTGGGGAAGTCTTATGACCTTCATGTGGGTACATAAAAGTACTAGACATATTCCGACAAAGAAGTGTAACAACGGACTTTTATTACATGAGCACGTGGAGAAACATTATCGTAATCGTAAAAGGGAAATAATATATGGATAGGTGTATTTATTTTTTAAGATAACAATATAATTTTTCCCAATCGGATAATTTGATCTTTGAATTAACTGTTTTTCTTTGTAACAACCTCCCTGTATAATCATTGGTTTTTTGGGGTTTTTTACGAGATTTTTGATAAACAAAGTTTGGAAATATTTATTTCCATTTCATTTAAGATGGCCTAAACTAATCATGTGACCGTTTTGGTGATACCTAATAAACATGGTCCGCATTAACACCCTGTAACTTTTTTCTTTGGGGGTGGTTGATGGAGCAAGTCTACTCTATGAAACCAACAACTTTGGAAGAACTTGAAGAATGAATACAATAATTTATTTCTGCCATTCCACAAGAGTTCCTGGGAAGATCAGTTGATGTGATTCCCGAGTGGCTTGAGAGGCTGGAGGCAAATGCTGCTGTCTATATAGAATTTTAAATAAAGCTCCATGTTGTGTGTGTTCTTCATATTCATGTTTTTGTAAGAAATAAATTTTGATTCAGAAATAGGGAGTTACTTTACAATCTCACTCTGTCTTCATACAATGGCTGCTATTTACACAGGATTCCGTCCTTAAGCATCACATGTCATATAGAAGCATCAATATCATTAAGTACAGCTGTTAATAATCTTCATACAATGACTACTATTTAGTCACAGTAGCATTGCAACCAACAAAGCCTTCATCAGATGATGACTCTGGGTTCCAGCATGGTTTCGGGGCCGAAGCATCATTACCACTAACCCAGAGCCCTCAGCAGTATCTCACGATTCCACCAGACTTTGTCGGTTTGATGTCACAATATAGGACTACCATATCCACACTGATGCGGTTAGAGCTTTCTCCTGAATCTTTTTTAAGTATTTCCTCTTGTCTGGTATCACCTCCACATATTGTGTGCCTGAATGTATATTTAAAATGAAATCCATTTGTTTTCATTATCTTATTATAATGGAGATTGTGGGTTTGTCTGTAACCGAAACTATATTACTATACAAGTTACACTTCCCTTTGTCATTTACATCATATTCTCCATGATTTTATTTTTATTTAAACCTCAATTATTAATAAAATTGTTTTACATCATTAATACTGTTGACCATATCTACATACTAATAACATACAATTGTATTTATATATTCAACAAAATAGCGGTTTATAGTGTGAATGGTAAGGCTAATTTGCATATTGATCTTAAAAATTTGATTTTAATAAATATATGCTTAGTATTATTGATTTCTAATTGTTTGGTTTTATCTTATTGAATATGAGCAAATGTTACAAATCTTTTTATCTGCATTCTTATTCAGTTTCATTAGCCTTTCTAATTTAACATGATATTTTATTATATAAAAACTTAAATACTTGCACCCGGAGGGTGCATATATTTGCTAGTTTTAATAATTTCTCTTAATTTTTTTCAGAAATCAAAACTTATTTTATCCTTGGGAAAAAGAACAAACCTGATGTTGTTGAAAGCAAAGATGAGCCAGTCATTATTACTGTGGAAAATGAAGAGAAGACCAGAGAGGACAGTACAGAAACTGACAAATTGGAGGTTTGTAATAGTAATTGTTGTGATGACATCTTATTAGATGATTTTTATTCACTATATTATTTTACTTTATATGGAGATACTGGTTTCCTGACTCAGAATTGGGGTTTTCTTTTTTTTTGTCTATGGATTATGCACCTTTTCTTATTTTTTAACAATTTTTTTTTTTAATGTGGACAAATACAATCTCCAGGGTGTGGAGAATGTTTAAGTGCTTCATGCAATATGATGCCTGGAAAATAAGTTTTTTGTTTGTTGATTTTTTGCGCTTGCGGGTGTTTTGTTTTTTTGTTGTTTTTTTTTTTTAGTTTGTTTTGTTTTGTTTTTGGGTTTTTTTTTTTTTTTTTTTTTTCAGTTTTTTTGTTTTCGTTTTGTTTTTGTTTTTTTTTTTTTTCAGGTTTTTTGGGGTGTTTTTGTTTCGTTTTTGTTGTTTTATTTATTTTATTTATTTATTTATTCATGTTTTCGTTTTTCTTCTCTCTTCTCTCCTCTTACCAGTTTATATCAGTCAACAATTTGTGATCAATATACTCCATTGAATTGAATATGACAATTGTTGAAAAATAAACTTGTAATTCTATCATTAGGTCATAGATTTACCTATAGATCTAAACTTACTGTAGATATATCAGCAACAACATTCTTATACTCTTTCAAAAATCTTAAAAATTAGTGTGGAAGGGGGGGGGGCATGCAATAGCAGCTAACATGTTGGACTGTATAGATATACAGCATAACCATGGATACAAGTTAATGATGCAACTTTAAACACATTAATAATTTTTAAATATTGCCTAGCATAAATAATACAACTTTAAGATTCAAGAACAGTTGATTTGTAAAGATATAATACAACTTTAACTAACCTAATCTCACCTAATGATTTATTTAAGATATCAAGATATTACAACACCAATAATATGAAGGATTTGTTTGAGAATACTAGTGTAAGATTCAAAGTGATAATACTTGAAGATAAAACTCCGACAAAAGTTGATAGACAAAACATTTTATATACAGCACAGAATAAACAGGGTACATAATACATAGAGGTGTACATAAACATACATATATAAGTAATACAAAGTTACATGTAAAAAGGATAAACATAAAAGCAACAGACATGAGACTAGGAATAGTCCATGCTGTATTAATCACTTACAGTAATGTAAGGGGCAGGGGGCAAAGCCCCAACAAGAAGGGGGTAGTCTAACCCATAGTGTCTCGTAGGTCGAGCAGCGGCAAAGAGAGCGAGAAGTTCAAATTAGCTGCTTAAATAGACCAGGCCCCTAGCGGGAACCAGCAAAACTAAACGGGCAGACAACTCCCCAGGCAAATACGAAAATAACTCCCCACACTAGCATGGATAACATTTTATCCTTCTTGAGAGAAATAAAAAATATATCAAATTATGTGTTAATTAATCAAATTCTATGTTACTCTCACCCTTAACCAGGATTGAACCTGCAGCCTGGAAATGACTGTCACAGATTGTTACCTATTAGGCAGTGGAACAGTCAAACACCTCCTCAGCTTAATGGACTGTTCCTGGCAGTAGTGGCAGTAACTATTTAATCTGTTATAGTTTATTCATTAGAAGAGACACTTTGACTTTTCATTATGAATTGGATATAAAATTCATCCACAAAAATTACACCTGTAAAGAAAACTTAAGTACCAACTTTTATTTCACACTCTAACAGTTTTTGGGATTAGATTAAATAACCTACAGAGTTATTATACCATTAAACAAACCAAACTGAACCAAATCAAACAAAATTAAATTTATTTATACCAATTTGAAGATATTAAGAACTTGAACCATAGAAACTTTTATCTAAATGACTTGTTTCGGCATTAAATGACCCGAAAAGGGTTGATATGCCATAAAACAAACCAAACCAAACCAAACCAAACCAAGCAATATGAAGTTAATGAAAATTATTTATACCAATTTGAATATATATTAGGAGCTTGAACCATAGAAACTTTTATCAAAATGACTTGTTTCGGCATTAAATGACCAGAAAACAAACCAAACCAAATAAAGTTAATGAAAATTATTATTTATTATTTATTTAAAGATATTCAGAAATAGAAAGTAAAAATCATTCCAATGCATTTTATTGTAAAAATCATTCCAAATTTTTATTGTAAAAATCATTTCCAATGCATTTTCATAGTAAAAATCATTTCTGAGGTATTTATAGTAAAAATCATTTCTGAGGTATTTTTATAGTAAAAATCAATTCCAATGTATTTTGATTGTAAAAATGATTTCCAATGCATTTTCATAATAAAAATCATTTCTGAGGTATTTTTATAGTAAAAATCATTCCAGTATTTTATAGTAAAAATCATTTCCAATGCATTTTCATAGTAAAAATCATTTCTGAGGTATTTTTATAGTAAAAATCAATTCCAATGTATTTTGATTGTAAAAATGATTTCCAATGCATTTTCATAGTAAAAATCATTTCTGAGGTATTTTTATAGTAAAAATCAATTCCAATGTATTTTGATTGTAAAAATGATTTCCAATGCATTTTCATAGTAAAAATCATTTCTGAGGTATTTTTATAGTAAAAATCAATTCCAATGTATTTTGATTGTAAAAATCACTTCCAATGCATTTTCATAGTAAAAATCATTTCCAATGCATTTTAATTGAACCATAGAAACTTTTATCAAAATGACTTTTTTCGGCATTAAATGACCCGAAAAACAAACAAACCAAACCAAATAAAGTTAATGAAAATTATTATTTATTATTTATTTAAATTTTCTAATTTCACCAGATTCTTATGCTCAAGCAGGAGGATCAATCACGGCACGGGACATGCCAAACACCCTGCACTGTCAAACATTTCCTTGTGAGAAGTGTGGAGCTTTCGCTACAATCAGAAAGAAATATTTCAACGCAAGTAATACGGGGGTATCTGTTTGAGAATACTAATATGGATGACATTATATTCTTCTTGAGAGAAATAAAAATATATAGAAAATTATGAATCAGGTACAAAATACATCCACGAAATACATCTACAAAAATACACCTGTAAAGAAAACTTGAGTACCAACTTTTATTTCACACACTAACAGTTTTGGCATTAAATAACCCACAGGGTTATTGTACCATTAAACAAATCAAAGCAAACCAATTAAGTTAAGAAAGTCTGAAATATCAAAATTGGAATATTGCTTCTACAGTGAATATGAAATTCTACATTTATAGTTGTATATATTTATGAAATGAGACTTGATATAAATCATTTTTATTTTTCATACTATTGTTCTCGTCTTTATTGTGTATAAATACAACATTCAGGCCACAGTAAGGGGGCTCCAAGTCTGGTGGCATTTATGCTACTTGAGGCCCCCCTTTGAACTAGTGGTAATGATTTTAGTTCCAAAACTACATTTGAATTCATGCGTAATCATCTGAATATGACTTATTTCAAGGTAATTTAAAAAGAAAACACCTGAACAGAGCTTACTGTGGCCTGAACATTGTGTATATACACAATAAAGATGAGAACAGCAGTCTGAAATATAAAAATTATTCATTTATGCTTCCTGGAGCACCCTTGAGTGAGTGGTAATGATTTGAGCTCCAAAACCACATTTGAATTATTGGGAGATCATCTTAATATGACTTATTTTAAGGTAATTTTTTAAAAAAAACACCTGGACAGAGCCTAAGGTTACTGTGGCCTGAACATTGTGTTTATACACAATAAAGATAAGGATAACAGTCTGAAATATCAATTAGATAGTTTTAGTGGTCTGGATAAGTCAATCTCTTCAATTTTGATGAGTTAGGAAGCCATAGAAAAGTCCATAGTAGACATAGGTATATAAGGAAAAGCCATCTGCACAAGTGAAGTGTGTGTTGAAGCAACTAGCACTAATGTAGAAGCTGCAGTATGCTATCCAGCTGAATAATTGAAGGTGCTACAATAACAGATTTCCAATGTAGACAAAACAACCTTGTATTGGCAGATGCCATCTAGGATTTTCATGTCTAGCTTTGACAGGCTAATTCTCTTGTTAGAAGTTAATGCAGATGGTGGGTTTAAAGTTAAAACCAGTGCTCAGTTATCACTCTAAAAGAATTGTAAAACAAAGCCACTTAATCAGGAATGTGTTATATATATATATATATATATATATATATATATATATATATATATATATATATATAATAGGGGCCGGGTTAGCTCAGTCGGTAGAGCGTTCGGCTAGAAACCGCAAGGTTCCTAGTTCGATACCGGTCCTAGCCCAACTCAACGTATGAGTAGAACAGGATTCTGTGCGGTAAAGTAAGGAGCTGATGGTAGATGTGGCGCTCCACCTCAGACGCCAAAACAATCTCCTTGGTCTAGCGGCCTCTTCAGACAGAAATCACAAAATAAAACCAATTTATATATATATATATATATATATTATATATATATATAAAAACAACAGTTTGGAAAAATCTGATAAAATGGGAAAATGTTAATAGAAAGGTAGATAAACCAATACAAACAATCGATTCAATTAATATTACATCTTAATTTATTAAAAGACTTTATCAGAATGAGGTAAAAGGGGAAAAGGAAGAAAGAGAAGACAAAGAGATTGTGGACTCATTGCTAAGTTAAAATTTACTTTTTAATTGTGCATCTCCTTGCGTTTTATAATATTATTTTTTATTATTTAGTGATTTAAATTGTCATAACGTTTAATTTCATTGACATTTAACAATATTAATCTTATTTACTTGTTCATTTTTCTCTTCAATATTTGAATAGGTCTTATTGTTGTTTTTCGTTTTTGTTTTAAATGTAATATATGGTGAAATTATAAAATTGTATGTCACCTATTTAAAAGAAAATTGTACCTGTGGACTTATACTAAGTTAAAACTTAGAAAATATTAATGAAATTTTTTTTCGGTGTGGTGGACCCGTCGATCAAGTCAGATCATCCACCTGCATTCCCAAAGTCTCCCAGTCATCTTGCTTCGGCTTGTCACTGATACTTGACTTTGGGGAAGGAGAGCATGCGGTGCGTGTCACACAAGCGCACATGTAAAGTAAGGAGTTGATGGTAGATGTGGTGCTCCACATCAGACGCAAAAAAAAAACAATCTCCTTGGTCTAGTGCTAGTGAAAAGGGGATAGAACCCTCGCTGATTGGCTGATACCGACTTTAGCCACCCTGACGACTTTTACTTTTTGTGCAAAAAAAAAAAAATCTTATTAAAAATTGGCCTTGTGTCACATCCTGCCCATAGCAGAGTGAGTTGGATAAATAGATACTTCTGACCAAAACTTTTAATGCAAATAAAATCTATTCTTTATAGAAGATGTACATATCTAAACTCGTTGCTGTCAAGATGTTGTCAATACTCAGTCTGTCTTGTTCTATTTCAAGAATACAGAAATGATTTTTCTTCTAAGAATAACAATTGCGAAAGGAAAACCATTATCTGATTAGTCTTTACTTACTGTACATTATTATATACTGTTACTTGCATATGTTAAAAAACTATCAAGAGAATTTAGATTATTGTAGTTATGTTATTATTTACTTGAAAATAATTATAAAGGTCAATTTTAGTATATTCAGGCTTCCATAGCAAAAATAAGTAGACTAAAAATACTGTTTACATTTTTTTGATGGACATGGTGACCCAAGTTCAAATCCTGGACAAAGCTGTTTGCAATTCATATAAGAAAAGTATGAATCCAGCACTTGTGCCTCCAATAAGACAGGCTGGACTCTTTAACCTTGGTATGGCAACCAGTCAAGGAGAAGGAAAGCTGAATTCAAACCAAAGGATCACACTTGTTATACATCAGTTAGGAAGCGCGTGGTGTAATGGTTAAAGTCATGGGAAATGGACTCGCCACCCCGAGTTCAAATCCTGGATGTGGTAATTGCATTTCACTTTGCGCTAATACTCTTGGGAAAGGTATGAATCCTACTCTCCCTCCAGCTATGGATAACTAGTAGGGCAGACTGGGCTCTTTAACCTTGGTTAGGTAACCGGTCTAAGAGAAGGAAAACTCTGAATTAAAACCTGTTGAACTCCGCTTAAGAAAATTGACCTTGTGTCACATCCTGTTCGTGCGGAGGGGTTGGTAAATATATATATACATCAGTCTATGCAAAGTGTTCCAGATCTCATCTTTGTGTGGAAAGTCTTGAAAAAAAGGTGAATATCTTATGTTAGGCTAGGTTGTTGTAACTAGCCTTATCTGCAGGTCAACCACAATACCCACTTTGACAACCAGAAATTAGGGTGCAACCTATCTATTGGCGCAACCCATTCGCAAGTGTATATGGTACATTTTTTTGTGATTGTGATTTAATTATTTTATGTATGTTTAATGTCTGTTTAACTTGTTTCAGTTTTCAGAATGTTTCTAATCTTGAATTTACACATTTATTGTAAATGGTTATTTGCTTTAATTAATTCATTAATATTAGTTTATCACTGTGATATGTTTCATCAAATGTTTTTTTTTTGTTTTGTGTTTTTACTATCCCTAAAGTTTTAACTTATTGACATAAATTTGATGTACCTTTTTTCTTTTCTTTTTTTCTTTCTGTTTTTTCTGTTTTTTGTTTTCTGTTTTTTTTTTTGT
Organism: Doryteuthis pealeii; assembly: GCA_023376005.1. Classification (NCBI taxonomy): domain Eukaryota; kingdom Metazoa; phylum Mollusca; class Cephalopoda; order Myopsida; family Loliginidae; genus Doryteuthis; species Doryteuthis pealeii. Next base: position 11,865,917 of record CM042179.1, on the reverse strand, counting down.
TTTCTGTTTTTTTTTTTTTTTCTGTTTTTTTTTGGGGTTTTTTTTTTTTTTTTTTTTTTTTTTTTTCTGTTTGTTTTCTGTTTGTTTTTTTTGTTTCTGGTTTTTTTTGTTTCTTTTTTTTTTTTCTGTTTTTTTCTTTTCTTTTTTTTTCTTTGTGTTGGATTAATAAATTACATGGATATATTAGCATCTGGAGATTTTCAGGTGTTTTGTTTCGTTTTTCTTGTTGTTTTTTTTTGGGGGGGGGGTTGTAAAGGGGTACTTTTTAGGTTTTTGTTTAGTTTTTTTTTAATATGTATTAACTTGAGATTTTCAGGTGTTTTGTTCGGGTTTTGTTTTGTATGTTTTGATTTGTTTTTTTTCTTTCATATGTGTGAATAAAGTTGACTATCCCTCCATTGGTGGGAGTGGTCAAAAGGGGAAAAAAAGATGAGGGGTTGAGATTCCTATGAATCACAGTAAAATATAAAAACTGAAAAATTAGATGACTAATGTTTACTAGTAACAAAAAAATAAAATTCCATGCTGTTATCATTTAATTTTCATTTCTCAACTATCTTCATGAATTCAAATCTTCATTATTTTTTTTCTCAAAAAGCAAGCTCTGGGTATAAATCAGTATATATATATTTACTTTGTAATTAATTGTTTTATTTTCAATTGTTTCCTCCGGACATACATACAAACAAACTGCTCTTTATATATGTATGGATATACCATTTTGATTGTGACTGTTAGATTTAGTTACACTGGTTAAAGTAAGGATGCCAAAGTTTAACAAAATAGATATTGATTAGTACGGAACAAACTCCATCCCACACTTTAATATCAAAGAACAAGTTTAGAAGTGAACATCTAGGTTTAAGCAAGCTATATTATTAGCTGCTAGTTAATTAGCTGTTATAAAAAAGTAAAGTTGGTGGAGTGACATATTGTTGGTAGCAGCTGATTCTATCCCTTTTAACTAGTGGAAAATAATAATGATAATAATAATAATAATAATATAAGGAAAATAGTCCAAAATATCTAAATAATACAAATTATCAAGCCCCAGATAAATAATTGCTTCTTTGTTATAAAAAAAAAAAAACTCTTTATTCTAATAAAAGTTGAGAAATATGATGATTTTTTTTTTTTTTTCTTTTTCAAATGATGAAATTTGAGATATAATATAAAGTAAGATTTTAAAAGTTAGTTACAAAGTATATCAGTCTGAATTATTGATCTTTTTAAAACTAGTAATTAGTCAGTTATGTTGCTAAATGTATTTAGTTTATCGATTTGAATTGATAAACTAAATTATTTAAAACATTTTCTAAACCAGAAAGTAGAGAATACGAAATTTGGTTAATTTAACAAATTTCGTATTCTCTACTTTCTGGTTAGGAAAAATTAGTATTGTTAAAACTGATAGCTTTTGCTTTCTTCGGTTTTTTTTTTTCTTTGTTTTTTTTCTTTGTTTTTTTTCTTTTTCTTTTTTCTTTTCTTTGTTTTTTTTTTTCTTTTCTTTGTTTTTTTTCTTTTTCTTCTTTTCTTTGTTTTTTTTCTTGTTTTTTCTTTTTCTTTGTTTTTTTTTTCTTGTTTTTTTTCTTTTTTGTTTTTTTTTTTTCTTTTCTTTGTTTTTTTCTTTCTTTGTTTTTTTCTTTTCTTTTCTTTCTTGTTTTTTTTCCTTGTTCTTGTTTTTTTTTTTTTTTTTCTTTTTTTTCTTTTCTTTTCTTTGTTTTTCTTTGTTTTTTTTTTTTTTTTTTCTTTTTTTTTTTCTTTTCTTTGTTTTTTCTTTGTTTTTTTTTTCTTTTTTCTGTTTTTGTCTTTCTGTGTTTTGCTTTTTTTTGTTTGTTTCTGTTCTTTTTTTTTATCCATGAAAAATATGGAATTAGTTTAAAAGCTATTATGTATTTTGTACTTGAAGATTCTTAGGTTTTGTTTTTTGTTATGAAATTATTTAAAACTTAGGTTTAGTAAAATGATTTAACTATTTGTGTAATGTATTTAAATTATTAGTTTCAATAGTTCCAAATGCACTACCCTAGAAATATTGCCATCTCTATTATTAGTCAATCTGTCCACTTGAAATATTGTAATTAGTGGTTACCCAGAGTGTTCCTAAATTCATCTTGTTGCTTGGTTACCGATTGGTTGGTCTATTACACACTGTCCAATAATTTTATTATTTGTTTTGTTTTTTGACCAATTAACAACAATGATTGAGTTCAGTGATCTTTTTAAAATGTTATCTTTGAAAATGTATAAATATTACTCCAAAATGTTCAATTTGTTCAAATTACATATAAATCACTAGAAAATGAGGAATGTGTGTATGAGATTATATATATATGGTGGACTCTCCTATCGAGAACGATAGATGAGGGTCAGCAGTGAGTGATTTGATTCCTCCCATGTTGTGCCATGCTGTCAAGAAGACATTTTATGTTCTCGAGTGTGACAGCAGCCCAGCCCTGCTGCAAGCCATTTATATATATATATATATATATATATTATATATATATATATATATATAATATGCAGATAGTTTTTTAATTTAGTGCATCCTCACGGATTTGATTTGAATGAGTCCCTGGGAAATCTGATGGGTCCCAACTAAAGTTCTTAATAAATTGAGTTTTTTATCTATGATCCGTTTCTATAACAATATATGAAATCTATTACAATTAGCTAGAAATGGTTAAGGAAGAAAAAAAAACTCACTGGGATGCATGGACACGATTTTTCTGTGTTCAGTGAACTCAGGATGCATACTATCAGCGTGGTGTGTGTGTAATAATATATATATATTATATATATATATATATTAATATAGATATATATATATTATATGGAGTAAGGAAATGAATACCGACGGTATATGTATAGATTAAAAGGTATAAAACACACACGCTGATAAGGTATGCATCCTGAGTCACTGACACAGAAAAATCGTGTCCATTGCAATCCCAGTTGAGTTTTTTTTGCTTCCTTAACCATTCTAGCTAATTGTAAATAGATTTCAATATATGTAGAAACGGATCATAGATAAAACTCAATTTATTAAGAACTTAGTTGGGACCCACAGATTCCAGGGACTCATTCAAATCAAATCCGTTCGAGATGCACTAAATTAAAAAACGATCTGCATAATATATATATATATTATTATATACTATATAATATATATATATAATATAATATGGCTTGCAGCAGGGCTGGCTGCTGTCACACTCGAAGGAAACATAAAAATGTCTTCTTGACAGGCATTGCACAACAGGGAGGGATCAAATCACTCACTGCTGGACCCTCATCTACGTTCTCTGATAGGAGCAGGTCCACCATATATATATAATCTCATTACACACATTCCTCATTTCTAGGATTTATATGTTAAACTTTGAACAAATTGAACATGTTGAGTAATATTCTAACATTTTCAAAGATAACATTTTAAAAAGATCACTGAACTCAATCATTGTTGGTATTGGCAAAAAAACAAAACAAAAATAAAAATTATTGGTACAGTGTGTATACGACAACCAATGCGGTTAACAAAGGCAAAACAAAGATGATTAGAAACACTCTTGGGTAACCACTAATTACAATATTTCAAGTGACAGATTGACATAATGGAGAATGGGCAATTATTTATAGGTAGGCATTTGGACACTAGTTTTGAAACTAAATTAAATACATTACACAATAGTTAAAGCATTTTACTAAACCTAAGTTTTTAAATAATTTCATACCACAAAAAACAAAACCTAAGAATCCAGTACAAAATACATAATAGCTTTTTAAAACTTATTCCATATTTTTCATGGATAAAAAAAAAGAAACAAAAAAAAAACAAAAGAAGAAAAGACAAAAAACAGAAAAGACAAAAAAACAGAAAAAAAGAAAAAAAAAAACAAAGAAAAAAACAAGAAAAGAAAAAAAACCAAAAAAGAAAAAAAAAACAAAAACAAAAAAACAAAGAAAGAAAAGGAAGAAAGAAAGAAAAAAAAAAAGAAAAAAAAAAAAAAAAAAAAACAAAGAAAGAAAAAAAAAACAAAGAAAAGGAAAAAAAAAAAACAAAGAAAAGAAAAAAAACAAAAAAAGAAAAAAAAACAAAGAAAAGAAAAAAAAAAAAAAACAAAGAAAAGAAAAAAAACAAAGAAAAAAAACAAAAGAAAAAAGAAAAAAACAAAGAAAAAAAAAAAACAAAGAAAAAAGAAAGAAAAAAAAAAAACAAAGAAAAGAAAAAAAAAAACAAAGAAAAGAAAAAAACGAAAAAAAGAAAAAAAAAAAAACAAAGAAAAAAAACAAAGAAAAAAAAAACGAAGAAAGACAAAAGCTATCAGTCTTAACAATACTATTTTCCTTAAACCAGAAAGTAGAGAAACGAAAATTTTGGGTTTAAAATTAACCAAATTTCGTATTCTCTACTTTCTGGTTAGGCAAAATGTTTTAAAATAATTATGTTTATCAATTCAAATCGATAAACTAATACATTTAAGCAAACATAACTGACTAATTACTAGTTTTAAGATCAATAAATTCGACTTATATACTTTAACTAACTTTTAAAATTCTTACTTTAATATTATATCTCAAATTTCCATCATTGAAAAGAAAAAAAAAAAAAAAAAAAATCTATCATATTTCTCAATTTTACTTAGAAAGAGTTTTTTTTTTTTTATAACAAGAAAGCAATTTATTTATCTGGGGGCTGATAATTTGATTATTTAGATATTTGGACTATTTCCTTATATATATTATTATATTATCATTATTATTTTTTCCACTAGTTAAAAGGGATAGGAATCAGCTGCTACCAACAATATGTCACTCCACCAACTTTAACTTTTTATATAACAGCTAATTAACTAGAGCTAATAATATAGCTTGCTTAAACCTAGATGTTCACTTCTAAACTTGTTCTTTGATAATTAAAGTGTGGATGGAGTTGTGTTCCATACTAATCAATATCTTTTGTTAAACTTGCTCCTTACTTTAACCAGTGTAACTAATCTAAACAGGTCACAATCAAAATGGTATATCCATACATATATAAAGAGCAGTTTGTTTGTATGTAGTGTCCGGAGGAAACTAATTGAAAATAAAACAATTAATACAAAGTAAATATATTATATATACTGATTTATACCCAGAGCTTGCTTTTTGAGAAAAAAAATAATGAGATTTGAATCATGAGATAGTTGAGAAATGAAATTAATGATAACAGCATGAATTTTATTTTTTTTACTAGTACATTAGTATTCTAAATTTTTTCAGTTTATATTACTGTGATTCATAGGATATCTCAACCCGCTCATCTATTTTCCCCTTTGACCACTCCCACCAATGGAGGAGTTAGTCAACTTTATCACACATATGAAAAGAAAAAAAAAACAATCAAAACATACAAAACAAAACCGGAACAAAAACACCTGAAAATCTCAAGTTAATACATATTAAAAAAACTAAACAAAAAACCTAAAAAGTACCCCTTACACCCCCCCCCAAAAAAAAAAACAACAAGAAAAACGAAACAAAAACACCTGAAAATCTCCAGATGCTAATATATCCATGTAATTTATTAATCCACACACAAAAGAAAAAAAAAGAAAAGAAAAAAGAAAACAAAAAAAAAAAAAAAAAAAAAAAAAAAAAACAGAAAAACAAAAAAAACCAGAAAAACAAAAAAACAAACAGAAAACAAAACAGAAAAAAAAAAAAAAAAAAAAACAGAAAAAAAAAACCCCAAAAAACCAGAAAAAAAGAAAAAAAAACAGAAAACAAAAAAAAAACAGAAAACAAAAAACAGAAAAACAAGAAAGAAAAAGAAAAGAAAAAGGTACGTCAAATTATGTCAATACAAGTTAAAACTTGGGATAGTAAAACAAAAAACAAAAAAAAACATTTGATGAAAACATATCACAGTGAAAAACTAATATTAATGAATTAATTAAAGCAAATAACCATTTACAATAAATGTGTAAATTCAAGATTAGAAACATTCTGAAAACTGAAACAAGTTAACAGACATTAACATACATAAAATAATAAATCACAATCACAAAAAAATGTACCATATACACTTGCGACATGGGTTGCGCCAATAGATAGGTTGCCCACCCCTAATTTCTGGTTGTCAAAGTGGGTATTTTGGTTGACCTGCAGATAAGGCTAGTTACACCAACCTAGCTAACATAAGATATTCACCTTTTTTTCAAGACTTTCCACACAAAGATGAGATCTGGAACACTTTGGCATAGACTGATGTATTAATATATATTTACAACCCCTCCGCACGAACAGGATGTGACACAAGGTCAATTTCTTAAGCGGAGTTCAACAGGTTTTAATTCAGAGTTTTCCTTCTCTTTAGACCGGTTACCTAACCAAGGTTTAAAGAGCCAGTCTGCCCTACTAGTTATCCATAGCTGGAGGGAGAGTAGGATTCATACCTTTCCCAAGAGTATTAGCGCAAAGTGAAAATGAATTACCACATCCAGGATTTGAACCTCGGGGTGCGAAGTCCATTCCCCATGACTTAACCATTACACCACGCGCTTCCTAACTGATGTATAACAAGTGTGATCCTTTGGTTTGAATTCAGCTTCCTCTCCTTGACTGGTTGCCATACCAAGGTTAAAGAGTCCAGCGTCTTATTGGAGGCACAAGTGCTGGATTCATACTTTTCTTATATGAATTGCAAACAGCTTTGTCCAGGATTTGAACTTGGGTCACCATGTCCATCAAAAAAATGTAAACAGTATTTTTAGTCTACTATTTTTGCTATGGAAGCCTGAATACTTAAATTGACCTTTATAATTATTTTCAAGTAAAATAATAACATAACTACAATAATCTAAATTCTCTTGAATAGTTTTAACATATGCAAGTAACAGTATATATAATAATGTACAGTAAGTAAAGACTAATCAGATAATGGTTTTCCTTTTCGCAATGCTTATTCTTAGAAGAAAAATCATTTCTGTATTCTTGAAATAGAACAAGACAGACTGAAGTATGTGACAACATCTGACAGCAACGAAGTTTGATATGTACATCTTCTATAAAAGAATAGATTTTATTTGCATTAAAAGTTTTGGTCAGAAGTATCTATTTATCCAACTCACTTGCTATGGGCAGGATGTGACACAAGGCCAATTTTTAAATAAGATTTTTTTTTTTTGCACATAAAAAGTAAAAGTCGTCAGGGTGGCCTAAAGTCGGGTATCAGCCAATCAGCGAGGGGTTCTATCCCCTTTTCACTAGCACTAGACCAAGGAGATTGTTTTTTTTTTTGCGTCTGATGTGGAGCACCACATCTACCATCAACTCCTTACTTTACATGTGCGCTTGTGTGACACGCACCGCATGCTCTCCTTCCCAAAGTCAAGTATCAGTGACAAGCCGAAGCAAGATGACTGGGAGACTTTGGGAATGCAGGTGGATGATCTGACTTGACCGACGGGTCCACCACACGAGAAAAAAAAATTTCATTAATATTTTCTAAGTTTTAACTTAGTATAAGTCCACAGGTACAATTTTCTTTTAAATAGGTGACATACAATTTTATAATTTCACCATATATTACATTTTAAAACAAAAACGAAAACAAACAATAAGACCTATTCAAATATTGAAGAGAAAAAATGAACAAGTAAATAAGATTAATATTGTATAAATGTCAATGAAATTAAACGTTATGACAATTTAAATCACTAAATAATAAAAAATAATATTATAAAACGCAAGGAGATGCACAATTAAAAGTAAATTTTAACTTAGCAATGAGTCCACAATCTCTTTGTCTTCTCTTTCTTCCTTTTCCCCTTTTACCTCATTCTGATAAAGTCTTTTAATATAAATTAAGATGTAATATTTTTGAATCGATTGTTTGTATTGGTTTATCTACCTTTCTATTAACATTTTCCCCATTTTATCAGATTTTTCCAAACTGTTGTTTCTTATATATATATATATATAATATATATATATATATATATAAATTGTTTTATTTTGTGATTTCTGTCTGAGAGGCCGCAGACCAAGGAGATTGTTTTGGCGTCTGAGGTGGAGCGCCACATCTACCATCAGCTCCTTACTTTACCCACAGAATCCTGTTCTACTCATACGTTGAGTTGGGCTAGGACCGGTATCGAAAACTAGGAAACCTGCGGTTTCTAGCCGAACGCTTACCGACTGAGCTAACCCGGCCCCTTATATATATATATATATAATATATATATATATAATATATATATATTATATATATATATATAACACATTCCTGATTAAGTGGCTTTGTTTTACACAATTCTTTTAGAGTGATAACTGGCACTGGTTTTAAACTTTAACCCACCATCTGCATTAATTCTAACAAGAGGAATTAGCCTGTCAAAGCTAGACATGAAAATCCTAGATGGCATCTGCCAATACAAGGTTGTTTTGTTCTACATTGGAATCTGTTTATTTAGTAGCACCTTCAATTATCAGCTGGAAGCATACTGCAGCTTCTACATTAGTGCTAGTTGCTTCAAAACACACACTTCACTTGTGCCAGATGGCTTTTCCTTACTATACCTATGTCTACTATGGACTTTTCTATGCTTCCTAACTCATCAAAATTGGAAGAGATTGATTATCCAGACCACTAAAACTATCTAATTGATATTTCAGACTGTTATCCTTATCTTTTATGTGTATAACACAATGTTCAGGCCACAGTAACCTTAGGCTCTGTCCAGGTGTTTTTTTTAAAAAAATTACCTTTAAAATAAGTCATATTAAGATGATCTCCCAATAATTCAAATGTGGTTTTGGAGCTTCAAATCATTACCACTCACTCAAGGGTGCTCCAGGAAGCATAAATGATAATTTTTATATTTCAGACTGCTGTTCTCATCTTTATTGGTATATACACAATGTTCAGGCCACAGTAAGCTCTGTTCAGGTGTTTTCTTTTTAAATTACCTTGAAAAAGTCATATTCAGATGATTAACGCATGAATTCAAATGTAGTTTTGGAACTAAAATCATTACCACTAGTTCAAAGGGGGCCTCAAGTAGCATAATGCCACCAGACTTGGAGCCCCCTACTGTGCCTGAATGTTGTATTTATACACAATAAAGACGAGAACAATAGTATGAAAAATAAAAATGATTTATATCAAGTCTTCATTTCATAAATATAGTTACAACTATAAATGTAAATTTTCATATTCACTGTAGAAGAAGCATATTCCAATTTTGTATTTCAGACTTTCTACTTAAATTGGTTTTGCTTTGTTTGTTTAATGGTACATAACCCTGTGGGTTATTTAATGCCAAAACTGTTAGTGTGTGGAAATAAAAGTTGGTACTCAAGTTTTCTTTACAGGTGTATTTTTGTAGATGTATTTCGTGGATGTATTTTGTACCTGATTCATAATTTTCTATATATTTTTATTTCTCTCAAAGAAAAATATAATGTCATCCATAATTAGTATTCTCAAACAGATACCCCCGTATTACTTGCGTTGAAATATTTCTTTCTGATTGTAGCGAAAGCTCCACACTCCTCACAAGGAAATGTTTGACAGTGGAGGGTGTTTGGCATGTCCCGTACCGTGATTGATCCTCCTGCTTGAGCATAAGAATCTGGTGAAATTAGAAAATTTAAATAAATAATAATTTTCATTAACTTTATTTGGTTTGGTTTGTTTGTTTTTCGGGTCATTTAATGCCGAAACAAGTCATTTTGATAAAAGTTTCTATGGTTCAATTAAAATGCATTGGAAATGATTTTTACTATGAAAATGCATTGGAAGTGATTTTTACAATCAAAATACATTGGAAGTGATTTTTACTATAAAAATACCTCAGAAATGATTTTTACTATAAAAATACCTCAGAAAATGATTTTTACTATAAAAATACCTCAGAAATTATTTTTTACTATAAAAATACCTCAGAAATTATTTTTACTATGAAAATGCATTGGAAATCATTTTTACAATCAAAATACATTGGAATTGATTTTTACTATAAAAATACCTCAGAAATGATTTTTACTATGAAAATGCATTGGAAATCATTTTTACAATCAAAATACATTGGAATGATTTTTACATATAAAAATACCTCAGAAATGATTTTTTTACTATGAAAATGCATTGGAAATCATTTTACAATCAAAAACATTGGAATTGATTTTACTATAAAAAATACCTTCAGAAATGATTTTACTATGAAAATGTATTGGAAAATCATTTTTACAATCAAAAATACATTGGAATGATTTTTACTATAAAAAATACCCCAGAAATGATTTTTTACTATGAAAATGCATTGGAAATGATTTTTACTATAAAAATGCATTGGAAGTGATTTTTACTTAAAAATACCTCAGAAATGATTTTTTACTATGAAAATGCATTGGAAATGATTTTTACTTTCTATTTCTGAATATCTTTAAATAAATAATAATAATAATTTTCATTCACTTTATTTGGTTTGTTTTGTTTTCTGGTCATTTAATGCCGAAACAAATCATTTTGATAAAAAGTTTCTATGGTTCAAGCTCCTAATATATATATCAAATTGGTATAAATAATTTTCATTAACTCATATTGCTTGGTTTGGTTTGGGTTTGTTTTACGGCATATCAACCCTTTTTGGGTCATTAATGCCGAAACAAGTCATTTTGATAAAAGTTTCTATGGTTCAAGTTCTTAATATCTTCAAATTGGTATAAATAAATTTAATTTGTTTGATTTGGTTCAGTTTGTTTAATGGTATAATAACTCTGTAGGTTATTTAATCTAATCCCAAAAAACTGTTAGAGTGTGAAATAAAAGTTGGTACTCAAGTTTTCTTTACAGGTGTATTTTTTGTGGATGTATTTTATATCCAATTCATAATGAAAAGTCAAAGTGTCTCTTCTAATGAACAAACTATAACAGATTAAATAGTACTGCCACTACTGCCAGGAACAGTCCATTAAGCTGAGGAGGTGTTTGACTGTTTCCACTGCCCAATAGGTAACAATCTGTGACAGTCATTTCCAGGCTGCAGGTTCAATCCTGGTCAAGGGTGAGAGTAACATAGAATTTGATTAATTAACACATAATTTGATAAATTTTTTATTTCTCTCAAGAAGGATAAAATGTTATCCATGCTAGTGTGGGAGTTATTTTCATATTTGCCTGGGGAGTTGTCTGCCCGTTTAGTTTCGCTGGTTCCCGCTAGGGGCCTGGTCTATTTAAGCGGCTAATTTGAACTTCTTGCTCTCTTTGCCGCTGCTCGACCTACGAGACACTATGGGTTAGACTCTGGTCTACCCCCTTCTTGTTGGGGCTTTGCCCCCCGCCCCTTACATTACTGTAAGTGATTTATACAGCATGGACTATTCCTAGTTTCATGTCTGTTGCTTTTATGTTTATCCTTTTACATGTAACTTTGTATTACTTGTGTATGTATGTTCATGTACACCTCAATGTATTATGTACCCTGTTTATTCTGTGCTGTATATAAAATGTTTTGTCTATCAACTTTTGTCGGAGTTTTATCTTCAAGTATTATCACTTTCAATCTTACACTAGTATTCTCAAACAAATCCTTCATATTATTGGTGTTGTAATATCATGATATCTTAAATAAATCATTAGGTGAGATTAGGTTAGTTAAAGTTGTATTATATCTTTACAAATCAACTGTTCTTGAATCTTAAAGTTGTATTATTTATGCTAGGCAATATTTTTAAAAATTATTAATGTGTTTAAAGTTGCATCATTAACTTGTATCCATGGTTATGCTGTATATCTATACAGTCCAACATGTTAGCTGCTATTGCATGCCCCCCCCCCTTTACCACACTAATTTTTAAGATTTTTGAAAGAGTATAAGAATGTTGTTGCTGATAATATCTACAGTAAGTTTAGATCTATAGGTAAATCTATGACCTAATGATAGAATTACAAGTTTATTTTTCAACAATTGTCATATTCAATTCAGATGGTGTATATGATCACAAAATTGTTGACTGATATAAAACTGCGTAAGAGGAGAGAAGAGAGAAGAAAAACGAAAACATGAATAAATTAAATAAAAATTAAATAAATAAACAAACAAAAAACGAAACAAAAAAACAAAACAAAAAACCCTGAAAAAAAAAAAAAAAATAATAAATAAAACGAAAAAACAAAAACAAAAAAAAACGAAAAATAAAAACGAAAAAAAAAAAAAAAGGAAAACAAAAAAAAACGCGAAAAACAAAAAACAAAAACAAAAAACAAACTAAAAAAACGCGAAAAACAAAAAACAAAAAACAACAAACAAAAAAACACCCGCAAGCGCAAAAAATCAACAAACAAAAAACTTATTTACCATGCATCATATTGCATGAAGCACTTAAACATTCTCCACCCACCCTGGAGATTGTATTTGTCCACATTAAAAAAAAAAAATTGTTTAAAAAATAAGAAAAGGGTGCATAATCCATAGACAAAAAAAAAAAAGAAAACCCAATTCTGAGTCAGTTGAAACCGAGTATCTCCATATAAAGTAAAATAATATAGTGAATAAAAATCATCTAATAAGATGTCATCACAACAATTACTATTACAACCTCCAATTTGTCCAGTTTCTGTACTGTCCCTCTGGTCTTCTCTTCTTTTCCACAGTAATAATGACTGCTCATCTTTGCTTTCAACAACATCAGGTTTTGTTCTTTTTCCCAAGGATAAAATAAAGTTTTGATTTTCTGAAAAAATTAAGAGAAATTATTAAAACTAGCAAATATATGCACCCTCCGGGATAAAGTATTTAAGTTTATTATATAATAAAATATCATGTTAAATTAGAAAGGCTAATGAAACTGAATAGAATGCGATAAAAAAGATTTGTAACATTTAGCTCATATTCAATAAGATAAAACCAAACAATTAGAAATCAATAATACTAAGCATATATTTATTAAAATCAAATTTTACGAATCAATATTTGCAAATTAGCCTTCCCATTCACACTATAAACCAGCTATTTTTTGTTGAATATATAAGACAATTGTATGTTATTAGTATGTAGATCATGGTCAAACAGTATTAAGATGTAAAACAATTTATTAAATTGAGGGTTTAAATAAAAAATAAAAATCCATGGAGAATATGATGTAAATGACAAAGGGAAGTGTAACTTGTATAGTAATAATAGTTTTCAGTTACAGACAAACCCACAATCTCCATTATATAAGATAAGAAAACAAAATGGATTTCATTTTAAATATACATTCAGGCACACCAATATTGTGAGGTGATACCAGACAAGGGAAATACTTAAAAAGATCAGGAAGAAAGCTCTAACGTCAGTGTTGATATGGTAGTCGCTATATTATTGTGACATCAAACCTGACAAAGTCTGGTGGAATCGTGAGAGTACTGCTGAGGGGCTCTGGGTTAGTGCGTAATGATGCTTCGGCCCGAAAACCATGCTGGACCCAAGTCATCAATCTGATGAAGCTTTGTTTGGTTGCAAATGCTACTGTGACTAAATAATTAGTCATTTATGAAGATTATTAACGCGTACTTAATGATATTGAGCTTCTATATGACATGTATGCTTAAGGACGATCCTGTGTAAATAGCAGCCATTGTATGAAGATATTACAGAGTGAGATTGTAAAGTAACTCCCATTTCTAATCAA
>CM042179.1:11842129-11852158 GCA_023376005.1 Doryteuthis pealeii | reverse complement strand
AGAAGGGGGAGGAAAAGATCCTCCAAAGGTTAACAGCCCCCCTTTTTTTTTTAGGCACCGCATAATGGAAAAAAAAAAATAAAAAGGGTTTTTGGGCTTGCTATAAAGGTAATAGGGGGGGTCGGGACAATTATATAGGTGCTAGGGCTTGACGTGACCCAAATATCAAAACTTAATTCAGCATTAAGTAAGTAAAGTCGTCGGGGTGGCCTAAAGTCGGGTATCAGCCAATCAGCGGGGGAGTCTATCCCATTTTCACTAGCGCTAAACCACCATCAGTGCCACACTTACCATCAGCTCCTTACTTTACCACACAGATCCCTGTGCTACTCATATGCTGAGTTGGCGAGGGCCGGTATGAAAACTAAGAACCTTGTGGTTTCCTAGCCGAACTCTCTACCGACTGACCCAAAAAGGGTTGATATGCCATAATAGAAAACAACCAACCCGACTGCCATTTGATTGGTAACTGAAATTGAAATTGCTTTAATGAAATGAAATAAACTATTGTTACTTGTCTAACATAAAATCTGTTCAAATCTAACAAGATTTGTCAGCATTTGCTTATAAAATGTTCTTATAATAATTGTAATAGGGCCATTCAATTAAATATAATAGTTAAGATTAAATTGTAATAGGGCCATTCAATAAATATAATAGTTGATTAAATTGTAATAGGGCCATTCAATTAAATATAATAGTTAAGATTAAATTGTAATAGGGCCAATTCAATTAAATATAATAAAGATTAAATTGTAATTCTGATAGATATTTCATTAATCAGAATAAAACTATTTATTATAGAATAAGTTTCATTGCAATTTAAATCTGTTGAATTGTGATAAGTAGATTAAACTAAACTTTTCATCTGTGTAGACGAAACTAGACGGTTAACTTGTTGGATTAATGTCATTTTAGTCTTTTGATTTATTCATTGTGTGCAAAATAATCAGGATTTTTTCTTTTTTTTTTTTTCTTCGTATGTGGCTGAAGCCAATATCTAAAGAGGTGGGGATGTTTAGTGTTTCATAAATATGATGCATGGTAAATAAGTTTTTTTTTTTTTTTTTTGGGGGGGGGGGTCATTATTTTTATTTTTATTTTTTTTTTTTTGTATGTGGCTGAAGACAATATCTGAAGAGGTGGGGATGTTTTAGTGTTTCATACAATATGATGCATGGTAAACATGTTTTTGTTTGTTTGTTGTTTTTTTTTTTTGGGGGGGGTCATTCTTATTATCTCTATATTAGTCAACAATTTTCAATATATTTTTATTTCTCTCCTTGCGTTGAAATATTTCTTTTTGATTGGAGCGAAAGAGTATGCAACTGTCAGTTTTACAAGACAAATAATCTGCATCTGGTTCTTGGCTCCGGTCTGGAAAAAGATTGTATGGAAAACTGGAAATTACCTATGAAGTAGGTCTCATCCTCTTCTTGACACTGTAAGATTTAAAGTTATTATATTGGGTTGGGGAAGTCTTATGACCTTCATGTGGGTACATAAAAGTACTAGACATATTCCGACAAAGAAGTGTAACAACAGACTTTTATTACATGAGCACGTGGAGAAACATTATCGTAATCATAAAAGGGAAATAATATATGGATAGGTGTATTTATTTTTTAAGATAACAATATAATTTTTCCCAATCGGATAATTTGATCTTTGAATTAACTGTTTTTCTTTGTAACAACCTCCCTGTATAATCATTGTTTTTTTGTTTTTTTACGAGATTTTTGATAAACAAAGTTTGGAAATATTTATTTCCATTTCATTTAAGATGGCCTAAACTAATCATGTGACCGTTTTGGTGATACCTAATAAACGTGGTCCGCATTAACACCCTGTAACTTTTTTCTTTGGGGGTGGTTGATGGAGCAAGTCTACTCTATGTAACCAACAACTTTGGAAGAACTTGAAGAATGAATACAATAATTTATTTCTGCCATTCCACAAGAGTTCCTGGGAAGATCAGTTAATGTGATTCCCGAGTGGCTTGAGAGGCTGGGGGCAAATGCTGCTGTCTATATAGAATTTTGAATAAAGCTCCATTTTGTGTGTGTTCTTCATATTCATGTTTTTGTAAGAAATAAATTTTGATTCAGAAATAGGGAGTTACTTTACAATCTCACTCTGTAATAATCTTCATACAATGGCTGCTATTTACACAGGATTCCGTCCTTAAGCATCACATGTCATATAGAAGCATCAATATCATTAAGTACAGCTGTTAATAATCTTCATACAATGACTACTATTTAGTCACAGTAGCATTGCAACCAACAAAGCCTTCATCAGATGATGACTCTGGGTTCCAGCATGGTTTCGGGGCCGAAGCATCATTACCACTAACCCAGAGCCCCTCAGCAGTATCTCACGATTCCACCAGACTTTGTCGGTTTGATGTCACAATATAGGACTACCATATCCACACTGATGCGGTTAGAGCTTTCTCCTGAATCTTTTTTAAGTATTTCCTCTTGTCTGGTATCACCTCCACATATTGTGTGCCTGAATGTATATTTAAAATGAAATCCATTTGTTTTCATTATCTTATTATAATGGAGATTGTGGGTTTGTCTGTAACTGAAACTATATTACTATACAAGTTACACTTCCCTTTGTCATTTACATCATATTCTCCATGATTTTATTTTTATTTAAACCTCAATTATTAATAAAATTGTTTTACATCATTAATACTGTTGACCATATCTACATACTAATAACATACAATTGTATTTATATATTCAACAAAATAGCGGTTTATAGTGTGAATGGGAAGGCTAATTTGCATATTGATCGTAAAAATTTGATTTTAATAAATATATGCTTAGTATTATTGATTTCTAATTGTTTGGTTTTATCTTATTGAATATGAGCAAATGTTACAAATCTTTTTATCTGCATTCTTATTCAGTTTCATTAGCCTTTCTAATTTAACATGATATTTTATTATATAAAAACTTAAATACTTGCACCCGGAGGGTGCATATATTTGCTAGTTTTAATAATTTCTCTTAATTTTTTTCAGAAATCAAAACTTATTTTATCCTTGGGAAAAAGAACAAACCTGATGTTGTTGAAAGCAAAGATGAGCCAGTCATTATTACTGTGGAAAATGAAGAGAAGACCAGAGAGGACAGTACAGAAACTGACAAATTGGAGGTTTGTAATAGTAATTGTTGTGATGACATCTTATTAGATGATTTTTATTCACTATATTATTTTACTTTATATGGAGATACTGGTTTCACTGACTCAGAATTGGGGTTTTCTTTTTTTTTTGTCTATGGATTATGCACCTTTTCTTATTTTTTAACAATTTTTTTTTTTTAATGTGGACAAATACAATCTCCAGGGTGGGTGGAGAATGTTTAAGTGCTTCATGCAATATGATGCATGGAAATAAGTTTTTTGTTTGTTGATTTTTTGCGCTTGCGGGTGTTTTTGTTTTGTTGTTTTTTGTTTTTGTTTTTTGTTTTTTTTAGTTTGTTTTTTTTTGTTTTTTGTTTTTTTTTTTTTTTTTTTTTTTTTGTTTTCCTTTTTTTTTTTTTCGTTTTTTTTTTTTTTTTTTTCGTTTTTTTGTTTTTTTTGTTTTTTTTTTTTTTTTTTTTTTCAGGGTTTTTTGTTTTGTTTTTTGTTTCGTTTTTTGTTTGTTTATTTTATTTATTTTTATTTATTTATTCATGTTTTCGTTTTTCTTCTCTCTTCTCTCCTCTTACCAGTTTTATATCAGTCAACAATTTGTGATCAATATACTCCATTGAATTGAATATGACAATTGTTGAAAAATAAACTTGTAATTCTATCATTAGGTCATAGATTTACCTATAGATCTAAACTTACTGTAGATATATCAGCAACAACATTCTTATACTCTTTCAAAAATCTTAAAAATTAGTGTGGTAAGGGGGGGGGGCATGCAATAGCAGCTAACATGTTGGACTGTATAGATATACAGCATAACCATGGATACAAGTTAATGATGCAACTTTAAACACATTAATAATTTTTTTAAAATATTGCCTAGCATAAATAATACAACTTTAAGATTCAAGAACAGTTGATTTGTAAAGATATAATACAACTTTAACTAACCTAATCTCACCTAATGATTTATTTAAGATATCATGATATTACAACACCAATAATATGAAGGATTTGTTTGAGAATACTAGTGTAAGATTGAAAGTGATAATACTTGAAGATAAAACTCCGACAAAAGTTGATAGACAAAACATTTTATATACAGCACAGAATAAACAGGGTACATAATACATTGAGGTGTACATGAACATACATACACAAGTAATACAAAAGTTACATGTAAAAGGATAAACATAAAAGCAACAGACATGAAACTAGGAATAGTCCATGCTGTATAAATCACTTACAGTAATGTAAGGGGCGGGGGGCAAAGCCCCAACAAGAAGGGTAGACCAGAGTCTAACCCATAGTGTCTCGTAGGTCGAGCAGCGGCAAAAGAGCAAGAAGTTCAAATTAGCCGCTTAAATAGACCAGGCCCCTAGCGGGAACCAGCAAAACTAAACGGGCAGACAAACTCCCAGGCAAATATGAAAATAACTCCCACACTAGCATGGATAACATTTTATCCTTCTTGAGAGAAATAAAAAATTTATCAAATTATGTGTTAATTAATCAAATTCTATGTTACTCTCACCCTTGACCAGGATTGAACCTGCAGCCTGGAAATGACTGTCACAGATTGTTACCTATTGGGCAGTGGAACAGTCAAACACCTCCTCAGCTTAATGGACTGTTCCTGGCAGTAGTGGCAGTAACTATTTAATCTGTTATAGTTTGTTCATTAGAAGAGACACTTTGACTTTTCATTATGAATTGGATATAAAATACATCCACAAAAAATACACCTGTAAAGAAAACTTGAGTACCAACTTTTATTTCACACTCTAACAGTTTTTGGGATTAGATTAAATAACCTACAGAGTTATTATACCATTAAACAAACTGAACCAAATCAAACAAAATTAAATTTATTTATACCAATTTGAAGATATTAAGAACTTGAACCATAGAAACTTTTATCAAAATGACTTGTTTCGGCATTAAATGACCCAAAAAGGGTTGATATGCCGTAAAACAAACCAAACCAAACCAAGCAATATGAAGTTAATGAAAATTATTTATACCAATTTGAATATATATTAGGAGCTTGAACCATAGAAACTTTTATCAAAATGATTTGTTTCGGCATTAAATGACCAGAAAACAAAACAAACCAAATAAAGTGAATGAAAATTATTATTTATTATTTATTTAAAGATATTCAGAAATAGAAAGTAAAAAATCATTCCAATGCATTTTCATAGTAAAAAATCATTTCATTTTTATAGGGTAAATCATTTCTGGGGTATTTTTATAGTAAAAATCAATTCCAATGTATTTTGATTGTAAAAATGATTTCCAATACATTTTCATAGTAAAAATCATTTCTGAGGTATTTTTATAGTAAAAATCAATTCCAATGTATTTTGATTGTAAAAATGATTTCCAATGCATTTTCATAGTAAAAATCATTTCTGAGGTATTTTTATAGTAAAAATCAATTCCAATGTATTTTGATTGTAAAAATGATTTCCAATGCATTTTCATAGTAAAAATCATTTCTGAGGTATTTTTATAGTAAAAATCAATTCCAATGTATTTTTGATTGTAAAAATGATTTCCAATGCATTTTCATAGTAAAAATAATTTCTGAGGTATTTTTATGTAAAAATATTTCTGAGTAAAAATCATTTCTGAGGTATTTTATAGTAAAAATCATCATTCCAATGTATTTTGATTGTAAAAATCACTTCCAATGCATTTTCATAGTAAAAATCATTTCCAATGCATTTTAATTGAACCATAGAAACTTTTATCAAAATGACTTTTTCGGCATTAAATGACCCGAAAAACAAACAAACAAACCAAATAAAGTTAATGAAAATTATTATTTATTTAAATTTTCTAATTTCACCAGATTCTTATGCTCAAGCAGGAGGATCAATCACGGCACGGGACATGCCAAACACCCTGCACTGTCAAACATTTCCTTGTGAGGAGTGTGGAGCTTTCGCTACAATCAGAAAGAAATATTTCAACGCAAGTAATACGGGGGTATCTGTTTTGAGAATACTAATATGGATGACATTATATTCTTCTTGAGAGAAATAAAAAATATATAGAAAATTATGAATCAGGTACAAATACATCCACGAAATACATCTACAAAAAATACACCTGTAAAGAAAACTTGAGTACCAACTTTTATTTCACACACTAACAGTTTTGGCATTAAATAACCCACAGGGTTATTGTACCATTAAACAAATCAAAGCAAACCAATTTAAGTTAAGAAAGTCTGAAATATCAAAATTGGAATATTGCTTCTACAGTGAATATGAAATTCTACATTTATAGTTGTATATATTTATGAAATGAGACTTGATATAAATCATTTTTATATTTCATACTATTGTTCTCGTCTTTATTGTGTATAAATACAACATTCAGGCCACAGAAAGGGGGCTCCAAGTCTGGTGGCATTTATGCTACTTGAGGCCCCCCTTTGAACTAGTGGTAATGATTTTAGTTCCAAAACTACATTTGAATTCATGGGTAATCATCTGAATATGACTTTGTTCAGGTGTTTTCTTTTTAAATTACCTTGAAATGAGCTTACTGTGGCCTAAACATTGTGTATATACACAATAAAGATGAGAACAACAGTCTGAAATATAAAAATTATTCATTTATGCTTCTTGGAGCACCCTTGAGTGAGTGGTAATGATTTGAGCTCCAAAACCACATTTGAATTATTGGGAGATCATCTTAATATGACTTATTTTAAGGTAATTTAAAAAAAAAAACACCTGGACAGAGCCTAAGGTTACTGTGGCCTGAACATTGTGTTTATACACAATAAAGATAAGGATAACAGTCTGAAATATCAATTAGATAGTTTTAGTGGTCTGGATAAGTCAATCTCTTCAATTTTGATGAGTTAGGAAGCCATAGAAAAGTCCATAGTAGACATAGGTATATAAGGAAAAGCCATCTGCACAAGTGAAGTGTGTGTTGAAGCAACTAGCACTAATGTAGAAGCTGCAGTATGCTATCCAGCTGAATAATTGAAGGTGGCTACAATAAACAGATTTCCAATGTAGACAAAACAACCTTGTATTGGCAGATGCCATCTAGGATTTTCATGTCTAGCTTTGACAGGCTAATTCTCTTGTTAGAAGTTAATGCAGATGGTGGGTTTAAAGTTAAAACCAGTGCTCAGTTATCACTCTAAAAGAATTGTAAAACAAAGCCACTTAATCAGGAATGTGTTATATATATATATATATATATAAGGGGCCGGGTTAGCTCAGTCGGTAGAGCGTTCGGCTAGAAACCGCAAGGTTCCTAGTTCGATACCAGTCCTCACCAACTCAACGTACGAGTAGAACAGGATTCTGTGCGGTAAAGTAAGGAGCTGATGGTAGATGTGGCGCTCCACCTCAGATGCCAAAACAATCTCCTTGGTCTAGCGGCCTCTTCAGACAGAAATCACAAAATAAAACCTATATATAAACAACAGTTTGGAAAAATCTGATAAAATGGGGAAAAATGTTAATAGAAAGGTAGATAAACCAATACAAACAATCGATTCAATTAATATTTCATCTTAATTTATTAAAAGACTTTATCAGAATGAGGTAAAAGGGGAAAAGGAAGAAAGAGAAGACAAAGAGATTGTGGACTCATTGCTAAGTTAAAATTTACTTTTTAATTGTGTATCTCCTTGCGTTTTATAATATTATTTTTTATTATTTAGTGATTTAAATTGTCATAACGTTTAATTTCATTGACATTTAACAATATTAATCTTATTTACTTGTTCATTTTTCTCTTCAATATTTGAATAGGTCTTATTGTTTTTCGTTTTTGTTTTAAATGTAATATATGGTGAAATTATAAAATTGTATGTCACCTATTTAAAAAGAAAATTGTACCTGTGGACTTATACTTAGTTAAAACTTAGAAAATATTAATGAAATTTTTTTCTCAGTGTGGTGGACCCGTAGTCAAGTCAGATCATCCACCTGCATTCCCCAAAGTCTCCCAGTCATCTTGCTTCGGCTTGTCACGGATACTTGACTTTGGGGAAGGAGAGCATGCGGTGCATGTCACACAAGCGCACATGTAAAGTAAGGAGTTGATGGTAGATGTGGTGCTCCACATCAGACGCAAAAAAAAAAACAATCTCCTTGGTCTAGTGCTAGTGAAAAGGGGATAGAACCCCTCGCTGATTGGCTGATACCGACTTTAGGCCACCCTGACGACTTTTACTTTTTATGTGCAAAAAAAAAAAAAATCTTATTAAAAATTGGCCTTGTGTCACATCCTGCCCATAGCAGAGTGAGTTGGATAAATAGATACTTCTGACCAAAACTTTTAATGCAAATAAAATCTATTCTTTTATAGAAGATGTACATATCTAAACTCGTTGCTGTCAAGATGTTGTCAATACTCAGTCTGTCTTGTTCTATTTCAAGAATACAGAAATGATTTTTCTTCTAAGAATAACAATTGCGAAAGGAAAACCATTATCTGATTAGTCTTTACTTACTGTACATTATTATATACTGTTACTTGCATATGTTAAAACTATTCAAGAGAATTTAGATTATTGTAGTTATGTTATTATTTACTTGAAAATAATTATAAAGGTCAATTTTAGTATATTCAGGCTTCCATAGCAAAAATAAGTAGACTAAAAATACTGTTTACATTTTTTTGATGGACATGGTGACCCAAGTTCAAATCCTGGACAAAGCTGTTTGCAATTCATATAATGCTAATACCCTTAAGAAAAGTATGAATCCAGCACTTGTGCCTCCAATAAGACAGACTGGACTCTTTAACCTTGGTATGGCAACCAGTCAAGGAGAAGGAAAGCTGAATTCAAACCAAAGGATCACACTTATTATACATCAGTTAGGAAGCGCATGGTGTAATGGTTAAAGTCATGGGAAATGGACTCGCCACCCCGAGTTCAAATCCTGGATGTGGTAATAGCATTTCACTTTGCGCTAATACTCTTGGGAAAGGTATGAATCCTACTCTCCCTCCAGCTATGGATAACTAGTAGGGCAGACTGGGCTCTTTAACCTTGGTTAGGTAACCGGTCTAGGAGAAGGAAAACTCTGAATTAAAACCTGTTGAACTCCGCTTAAGAAATTGACCTTGTGTCACATCCTGTTCGTGCGGAGGGGTTGGTAAATATATATTATACATCAGTCTATGCCAAAGTGTTCCAGATCTCATCTTTGTGTGGAAAGTCTTGAAAAAAAGGTGAATATTTTATGTTAGGCTAGGTTGTGTAACTAGCCTTATCTGCAGGTCAACCACAAATACCCACTTTGACAACCAGAAATTAGGGGTGCAACCTATCTATTGGCGCAACCCATTCGCAAGTGTATATGGTACATTTTTTTTGTGATTGTGATTTAATTATTTTATGTATGTTTAATGTCTGTTTAACTTGTTTCAGTTTTCAGAATGTTTCTAATCTTGAATTTACACATTTATTGTAAATGGTTATTTGCTTTAATTAATTCATTAATATTAGTTTATCACTGTGATATGTTTCATCAAATGTTTTTTGTTTTTGTTTTTGTTTTTTTTAACTATCCCTAAAGTTTTAACTTATATTGACATAATTTGATGTACCTTTTTTTCTTTCTTTTTTCTTTTCTTTTTCTTTTGTTTTTTTCTTGTTTTTTCTGTTTTTTGTTTTCTGTTTTTTTTTGTTTTCTGTTTTTTTTGTTTTTCTGTTTTTTTTTGTTTTCTGTTTTGTTTTTTTTTTTCTGTTTTTTTTTTGTTTTCTGTTTTTTTTTTTTTTTTTTTTTTTTTTTTTTTTTTTTCTGTTTTTTTTTTTTTGTTTTCTGTTTTTTTTGTTTTCTTTTGTTTGTTATTTCTTTTTTTTTTTTCTTTCTTTTTTTTTTCTTT
>CM042179.1:11789629-11837129 GCA_023376005.1 Doryteuthis pealeii | reverse complement strand
TTAAGGCTTTTAACTAAAACAAACTATTCAAAATAAAAGAATTCATTGCTAAATAACGTGCTAAAAATCTCATTCAAATTGGATAATTTCTTGATTTTTGGTAATTTATCTATCTTAAATCTAAAACGGTACAAGTTTTTCATTACTCAATCAGAATCAATCAACTTATTTGATAAGTAGATAAATTGTCTTTGTTTCTCTTTTCTGAAAAATTAAAATAATTTAAGCTGCGAAATAATTCAAATCAGCTTATTTTGTTATAAAATCAAGATTTGTGGGTTAAACTTGCAAATCATTGTCAAAATAAAAACGGAAACTTATTTGGTGGTGATCCATGACAGTTTAACTACAGTGTATGAATGAACTTTTTTGCAAATTAGGTTACAGTTTAAGGGTTTGGGGATTAAGGTTGTTTTTAATTACATATTGCTTAAAAAAAAAATTACTATACATTTAATTGACCATTCAAATTAATTATTGAATCCCATGGTAGGCACATTAGTCTCAGTTGTTGGTTTAGTATTGCAATGTATAATTTCAATTAAACATGTTCTTAAAAAAATATTTTTCAACATTAAATGTATAGTAATTTGGGTTTTTTAAAGCAATCTATTACCTATCTATCTATTATTATATTAAAGCTGAGATTTTCACCTTTCAATCTCTAAAGGTTTTTTTTTCTGGTGAGCTTAATGACATGAAATTTATACTATATTATTCCTTAGTTTTAGCATTACTAAATGTTTGGAAAAAAAACCCCACTTTAATTGGTTCTAATTACTTATAATTTGCAATCCAGTCAAAAACTGACCCATCCCTGTCTTTACATTCTGCATAATTCTATTTTCCTCTCTGGGAAATGGGATAGTGATTAACAGACACTTTTAACAAGTCAACACACGTAATAAAATTCCAATGTCGATTTCCATCTAAATTAGGTCAAACTAGATATACTCAATTGTTGAAAAATCCGTGTTTTTTTTTGTTTTTTTTTAATACAATTCTGGCCCCACGTTTGAAAAGAATTTACCAAAGATCAGGGAATTATCCGATTTTAATGAAATGTTCAGTGTTGATTTAGCAATGAATTAATTTTATAATGCATCAGTTATTTTATTTCAAAACTTTCTGATTTTTTTCAAGTCACTTAACTTTGACCTCCCTATTTTTGGGGTGCAAAATATCGGTGTGGTATATATGTGATTGATACTATTTTCTGCATAAATAAAAAGACTAAAGACAGAAGGTGTGAATAGAAGAAAAAAGTTTTTTAAGAATCTGCTTGGGCATAAAATGAAAATAAAAACTCAAAAATAATTTTTGGAGTATTATTTGGGTAATCTTTTCAGAGTTCCATCCTGGCCTCTTGCCTCAAAAACTGCTAGCCGGTGACTGCTGAAAAAAAAACACCAGCTACGATTGAAGTCCGTAGCCGAAGCAGTGTAAAAAAACTAGGGTTTAGGGTTTGGGTTTAATGGAAAATAAATAAATAATTTGTAATAAAACTTAATTTTAACTAGGGGGGTTTAGGGTTAGGGTTGGGTTTTCAGTGGGAAATGCCTAAGTGATACTGCTTCGGCTACAGACTTCAATCCTAGCTGGTGTTGTTTTTCCAGCAGTCAGCGGCTAGCAGTTTTTGAGGCAGGAAGCCAGGATGCAACTCGACAAAGATTACCATTATTTGTATTATTCAGACTATTGTCCTCGTCTTCATTGTTACCTGTACAACATTTCAGCTGATGCGCCCTCCAGCCTTCTTCAGGTATTTCTTGTCGGACTCGGGAACTTTCTTGTAATTGGGAGCCATCACGGAACTTTGAACCTAACCCTTTATTCAGTCCACAGGGGTATCCTGTTCTCATTCCACTAACCATAGCTGGGGTACAGGTGTTAAGCTGTGTTAATTATTATTCTATGTTACTGCTGCCCCTGACCAGGATTGAACCTGCAGTCTAGAGATAACTGGCATTTAGAACTGTCTTAACCTAACTCCTTTATCTACTAGGATATGTGTTCAATTGTGTCCAATTGAACACATATCCAGTGTGAATTTTTTTCAATCACAAAAGTTACAATTTATTTTATAAAAACTGATTTTAAGTAGCATCTTGGTAAGCATCTTGATCGAAATTGACCGAAAAAAATCGTTTTAAATATATCAAAAATAAATTACATGTGTAATATTATTTTGCTTTTTTACTTTGTTACTTTTTTGCTTTATGTTACTACTTTTCAACTTAGACAAAAATTTGCCCTTAAATAATGGGTTTAATAAATTTTAATTCGTTTTTAAAATGAAAAGCAGATATTTTGGCTGATTCTACTCTAATCCCTACCCTAATCCTAATCATCTAGTATATATATTGTCTAGTATATCAAAGATCAAGTGAAGAAATCTTCCTTACGACTTTGTAGTTTTTCAAATGTCGTAATCTGCAGAGCTCAATATGTGCTCTTATTGTCAGTCACAGAGCAAAAATTATATTAGGAAAAAAATAACAAAGATTTAGATTTTAGCATTATAGGGTATTTTAGCATTATAGGGTATTTAGCATTAAAGGGTATTTTAGCATTAAAGGTATTTTAGCATTAAAGAGTATTTTAGCATCATAGACTCCTCTGGGTTCCCTGAAATAGTCTATTATGTTAAAATTCTAAATCTTCTTTATTTTTTTTCCTGATATATAACACATCTAGCATTAAGCGTGATTCAAAAATAACATAATACAAAGTCAAAATGTTTATAATTTCATTAAGGAAATTGATTTTTCTCATACATCTATTTCTATCTTAGTTTCTTTGTACAATGTTAGTTTAAAATTAGTATTTCTTTATACATGTGTCAGTGATTTTACTTTATTTTAAATTATTTTTCCATACTTTTCTTAAGTTGGCAAAATAATTATTAGTAATGAAATATCTATAAATTTAAAGTTGATTAATATAAAATACTAGTACAGCATATATATTGGCTATATGTAAATTTTCATTTTTTTTTAATACTTTTCTTATGGGAACTTAAAAACTGATGAAAAATAGTTATACAGTAATGAAATATCTATAGGATTGATGAAGAAAAGAAGAAAAATACTAAAGATATTATTTATACTGTCTATGGTTTTTTTTTTTTTTTTTTTTTTTTTTTGTACTATTTGCAGAGTTCCATCCCTGCCTCCTGCCTTAAAAAACGCTAGGCGGTGATAGCTGAAAAAACATAAATGCGATATTTAACACCCTTCCTAAAATATTTTTAAGAGGGGAAGGGTTAAAATATTTACATTTACTTGTCGAAAAAAGACTGGAGGGAGTAAAATATCGCATTTACATTTTTTTTCAGCTATCACCGCCTAGCGGGTTTTTAAGGCAGGAGGCTGGGATGGAACTCTGCAAATAGTACTGTTTTTTTACAAAGATCATTATCAAAATCTTCAAAGCTTTTTTTTGCTTTTTTTTCCTTCTTTTTTTTGCTTTTTTTTCTTTTTTTTCTTCTTTTTTTTCTTTTTCTATTTTTCTTAGTACAGAAAAAGAAGGAAAAAAATCTCTTTCAGTGCAGAAGTGTATGTACTGGTTGAAACACCATGTAAACAAAAAAAAAATGAATATTTGATTTTTTTTTTTTTTTTTTTTTTTTTTTTTTTTTTTTAAGTCAGTTCATGGGTACTTGTTCAAAATTGGTCTCTTCAGGAATGCAAAGAACTGTACACAAAGAATGTTTCATGGAACTAGTTTTAACAGACCAAAACCAATCTGACCTTTTAACAAAAAAAACACTAAAAATGCATTCTTTAAGTCCTAACGTAAAAATAAAATAAAATTTAAAAAAAATTAAAAATAGACCATTTTTATTTGTATTATTTAGATTTTTGATCTCATCTTTATAGTTATTCTAGCAACAGCTACCCGCGTCGCCTGGATAGAGGGGGATTTTTTAAGTTAGTCCCGCAGATCCATTATTACTGAATCATGAGTTGAATCTTCGTCAGATGCCCCATTTAAATCCCTATGTAAAAAAAAATAAACCTTACATTGATCCAGCTACTCTGAAAAGAAATGTTAATGTCTACTATCTAAAATATTAAATGAAAAAAAAAAACATCCATGCTGTTATCATTTAAATTTTATTTTTTAATTATCTTCACGATTATAAATCAAATCTCTATTATTTTTGCTCAAAAACCAAGCCCTGGTGATATTTAATGTGTATATATATTTAAGTCGAACTCTGGAACCTTTGAGTATATAACAATAAAGAAGAGGATAACCATCTGAAAAATCTAGATAATACAAATTATCAAGTCTCATCTAAAAAAATTAATGCAAATAACATTTTGTAGGAATGGTTTAGTTCAGTCCGACTAGGAACCACAAGGTTCGATACTGGCCCTCACCAACTCAGCATATGAGTAGCACAGGGACTGTGTGGTAAAGTGAGGAGTTGATAGTAGGTGTGGTGCTCCAACTCAGATGCCAAAAGCAGTCTTCTTGGTCTAGCACTAGTGGAAAGAGGATTGACTCCCTCGCTGTCTGGCTGATACTCACACGAGGCCACCCTGAAAATTTTACTTTATTATAAAATTTTTTTTTTTTGTGATTTGGAGTTAAACTTTAAAAACTCATCTGTGATCTTAATTAGAACAAAACAGTATTATTTGGAATATTCAGGTATTTCTTGTCAGACTCGGGGACCTTCTCAAACTCTAGTTTGAGAAAGTTCCCGAGTCCGACAAGATATACCTGAAGAAGGCCAGAGGGCACCTCGACCAAACATTGTACAGATAACAATAAAAATGAGGACAATAGTCCAAATAATACTAATTATCAAGCCTCATCTCAAAAATTCAGAGAAAAAGAACAAAACAGTAGTATTATTATGTTGTCAATTTTTAATTTCATTTAAGTGTAAAAATAGTTCTTTTTTTTAATATTGTGCACAATATTGTGACGATGTATATTGTGAACATTTCTTTGCCTTCCTGAACAGACATCTATTCTAAGTCAGTACATCTATGCTTCTATAAATGCCTGTTATTTGTATCCATATTATTTTATAGCTACAATGCTGTAACAAACAAAAACTTTTCTGCATTTTGATGTGTTAATATCTCAAATCTCTGGAAATGTTTCAACAAATTTTAGATTCTTTTGCTTCAAGTTTTTATTACCATTAGGTAAAGTTTTGACAACAAAAAAAATCAAACTCATGATTTTGTTCATTAACATTTGGGTTAAATCGAACTTAACAGACCTAAATTCCACCATCGTATGTCACCCCTCTAAAAGACAAACAAATACCAAAAATCAGGGAATTAACTGAATTTAATGAAATTTTCAGTGTTGATATATTAATGAATAAGAGATATAATGCACTAGTTATTTTATTTAAAAACTTTTACATTTTTTCAGGTCAGTTAACTTGTATCTTTGAGACTCTGTATTATGCCTCAAAGATATGTGGTTCAAATTAACTGACCTGAAAAAATGTAAAAGTTTTTAAATAAAATAATTGGTGCATTATATCTTTTATTCATTAATATATCAACACTGAAAATTTCATAAAATTCGGTTAATTCCCTGATTTTTGGTTGCTTTTGTTTTGTTTTTTTTTTTTTTTTTTTTTTTTTTTTTTTTTTCTGTGAGGTAACATACGATGGAGGAATTTAGGTCCATTAAGTTCAATTTAACCAACATTTGTCCACCAATGTCTAATGTTCTTTATTTATTTAATCTTTTTTGTTATATTATTTATAATTTCAATCATTTTGATCTAATTTAAAAAATAATTTAAGATTTAAAAGTAATAAGATTCTTTCTAGTTTACAAACTAAATTTAGTTTTAGTTGCTACTTAAACACTTAGAATTACACAAATTTACAAGGTGTATGATGTACCCTGAATTACTAATAATTTAAAGGTATATGTGTACACAGAGATGCTGATAGGTACCCATCATGTCTCTCTGACACATACAAATTTAAAAGGATGCAGTAAAATCATATCTATGCATCCTAGAGACAAAATTTTTCCATTAAAAAATCTCTGTTGGCCGTGGGTGGCGACCCGTGATGCTTAAGGATAGAGCCCGGGTGGATTAGCAGTTCATGGCATGC
This sequence comes from Doryteuthis pealeii, assembly GCA_023376005.1. Classification (NCBI taxonomy): domain Eukaryota; kingdom Metazoa; phylum Mollusca; class Cephalopoda; order Myopsida; family Loliginidae; genus Doryteuthis; species Doryteuthis pealeii. The sequence continues at coordinate 11,831,022 of CM042179.1, read as the reverse complement.
AATACTCCACTTTGGCCCTATCTTAGGCTAGACGGGCGGTTGGAGAGGCCCCCTCCGATCAATCGGCTGGTCACGTCAAGCCCTAGCACCTATATGATTTTCCCAACCCTATTGCCCTTATTGCAAGCCCCAACCCCTTTTTATCATATGGGTGCTAGAAGGCGGTGACTGAGGGCCTACATGTCCTGGGAATGACATTAAACTCTATCTGATGGTGAGGTTCCAGTTTTGGAAGTTTGGGGAATGTGGAGCACCCCTTCATCACCATTGCTCCCTGGTCCACTCTGACCCGGAGTGGTAGTACCTGTTAGGGTCCCATCTATGGGTTAAATAGAAAAACATGAGTTTATAAACAAAATTGTATAATGCATTAAGAATGAACTTATTTTACAACTTTGTCAGCATTAAATAACCTATCGAGGTTGATTTGCCGTAAAACAAAACAAACCAAACCGTCCTTCTCTGTTATGCTTGCATGCACTCCTGGAAGGATTCTTCTGGGATTCTCTGTCATCACGGCTTTTTTTTTTATGTCATGCACATCCTCAAAACGGGTTCCCTTGAGTATGGAAGGTTGTTCCAGCACAGTAATGTTCTTCTGGGCCAGGAACTCACGGATACTCAGGGTAGTTTGGGTAGGTTCGTTGTCATGGTGAAGCACCCATGAGTTGTCCTGCCACATCTCTCGCCTCTTCTTGTGCAAACATGCTTGGTTGATTTTCTGGCCCAGTGAACAGTTTGAAATAGATCTTTCGTGATACCAATCCTGGAACTTTTTCCGACATACCTTGTAGTAGATTTGTTTTTCATAGACATTAAAGATTTGAATGGAATTTTTAGAGTTTTAGTTTCTAATAAATGAACACTTCTTAAACCAAATTTCAACCCCCAACTCTTAGAGCGCCCTGTCAGCTGGGGCGTTAGAATGCACCGACTGCACCTCTGTAGAGGGGTAAACCCCCCCCCCAAAAAAAATGGGGCCACCTGTTAGCCGTGGGTGGCGACCCGTGATACGTAAGGACAGGATCCTGGTGGCTGAGCGGTCTGTGGCTTGCAACACTCCACTTTGGCCCTTACTTGAGCTAGACGGGCGGTCAGAGGGGCCCGATCCGATCAATCGGCTAGTCACGTCATGCGCTAGTACTTACTGTCAATTGTCCCGACCTTACTACAATATATTTATTGATAAAATACATAATTATCAATACCCACCCCAGTTTACAAATAAGTTCTAGAAGGCGGTGGCAAGGGTTAATCAGTCTAAGAGATTCATGATTTCAACATGGCTGTGCACCCCTGACTTTTCGCTATTCGTGGGTAGAGAAATCGATGGAACACGGGTGCTTGCAGTCACAATCAGATTGAGTATACTATTCTTGTATCCATATTATTTTATGGCTACAATGCTGTAACAAACAAAAACTTTTCTGCATTTTGATGTGTTAATATCTCAAATCTCTGGAAATGTTTCAACAAATTTGTCTTGCCTAGGCGAATGGGTTTCCCCCTTGGTAAGTCCCATAGACAATTAGTTGCAGTGGACTCCGCTGGTGGATAGGGAACAGGAATGATGAAAATTTAAAAAAACAATTATCATGGTGCCAACAAACAAAACCATAAAAAGATTTCATAAAGACCTTTCCGAGTCGTCAGATTCTGAAACAGAAAATAATGAATTTACCAAATTTATTGTAATAGAATCACTGGAAACAACACCACTCAAAGAATTGTCACTTTTTCTTATTGAAAGGGTGATAACTAGCAGATGTAATCCTAAAACTGTAAAAAAAACTCAGAAATGGAAACCTTCTAGTGGAAGTTACTGAAAAGAAACAATCCCAAAACTTATTAAAAATGGACAAGTTCCATACGTATAAATGTAAAGCTTACCCCCATGAGAGGTTGTGAACACCTCTAAAGGGGTAATCAGAAGCCAAGAACTTGGGCTAGAAACCGAGGAAGAAACGAACACAGCATTGAGAAAACAAGGTGTTATAGAACACAAAAGAATAACTATTAAAAAGAATGGTGAAAATATACTTACCAACACATACATGCTCACCTTCAACTCTCCCACAATTCCCAAACAAATAAAAATAGGTTTCACAATTGAAAAGGTGGAACTCTGTGCCAGCTCCTTTACAATGTTTCAAATGCCAGAAATTTGGACATCATAAAGACTCGAGGGCAACAAGTGTGTGGCAAATGTGGAGAAAAGGATCCGTCTCATTCGGAAGATGAATGTCAAAATGATAGGGAGTGTGCAAATTGCCATGGAAATCATCCTGCGTACTCTAAAACATGTGATGTATACAGGAGGGAGGCTGAAATACTCCATGTGAAACATCAAAAGGGTATATCCTTCCCAGAATCCAGAAAGATTGTTGAGTCCTACATGGGAACACGATCCTATGCTAGTGTGGCTCAAAGAATCAATGAAATAAATCAACCAGAAAAAAAAATATCAAGAAAATAAATACCTTGAACTTATAAATAAATTATTAAACTTAAGTGCAAGCGAGTGGCGAAGTTTCCAGGAACAACTGAAAAACACCTACCGCGAAGCTCAAGAAGAGACCAAAAGCGAACCCCAAAGTAAAGAAACGGAACCAGGTTTTGAACCAAATTCTTCAGTCAGCTGACCAAAAGCCAAACCCCATAGATCCCCGATACATCCACCAAGACGAAATCACAGTAAACATCTATTCTATTTACATCCCACCCCATTAATCCATAAACGAAACTACGCTAACCAAATTAGTAGACCAAATCCCTAAACCCCACTTATTACTAGGTGATCTTAACAGTCACAACACTATATGGGGGTGCCTGAAAAAAAAGTAATAAACAGCAATAACCTTTGCATCTTAAACAGCAAATCTCCAACATATCTCAACCCATCTACCAGTTCCTACTCAGCTATCGACGTCTCTTTATCTGACCCTTCAAGCTACATGGATTACATATGGAAAGTCCATAATGATCCTTGTGATAGTGACCATTTCCCAATAAAACTTGAAATCTCTCAACCCATTCAAGACAACAACAGACCTCCCTGTTGGAAAACAAATAAAGCCAACTGGCAAGAATTTAAGACATTATGCAATAGTAAACTGGTTCAGGATCCAAACAACACAGATCTAATAAAACACTTATCATATGGGTGCTGCAGAGGGGTAAAACTCACCCAATGGGGCCACCTGTTGGCCATGGGTGGTGACCCATGATGCTTAAGGATAGAGCCCGGGTGGATTAGCAGTTCATGACATGCAATACTCCACTTTGGCCCTATCTTAGGCTAGACGGGCAGTCGGAGAGGCCCCATCCGATCAATCGGCTGGTCACGTCAAGCCCTAGCACCTATATGATTTTCCCAACCCTATTGCCCTTATGGCAAGCCCCAACCCCTTTTTATCATATGGGTGCTAGAAGGCGGTGACTGAGGGTCTACATGTCCTGGGAATGACGTTAAATTCTATCTGATGGTGAGGTTCCAGTTTTGGAGTTTGGGGAATGTGGAGCACCACTTCATCACCATTGCTCCCTGGTCCACTCTGACCCGGAGTGGTAGTACCTGTTAGGGTCCCATCTATGGGTTAAATAGAAAATCATGAGTTTATAAACAAAATTGTATTATACATTAAGAATGAATTTATTTCACAACTTTGTCAGCATTAAATAACCTATCGAGGTTGATTTGCCGTAATACAAAACAAACCAAACCGTCCTTCTCTGTCATGCTTGCATGCACTCCTGGAAGGATTCTTCCGGGATTCTCTGTCATCACAGCTTTTTTTTATGTCATGCACATCCTCAAAACGGGTTCCCTTGAGTATGGAAGGTTGTTCCAGCACAGTAATGTTCTTCTGGGCCAGGAACTCACGGATACTCAGGGTAGTTGGGCAGGTTCATTGTCATGGTGAAATCTCTCAACCCATTCATAATAACAACAGACCTCCCTGTTGGAAAACAAATAAGGCCAACTGGCAAGAATTTAAAACATTATGCAATAGTAAACTGGTTCAGGATACAAACACAGATCTAATAAAACACTTCACAGAAACCCGAATTTCAATAGCAAATGTAACCATCCCAAAAACCTCACCCTCAAACAGACCCAACACACCCTGGTTCAACAATGAATGCAAAACAGCAATCCAACTGCGAAATGCTGCCCTCCGCAAATTCAATAAAGAACCCTCAACTAGCAACCTAAACTCTTTCAAACTGTTCAGGCAAAGGCTCGGAGAATCATCAAGCAAGCCAAAAAGATCAATTGGCAAAATTATGTAAACAGACTTAATTCTTCCACTAAAAAAAAACACAGTCTGGAAAATGATTAAAAAAATTTCTGGAAAAATCCAGTCAACTCCTCTTAAGCACCTGATTAAAGATAACATTGAAATCACCAAATAAAAGATATTGCCGTTACACTGGCTGAGACCTTCTCAACAAATTCCTCCTCTAAGAATGCCAACAAACAATTTCTCAACCACAAAACTAAGACTGAAAAGCAGAAGCTTAATTTCAAATCAGAAAACACCGAAAGCTTTAACGGACTCTTCTCATTGCTAGAATTAACAGAAGCCATCCAAAAATCCCACAAAACCACAGTCGGCCCAGATGAAATGTACTCTGAATTTCTCAAATAACTACCCCCAAAATCTTTGGACTATCTATTAAATGCTCTAAATGACATCTGGAAAAACAGCAGATTTCCAGAGTCATGAAAATTAGCTACCATCATCCCTATACCTAAAGCAGGAACCGCCCTGTCGGCTGGGGCACTAGAATGCACCGACTGCACCTCTGCAGAGGGGTAAGACTCCCCCAATGGGGCCACCTGTTGGCCGTGGGTGGCGACCCGTGATGCTTAAGGATAGAGCCTGGGTGGATTAGCAGTTCATGACATGCAATACTCCTTTGGCCCTATCTTAGGCTAGACGGGCGGTCGGAGAGGCCCCTCCGATCAATCGGCTGGTCACGCCAAGCCCTAACACATATATGATTTTCCCAACCCTATTGCCTGTGGGATTAAAAGGCAGACTACCAGCCCCTTTTTATCATATGGGTGCTAGAAGGCGGTGACTGAGGGCCTACATGTCCTGGGAATGACATTAAACTCTATCTGATGGTGAGGTTCCAGTTTTGGAGGTTTGGGGAATGTGGAGCACCACTTCATCACCATTGCTCCCTGGCCCACTCTGACCCGGAGTGGTAGTACCTGTTAGGGTCCCATCTATGGGTTAAATAGAAAAACATGAGTTTATAAACAAAATTGTATTATGCATTAAGAATTGAATTTATTTCCTAACTTTGTCAGCATTAAATGACCCACCGAGGTTGATATGCCATAAAACAAACCAAACCTAAACCAGGAAAGAACAGTCTTCATCCATCAAACTATCGTCCAATAGCATTAATGAGCTCTCTCTGCAAAACGATGGAATGTACGGTTAACAAAAGGTTAGTTTGGTTCCTTGAATCCAACAACATTTATACCAAATCCCAATGTGGCTTCAGAAACCAAAAATCAACAATGGATCATGTGGTCAGGTTAGAAACCTCCATAAGAGAGGCAAACATCCCAAAACAACATCTTGTAACAATATTCTTTGATCTAGAGAAGGCATACAAGACGACTTGGAAGTATGGTATCATGAAGGACCTACATCACATGGGATTAAAAGGCAGACTACCAAACTTTATACAGACAGAAAATTCCGAGTCCAAATCGGATCAACCCTGTCAGACTTACAAAATTAAGAAGAGGGAGTCCCTCAGGGGAGTATACTATCAGTAATCCTCTTCAACATAAAAATAAACAGCATTACCAATTGTCTGAATCCTGGAGTTGATAGCTATTTATACATTGATGACTTCTGCATAACATCTAGATCTAAATACAAATGGGCAATCATAAACGGCTTAAAAATTTCCAAAGCAAAAACACAATGTGTGCGTTTTTGTCAATTAAGAAAAATGCACAACAACCCTACATTAAAGCTGGACGGATCGGAAATTCCCGTCGTTGAACAATATAAATTCCTCAGCATTATTTTTGACAAAAAATTCTCTTTCATCCCTCACTTAAAATATTTAAGAGATAAATGTAGCAAAGCAATGAAACTCCTCCGTGTAGTAGGTCACAAAGACTGGGGTGCAGACCAGCAAATCCTACTAAATTATATTGAACCTTAATCCGCTCAAAAATAGACTATGGCTGCTACATATATGGAGCAACCAGAAAATCCTACCTGAAATCATTAAATACAGTACACCATGAAGGATTGAGACTCATCTTGGGGGCTTTTAGAAAATCCCCAGTGGAGAGCCTTTACTCTGAAGCTTATGAACCACCACTAAAACTTAGATTTACAAAATTAGGTCTACAATACTACACTAAAATCAAATCACTTCCAACCAATCCTGCTCATGACTGCATTTTCAACCTCAAACAGCAAACCCTATTTAACCAAAAAGAAAAGGCCATAAAAAACATTTGGACTCCGCATGAAACCGATACTGGAAGACGCGGACATCTCACTAACAAACATCCATGATACCGTACAGCTAAGCTCTCCCCTCTGGCTTCTTAAACAGCCAGTAGTGATCCTTGATCTAAGCAAATTCACTAAAAAGAATACTAATCTATCACGAAAAACTCCACAACATTCAGGAAAAATATCCTAACTACTCACATATTTATACAGATGGCTCCAAAGACAGCAATAGAACCGGATGTGGAATAGTTTTCAACAACAAAACCATGAAAAAAATGCCTTCCAAAAGAAGCCTCCATGTTTACTGCTGAGGCCAGTGCAATAGATCTCGGACTTAACATTGTCTCAACTAGCAACTTGAAAAAATTAATTATTCATTCAGACTCCATTTCTGTTCTACAATCTATTAAAAGTAGAAAACTTGATAACTCTTAATCACTAAACTTTTAAACAAACTTAACTCCATAGCAAAAAAGTGATATTTTGCTGGATACCAAGCCATATAGGAATCCAAGGAAATGATAAAGCAGATCATTAGCTAAATCTGCACTTGACATGATACCAGACAAAAACTACAAAATACCATACAGTGATCTTAAACCAAAAATCAAGCAAATAATGACAATCAAATGGCAGCAATTATGGGATGAAAATCCCCACAGCAAACTCTACAAACTACAGCCCAACTTAAAAGAAAGGACACTTGATCCTAGTAATACCAGAAGAGAAGAAACCACTCCTTCATTTTAAAAGAAGAACCTCCACCTAAATGTTCATGTGGAAACCGATACACAATAAAACATTCTGATTGAATGCACACACTTCTCCCACACTCAAAGTTCTACAATGTTAACTTCATGGACAAACTATTTGGAAAAATAGATCCCAAGAGGATATTAAACTTTTTGAAAAGAACTGGCCTCTTATCAAGGATGTAAGGTTCATAGACCTACAAAAATCACCCACTCACTCTCTTGATGTTAAAATTCTCAACAGAAAGCTTGATTACAGCAAATAAACCCCCACACTAGATTAACCCACTCCTTCATTTTAAAAGAAGAACCTCCACCTAAATGTTCATGTGGAAACCGATACACAATAAAACATATTCTGATTGCATGCACACACTTCTCCCACACTCAAAGAAAGTCCTACAATTTTGACTGCATGGACAAACTATTTGGAAAAATAGATCCCAAGAGGATATTAAACTTTTTGAAAAGAACCGGTCTCTTATCAAGGATGTAAGTTCATAGACCTACAAAAATCACCCACTCACTTTCTTGATGTTAAAATTCTCAACAGAAAGCTTGATTACAGCAAATAAACCCCTATACGTTTTTGAATACCTAATTACCAATAGAAGATATTCGGCATAAAATAACCCAAGGGGTTGACATGCCGTAAAACCCAACCAAACCAAACCCAACTCTTAGGTTGTAAGAGCTCTACACTGTTAACACAGGTTTGTGCCCGAGGAATTTTTTTTTTCTGCTTATGTGGATGAGCAAGATTTTCTAGGATTTGGATTGAGAGAGTAACTGAAAAAAATTGAAGTAGCTTTTTTTTTTGGTTTCCAGAATTTTCTATAATATGAGGCTAGGATAGAAATAAGCCGACTTTGGGACAAAATTAATTTTAAATTAAATTTTTTTTTTTCAATATATTTAAAATGAACTGAAGTAAATGACATACTAAATTAGAATTTTTTTTTTTTTTTGTATGTCTATTTTTAGCTTTCTTTTTTTTTTTTTTTTTTTTTTTTTTTCTTTTTTTTTTTTAAGAATATTTTTTAAAGTCTTTATTTTTTAACAAATTTGACTATTCTCCAAGAGAGGGTTACTTTTTAAATTTCAAGGTCTTTTGGAGAATATTTAAATCTATCTATTTATATATATTAGAAAAAAATTTTGTAAGTTTTCTCTTAAAAAAAAAATCAATTTTTAAAAAGTCATTTTTTTTACTTTGGGGTGCAAAATGAATTTTAAATTAAGTGTCTTTCAATATATTTAAAATGAACTGAATTAAGTGGATTTCTAAATTAGAATTTTTTTTCGTAAATTTATTTTTAGCTTTCTGTTTAAAAAATTAAGTCTTTATAGTTAAATTTGTTAAAAAAAAAAAAAATTTTTTTTAACAAATTTAACTATAAAGGAGGGTTTTTTTGTTTTTTTTAAACTTCAAGGTCTTTTAGAGAATATCTATTTATATATATCTATATAAATCTATAGTGTGTGAAGAACATATTAGTCACTGCAAATGCTTAAGGATTTACAGAAGGAAAAAAAAAAATCTGATGTTTACACATTTCTTTTGCCCCTGGAAACATTGACAGACTATAAATATTTTCCCTTATAGAGCAAAAACTTAAAAGATGTGGATAAAAGCAATTCTCCAGTATCGGTAAGACCATTCTTTTCTAGCTGAGTCGTTCAAATGTTGATTCATACTGATGGCTTAATTGCATGAGTTTGAACATAAGCTGGTGAAAGGTGTCTGTCTTGTCTTAACTTGTTGTGCTTATAGGGTTGGTTATTCCTTTACTGAGCGCCTGTCTAAATTCCTTTAGCATAATTCTTTTAGATGTTATCTCAGTGCTTACTCACCGCTTTTATTAGTGTAATATGGTGGCCGCCAAAAATGTCAAACTCAAAAGGTCAATCGCATGAACTCTTATTAAGGGGCTAGAGGCAGTTGCCGGATACTTGAGAGATATGAAAAGTAATTATTGGGACCATTTCGATATTGTTCTAACTGGCATGAAAAAGAGGAACAAAAGCAAATGAACATTTACGTACTAAAGAGAAGAAAAAAATATATATTCATCCAACCTCTTGGGCCTTGAGCAGGATGTGACACAAGGTCCGTTTTTAAGTTGAGTACAGCTGTTCTGAATTCAGTTTCTCTTCTCCTAGACTGGTTACTATACCAAGGCTAAAAAAACCAAGTCTGCCCTACTATTTACCTATAGTTAAGGGTGGGGAGAACAGATGGATTCATGCCTTTCTCAAGGCATGAAGTAAAATGTAAACAGGCTTGTCCAGGATTTGAACTTGGGTCACCAATTCCATTTCCTATGACAGTAACTGTTACACAAAAGTGCCTCCAAAAGAGAAAAAATAGTTTAATATTGCTAAAGAAGAAAAGAAAAATAGACCACGGCAGTGTATAAGTAAAGATGGAAGAAAATAACAAACAAATATTATTTGTCTGAATTTTTTTAGATGAAGCCTGATGTGTATAATTTTGATTTTTCGGACTGTTGTCCACATCTTTATTGTGGTATGTAAAAATACCTGAGGAAGATTGAAGGATACAGCGGCCAAGACATTGTCTTTTTTACATACCACAATAAAGATGAGGACAACAGTCTGAAAAATCAAAATAATATGCATCAAGCCTCATCTCAAAATTTCAGACAAATAAGATCTTTTGTTTGCCTGAATTTTTGAGATGAGGCTTGATGTGTATAATTTTGATTTTTCAGACTGTTGTCCTCATCTTTATTTTGGTATGTAGAAACACCTGAGGAAGGCGGGAGGATATAGCAGATGAAACATTTTTACATACCACAATAAAGATGAGGACAACAGTCTGAAAAATCAAAATAATACGCATCAAGCCTCATCTCAAAATTTCAGACAAACATTGTTTATTTGCCAGAATTTTTGAGATGAGACTTGATAATTTCTATTATTCAAATTTTTCAGACTGTTGTCCTCATCTTTATTTTGGTATGTAAAGACACCTGGGGAAGGCAGGAGGATACAGCAGCTGAAACATTGTGTTTTTTACATACCACAATAAAGATGAGGACAACAGTCTGATGAAATTGAGCAGTTTGCAATATCTGATATTGAATTTAGAACAATATTTCTTTATTTTTCTTACAAGAATGTTGTTTGAGAAAATCTGCTCAAACAAGATTCTGGTAAAAAAAAAATATTGTTCTAAACAAAAACAAAAAAAAACACTGCGATTTTTAAACTTGGGCATTAAAATTCACTACATCTTTTTCATGTTTTGGAATATTTTGTCTTTTTTTTCTGGGAATTGGAAATTTAGTTGATTCAGAGGAATTCCTTACTTGTGTCAGTTGTATTTTACTGGAGACTGAATTGGTTTTATGTTCAAACACGCACAGGAGACAGGAAATTAGATTATAGGCCTAAAAGATGGCCTGATGATTTTATAGATTTTAAGGCATCGATTTAGCTGTTATATTTTTTTTCACAAGGATAGCGCAACATCTTGTTTTGCGAGCAAATACGAGGGAGAGCCAAAAATTATCCACACTTTTACCATCACGTCATATCTTTATTATTATCACAATGCGTTCTGCACATACGTACTTGTAATTGGCACTATTGTGCTCATGTGTGAAGAATAATTAAAGTTCCAATTACCGTCGAACTGGGAAGACAAGGCAACAAACGGTTGTAACTCAAATACAAACCCGAATGCTACAAAGTCCACTGCAAAATGACAAAGTATATATAAGACTCCACAATGTCATTCAAATCAAGCAGTCAAGCAGAACTCAAGGAATGGAATCACCCAGATTCATGAATGGATCATTCTTGATTCCTATTTATACCAGCTGTCTTGGACACTGCTTGAGTTGTATTTAATTAGCTGCTGTTATTAAAACCAACAGTAGACTAACTGACTTCAATAATGTGATCAAAGTTTGAATGTGATCGTACCATTTTGCTTGTCTTTACAGTGTAAACATAGCTGCTATTCATTGGAGGCTTTTAGCATTATTGTGCTAAAAGCTTCCGATGAATTTCAGCCCCTTTCAACCAAAGAAATTAGGTCACTTCCTTGGTGCTAGTGGAGTGGCTGTTTTTACTGTAAAGACAGCAAGCAAAATGACACAATCAGGTTCAAACTTCGGACTTCCATGTTTAAGATTAAACAAACTCAAGAGATGGTAATAGCAAACCAGCAAGTTATCATCGATGAGGTATCTTGTTCTCTGCAGATTAGTCATGGTTCTGCCTATCAAATCATTTACAATGATTTCAGCTTCTATAAAACAAGAGTGTAGAGAATTTTTGAATCTCCCTCGTAGAAGCAGTGTTTTGTATTGGTAAAACCCTAAATTAACATGGGTGCTCAGAAACTTAATTTTGTAGTGATTTTTTTAAAACTAGATGGAATATTTAACTATTGATATCATGTGGCAACAGATATTTTATGGCAATTTCATAAAATGATGTTGATACGATGAGAATATCAAAGGAGATTATGATACGATAGGTCATTTTAAGGAACAAGGAACCAGGCTGAGCAGTTAATTTCATTGTTTTTGTTTCCAGCAAACAGGCATTCTTTCTGTCCCGATGTGCATGCATATTTTTGTAAAATGATGTCTTGTGATCTGTGTCAATTGCTGTAGTACATGATGTTTTGGGTCAATTTCTGCCATGTTTCATGTCGATTGCTTGTAGATATTTGAAAGTTGTCATAGACTGGCACACACTTTTTTTTGGTCTATCATGAGACCATTGTCATTCAGGCACTTACAGGAATCAAAGAATTGTGGATTGTTTTTTTGTTTTTTTTTGTTTTTTTTTTTTTTAAATTTATTTTTTTTTTTTTTTTTTATACTAAGATCTCTTTGCCTGATGTAAAATTCGAAATTGCCACATCCAGTAAACATGGATATTTCATTTTTCATGGAGGCCAGTCACTGTGTATTTTGCTTTTTAAAACCTTTATGTTGGAAGGACAGTCCTGAGAGGTGGTTTGTTTTTTTGATGTTGATAAAGGAAGGAAAAAATAATGTAAAAATACAAGTAATAATTGTTAGGATATTTGCCTCTCATCCCACTTATGAGGGCGTGACACAAGGACATTTTTATGTGGGCCACCCACAAGCCAAAACTCGTGCGTGGTATGTGGAAAAAATTGCGTCAATCCTGTCGGCATTCCCCCCAAGGGGGGCGCTGGGCAATAAACCCAGCCCTTCCCCTTTAAATCAAGGGGGCAGGTATTGCCTGGGGGGATGGCCCCCTGGGATCGACTCTGTTAATTTAACACACCAGTCCAGTGGCCGAAGCACACCGGGCCCCCACCCCGAAGGACGGGTTGTTGCAAGTAATAATTGTTAGTATTTATGTTTTTACATACAAATAAAATACAGAACACAGAATGAGCGCCTATATGATTTTCCCAAAACTGTTGCCCTTATGGCAAGCCCCAACCTTTTTTATCATATGGGTGCTAGAAGGTGGTGGCTGCGGGTCTACATGTCCTGGGAATGACGTTAAACTCTATCTGATGGTGAGGTTCCAGTTCTGGAGGTTTGGGAATGTGGAGCACCCCTTCATCACCATTGCTCCCTGGTCCACTCTGACCCGGAGTGGTAGTGCCTGTTAGGGTCCCATCTATGGGTTAAATAGAAAAATGTATTTATAAACAAAAATTGTATTATCCATTAAGAATTGATTTATTTCAAAACTTTATCGGCATTAAATGACCCACTGAGTTTGATATGCCGTAAAACAAAACAAACCACAGAATGAAAATGCAAGATCAGGTTGGAAGGTTTTATTTAACACAGGGTAAAGAATGCTTCTACCCTAAAAAAAAGTGACTTAATTAGCTCAACTGTGTGCACGTGTGTCTTGACCGCACATACCCCAATCCAAAAGTGTCATGGCAGAAACCCCAGTAATCACCTACCGATCAAGGGAAGTAACTCTAGATTTTGTTGGGTCTGAACCTAACAGTATTAATTATGACAGCAGTGATAGAATTAGTCATAATAGGAAGTAGACTAAAGAAAATTCATATTTGAAAAGATGAATTTGAAAATGAGGAAGGGGAGGATTGTAACATGGTGCCCCCAAAACAATGTCAGTGCCCATCTATGGCTGACATGACCAACAGGTTGAGGTCAAAGGGACAATCACATGTTTAAGGGGCTAGAAGCAGTTATGGGGAAAAGTGTGTGGGGGGGGGAGTATGCCCTGCATCTGATGGTGAGATTCCAGTTCTATTGTCCATTACTCCCAGGCCCACTTTGGGCTGGAGTGATAATACATTGATTGATTTTAATGGTGTGCTAAACTATCTTGGGTTATTTTATGCCTAAAGGTTATGGAATCCTGTTCATTTGACGTTCAATTAAAAAATTTTTGTATAATTGTTAGTTAAGCATTTTTTTGTTGGGGGGTGAATCCATAGGGTGCCCTGCAGGGGATACAGTTATATCGTGTATCCACAAACACTGACACACATCACCCCTGGGGGGGGGTCCAGTGTACTTCGGCCACTGGACCGGTAAAGTAAAATTAATAGCGTCGATCCCAGGGGGTTATCCCCCCCCAGACAATACCTGCCCCCTTGATTTAAAGGGGAAGGGCTAGGTTTTTGCCCAGCACCCCCTTTGGGGTGGAATGCCGATGGGATTGACTTTTTTTTCTTGATTTTTGTTCTTTCCCACCCATGAGCTTTGGCTTGTGGGTGGGCCCATGTTAAAACGAGGCCTTGTACCCAGCCCATACAAGTGGGGTATGAGGCAAATACCCATACTTATAATTAAGTATATGGAGGCACATGGTGTAATGGTTACTCATAGGAAATGGACATGGTGACCTGAGTTCAAATCCTGGATGAGGCTGTTTGCATTTCACATAGTGCTAATACCCTTGGCAAAGGTATACATCCAAATATTCTTCCTACAACTATGGGTAAATAGTAGAGCAGACTGGGCTCTTTAATCTTGGTTAGCTAATGAGTCTAGGAGAAGGAAAACTCTGAATTCAAACCTGTTAGACTCCACTTAAAAAACTGACCATGTGCCACATCCTGCTCTTTAACCTTGATTAGTCAACTAGTGTAGGAGAAGGAAAACTCTCTTAAACCCCGCTTAAGAAATTGACCTTATGTTACATTTTTCTTGTGTGTAGGGGTTAGTAAATATATATATATGGAAAAAACAACAACAAATGATGTTTACAAATACTTGGGATCATCAAGAGAGAATGTGCACCATTTCGGGGCCTTCCTCTCAACGGTTTTAACTGCACAAATGAATTTTATTTTTAAAAAACAGAAACATTACAGTTTATAATAAGACTCAAAAGAGCCTGATGTAAAATTGTTTTTAAAAAAGTGTATAATTGTATAAAAAGTGTATATTAATTATCAAAATTGTTCATAATACACTCCAACTATTAAATAAGTAACCAATAAGTCCACAGCACAACTGAAAAAGATGTAAGGTTCCAGAAAGTTTGTGGTGTTGGTAAATCCGTAGTGTTTGTGGATAATTATCTTCAGAGGAGTAAACATCCATATTAAAAATTTTAAAATTAAAAATAAAATTCATTTTATTTTTAAATAAAATTCATTTTATCTTTAATACAGATAACGCATTTTTTTGAAAAATTCCAACTTTGACTAACAGTGTTCTGTTTGCGCATTCTTCTTCTAACGGTCATTTCATCCCGTTTTTACTTTTGTTGAAGACCGATCTATTACATACAGTCGATACAGATATTCCGAGGGACCTCACAACAGTGAGGGGGGGGGGGCGATGTGCAGTTAAAACCGTTGAGAGGAAGGCCCCGAAACGGTGCACATTCTCTCCTGATGATCCCAAGCATTTGTAAACATCATTTGTTTTTTCAATATATCAAATTCACACTGTCGGATTAATTTCCTTTTATTTCACATATATATATATATACTTATGATTAAGGAGGTAAGAAGCAGTCAAAAATGACTTGGGGAAGATTTGAAAAGTGACAGCTGAGATCAGCACAGTGAAAAGTTATGCCATTTATTTTAGGGGTTAATGAAACCGCTCGGATTATAAAGGACAATTCTTTCCTCTATTGACAAAGAAAAACTCACCACGTATTTTAACTCTTTGCCTACTTTAAGCTGCTCACAGCGGCTCTCCTACCACACCCAAGCAAAGTACAAAAACTGATGGCTAGTTCATTATAATTGAGCAGGAGGACTAAGATTACAATAATAATAGGACTTGAATAGAATGAGTTTTTGGGGTGAATAGATAGTGAACTTTGAAATATCCCAGGTAAAAAATACCAAGAAAATTTGGTACAGCCATGGGGAAAATTTGGTAGGCAAAGAGTTAATATTGTTTTTATGGTCAGAAGGTAACTTAAATGAAATATGAGTGGCTTTTTTGTGAAAAAATATTTCTTTCTTTTCTGATATGAGAACAAGTGACAACCTTTCTTTTCCAACACCTTCAAGATTGTACCCTCCCACACACCCCTTTCTATGTAATAATGAGTAACTATATAAATTTATGACTTGGTTAATTTTTTTTTTTTTTTTTTTTTTTTCTCTTGAGTTGCTTTTCAGTGTCATTGAATGTATGTAATTCAGTTCAATATCAAAATGCAATGTTTTATTTTGTTTATTACCATTTCATTTTTGTTTATATTGTTTTTTTTTTTTTCTTTTTTATTTTTTATTTTTTTTTTATTTTTTATTTTTTTATTTTTTCTTCTTTTTCTTTTTTCTTCTTTTTCTTTTTTTCTTCTTTTTCTTTTTCTTCTTTTTCCTTTTCTTAATTCTTTACTTTTTTTTTTTTTTCTTTTTTCTTTTTTTTTTTTTTTTTTTTTTTTCTTTTTTTTTTCTTTTACTTTTTCTTTTTTTCTTTTTTTTTTCTTTTACTTTTCTTTTTTTACTTTTACTTTTACTTTTTTCTTTTTTTACTTTTTTCTTTTTTTTTTTTTTCTTTTTTTTTTTTTTTTTTTTTTACTTTTTTTTTTTTTTCTTTTTTTTTTTTTACTTTTTTTTTTTTTTACTTTTTTCTTTTTTACTTTTTTTTTTACTTTTACTTTTTTTTTTTTTTTTTTTTTCTTTTTCTTTACTTTTCTTTTTTTTACTTTTTTCTTTTTTTAATTTTTTCTTTTGTTTTTTTTCTTTTACTAATTCTTTTTTACTTTTCTTTTTCTTTTTTCTTTTGTTTTTTCTTTTACTAATTCTTTTCTTTTTCTTTCTTTTCTTTTACAAGAAATGACAACCAACTGCAATGTCAACTTTTCAATGACTCTTATATTTATTTAAATATAAATCCTTATAACAAACACTTGTAAAATAAGTTTACCACTAGTAAGGTTTGAAGCATCTTCAAAGCATCATTTTACACTGACAATTTATTCAAAATTAGTATCTTTTCATAACATCTTTATTTTTGTTCTCATGGCTATGAATCTATAATAAAGCAATTAACCGTATGATTTTACCCCCCCCCCCATCCACTGCACGAATTTGGCCATTTCTAATGTCTAACATGAGTAGCAACAAGCCTTACCTTGGCACATAAGTTAGCAGGAAATCTGAATTGTATAGACATGACGAGATGCATTCAAACCCTGGATGAGACTGTTTGCATTTCACATAGTGCTAATACCCTTGGGAAAGATATGAATCCAACTATTCTCCGTCCAGCTCTGAGTAAATACTAGGGCAGACTGGGCTCTTTAACTTTGGTATGGTAACTGGTCTTGGAAAAGGAAAACTCTGAATTCAAACCAGAGGGGCTCTATTCTAGCGAGTTACACCTCCTCCCTACTCCTTACAAATGAAAAAATTTAAACTTGTAATTCGAGGTCCCACTGTACTTGGGATGTACAAAGTGGCACCTGAGCACTGTACACAATAAATTTCATTATTATTATTTACCCTCTTTTTTTTATATCAAAATGTATAAACTTAGTTTCACTTGGTTTCTTTTGTTTAATAGTATATCAACCTTCATGGTTAGGTAACCAGTCTAGGAGAAGGAAAACTCTGAATTTAAACCTGTTAGACTCCACTTAAGAAACTGACCTTGTGCCATATCCTGCTCATGTGGAAGGGTTTGATAAATATATATACTTCTCCTAGACTGATTCCTGTTAACACCATGTAGAAGCAATATTCACCATCACAGTGGGATTCCAATTACCATTGAATTGGAATACAAGGCAGTAAGCAAGCTGTAACTCCTTAATTACCTTAAAATAAATCATCTTCAAGATGATTTCCCAAGAATTCAAATGTTTCAGAGCTTAAATCCTTACCATTTACTTAAGGGTGCTCCAAGCAGCATAAATACCACCAGACTTATAGTCCGAATAACACAGATAATACTAATCATCAAGCCTCATCTCAAACATTCAGAGAAATACTACATTTTTTATACTTATAAGTGAAAGATTCTTGATTACATGCTTGCAATCTTTGTTTATGATAAAAATTCTATCATTATATGTGAAAAATTGCCATCTTAAAATATAGCGTTTCTGATTCTTATATAATCATATATGAATTCTTGTAGATGCAATCATCATTATTATTTGTGTTGCTTATAGACTTCCATTTTATTTTTGCATTCATTTCTCTTAAGATGATTTTCATACCATTAAGTGTTAAACTAATAGTTCTAGCTTGAATTGTCCTTAAGCTGTCCTCAAACAATATTTCTATAACTGAAATTAAGGAACTTTATATATATATATATATATATATATATATTATATATATATATATATATATATATATGAGGAAAAAATAAGTAAAGAAAAGAAATGTAGATGGATAAAATAAATTTAATTCATTTTATCCATCTACATTTCTTTTCTTTACTTATTTTTTCCTCATTGTCGGATTCAATTCCTTTTCCATTTTCACACACACACACACACACACACATATATATATATATATATATATATATATATATAATTTCAAAGTTGGAGAACAATTTGTTTTATTGATTTTAAAATATTTGTCAGCTACTTTCCTAAATTTAAAAAAAGATTTTTTTTTTAATAATCGAGATTCGGTGTCTGTTTGTCTGTAACCGAAACTACATCGTTGCTTCCATCACAATACCCTCAGGAATTGTGTATGTTGGAATTATCAATGAGTATTTAATCCATTGTCAAAATCATTTATACATAGAATAAATCTTATTTATTAACAATGTCTACTATGAAAATCTGAGTTGGATTTGCCTCAAAACTGCCCATGTTACTAGTGTATTTAAACCCTACAATGTATTATATATCACTAAAAAATAAAGGTTTACAAAATATATGATGTGGTTAATTTACACACTGGTTTTAACAAAACCGGGTTTAATATATAATTACTTGGTGTTATTGATCTCTAATATTATTGTTTTATCTCCAACATATTAAAATGATTTTATATAGAAACCAATTAAAATAAGAGTAATCTTTTTATATGCATTCTAATTTGATTTTGTTAGTCTTTCTAATTTCATTACATTAAGACTGAAATACTTATACCCGGTGGGGTGCATATTCTTGCTATTTTTTTAATAAAAGTATGTGTGTGTGTGTATACATACACTGGACACAAAAAGTACTATTATTTCCCACTGTTCAATATTTAATGGTGGCAGACATGCATTTGCCACCCTGTCAGCTGGGGCGGTAATTTATGAGGAAGTGCGTCCCGGTCCCCTGCCTCCGAAATTGCTGCCCGGTGAATTTTAAAATAACGACCCCAACCTTTGTTGTCTGTTACTTGAAAGAAAACAACCAACTTAGGGCGTTAAATGTATTTGAGGGGGGGGCTCTTTTTTGTCTTAATTCTTGTTTAATTTATGAGGAAGAGGACAAATTTCTATAAATAAACAAGAATTCCGACAAATTACGATAATAAGAATTATGACAAGAAAAGAAAAATAAGAATTACGAAAAAAAGAAAAATAAGAATTACGACAAAAAAAAGGTTTGTTTTTTTTCTTTCGACTGGAAAAAATAATAAACAAGAATTAAGACAAAAAAGAGCCCCCCCCCCCGCACCCTCCAATACATTTAACGCCCTGTTGGTTGTTTTCTTTCAAGTAACACACGCCGAAGGTTGGGGTCGTTATTTTAAAATTCACCGAGCAGATTACCGCTGGGGCTGTTGAATATGCCAACTGCACCTCTGTTGAGGGGTAAGACCCTCCCCCAATGTGGCCACATGTTGGTGGGGGAGTGTAACAACCCGTGATGCTTAAGGGTGGAATTCTGGTGGCTGAGCAGTCCATGACTTGCAACACTCCACTTTGGATCTTACTTAGGCTAGATGTGTGCCTGGGGAGGACCCTCCAATCAATATATATATATATTTTTACTTTGTCACTAATTGTTTTATTTTCGTAGTTTCATCCGGAGATGCACACATACATACATACATACATACCAGTTGCCCTTTATGTATAGATTCATAAATGTGTAATTAAAAATTTTATGTATAGATTCATAAATGTGTAATTAAAAATTTGGGAATATATGTGCCCCATAATTCTGGTACAAGGCCAGAATTATGGGGCACCCAGTGAGAATCAAACTCACGAACAATGGTCCACTAATCTAGCTTGCTAACCATTACACCATATCATATATATGCTAGAAGGCAGTGGTGCGGGTCTTAGTGGCCTGGATATGGCAATAAACTGCATCTTATCTAATTCTGAGGCTCTGAGGAGTGTGAAGTACCCCTTTATATATATATTTTTACTTTGTCACTAATTGTTTTATTTTCATAGTTTCATCTGGACATGCACGCATACATACATACATACATACATACATACATACCAGTTGCCCTTTATGTATAGATTCATAAATGTGTAATTAAAAATTTGGGAATATATGTAGTTTAATTTTTTTTTTTTTTTTTTTTTTTTATCTAAAAAAAAAAATTTATTTTTGTGGTTTTACCTTTCTGGTATGGAGATCACTTCAAGTCACCAAAATATGCTTAATGCATGAAGGCAAGATACAACTTTAGTCCACATTACATAAAAAATTTTGGATCCTGTGCAATATGCCCTTAAATAGCTCTTGTTTGATATACCACGCCTGTAAAATTTAAAACGAAGAAAATAAAACAAAGATAATTTATTACTGCTAAAACTTTAGTAAAACAGTTACATTTAGAAGTATCGGTAAAGAAAAAAAATTCTTATAAGCACACTTGTCTCAACCCCATTGTCCTTATGGCAAACTCCCAACACTTTTTATCATATATAGTTATTTACTAAGCATAGCTTAGATATGGCACAAGGCCAGAATTATGGGGCACCCAGTGAGAATCGAACTCACGAACAATGGTCCGCTAATCTAGCTTGCTAACCATTACACCATATCATATATATGCTAGAAGGCAGTGGTGTGGGTCTTAGTGGCCTGGATATGGCAATAAACTGCATCTTATCTAATTCTGAGGCTCTGAGGAGTGTGAAGTACCCCTTTATTGCCATTATTCCTCCTAGGTCCACCCTGACCCGGAGTGGTATAATCCCATCTATGGGTTAAATAGAAAAAAAGGAATCTTTAGAAATGTGTTTTAGAAATATTGAGTTTTAAAAAAAAAAGAAAGAATATTCAATACCCATCAAGAATGAATAGAGCAAAATGTCTTCGGCATAAAATAACCCAACAAGGGTTGACATGCCGTAAAATCCAATCAACCCTGACAAGAAATTGACCTTGTGTCACATCCTACTTGTGCTGAAGGGTTGGTAAATATGTATACAAGAGTATATGCAATGTTTATGTCTATATATAGATGACCATGACTTATACAAGAGTTAAACTCTGCTTAAGAAATTTATCTTGTGTCACATCCTACTTGTGCTAAAGGGTTGGTAAATATGTATACTAGAGTATATGCAATTTTTATGTCTATATATAGATTATGTTCAATTTACATAGATAAATAACTCACCTAAGCAGGTGCTTAGAATATGCTGTATCCCCCTACAGTGGGGTAACTGGTTTCCTGGGTATGACACTAAGCTACATGTGATAAGGAGACTCCAGTTATATATATATATATATATATAGTCATCCACAGACACTGTGTTTTGATATATTATGTCTCTTCAGTGTGGATAGACATTTGCAGGCTACCTCCACCCGGGATGGAAACCCGATCGATTTATCATCAGTCGGACTTCTTAACCACTCGGCCATCATCACCTACAGAGTGGTAGGATGATTTTAACTAATAAATACATATATTTGTATATATACACAACATCCTACTTGTGCTGAAGGGTTGGTAAATAAGTATACAAGAGTATATGCAATGTTTATGTCTATATATAGATTATGTTCAATTTACATAGATAAATAAAAACTCACCTATTCAATCCAAATAATTATTGAATCAAAACAAGATTAAACTTGTCATAGACTAAATTAGCATAAATTTGAATACCAAAATTCATTAATTATAAATGTGCTATTTAGTTATAATTTATCATGGAAGTGCGTGGATTGATGATTAGAATTGTAGGAAAAGGACTCGTCAAACCGAGTTCAATTCCTGGATGAAGCTATTAACATTCCACATGTCACTAATACCCTTGGGAAAGGTATGAATCCAATTCTCTCTCCAACTATGGGAAAATAGCAGGGCAGAGTGGGCTCTTTAACCATGGCTAGATAATCAGTCTAGAAGAAGGAAAACTCTGAATTCTAACCTGTTTAACTCTGCTTAAGAAATTGACCTTGTGTAACATCCTACTCATGCAGAGGGGTTGGTAAATATATATGATTTACTATTAACAATATTGCTTCACACATTTGGATATTTTCAAATTTCATAGCTCAACTCTTTGCCTACTTTAAACCTCTCACAGCGGCTCTCCTTAGATTAGCATAAATTTGAATACCAAAATTCATCAATTATAAATGTGCTATTTAGTTATAATTTATCATGGAAGTGCGTGGATTGATGATTAGAATTATAGGAAAAGGACTTGTCAAACCAAGTTCAATTCCTGGATGAAGCTATTAGCATTCCACATGTCACTAATACCCTTGAGAAACTCTTTGCCTACTTTAAACCTCTCACAGCGGCTCTCCTACGCATATGATCCTAACATAAGCCACTTGATTACAGTGAAAAATCACTCAATTTACAATAATGATAGGACTTTATTTGAATAGAATGATTTCTGTGGTGAATAGATAGTGAACTTTGAAATATCCCATCATACAATAATAATAGGACTTTATTTGAATAGAATGAGTTCTGTGGTGAATAGATAGTGAACTTTGAAATATCCATCATACATAATAATAGGACTTTATTTGAATAGAATGAGTTCTGTGGTGAATAGTGAACTTTAAATATCCATTATACAGGTAAAAGGAGAATGCCGAAGGTAACATGCACTTTTTGTAAATGGCCACTGCATGAGCTTCGGTTCGTGTGTGGCTAATCCTTGTCAATCTGGCCTGGTGGGAGGTCAGGAAAATACTTTTTCTTTTTTCTGTGGCCTACTTAACAAGCGTCCAGGGGCTTTGGCCTCTGGACCAGTAAGATAGATTAAATCGCTTATTCCCAGGTGGCCGCCCACAGGCAGCACATGACCCTTGTCTAAAAGGGGCAGGGCTGAGTTTATTGCTTGGTGTCTAAGTTGCCACAAAAGGAGGATGCTAAAGGGATCACTCACTTTTTGCATGAGTTTCAGTTTGTGTGTAGCTCCCTACATTAAAAAGTCTTGTGTCAATCCTGCATGGTGGGAGGTCAGGTAAATACTTACTTGGTATTGGAGGTGTGTGGTGTAATGATTAGTCATAGGAAATGGATTCATCGACCCAAGTTCAAATCCTGGACGAGACTGTTTACATTTTACATAGTGCTAATACTCTTGGGAAAGGTATGCAACCAACAACTCTCCCTCCAGCTATGAGTAAATAGTAGGGCAGACTAGGCTCTTTAACCTTGGCTAGTTAACCAGTTTAGGAGAAGGAAAACTGAATTAAAACCTGTTAAACTCTACTTAAAAAATTGACAGTATTATTTGTATTATTCAGACTATTGTCCTTATCTTCATTGTTATCTGTACAACGTATAACAATGAAGATGAGCACAATAGTCCAAATAATACTAATCATCAAGCCTCTTCTCAAAAATTCAGAGAATTTGAAAATTGACCTTGTCACATCCTGCTCATGTGGAGGGGTTGGTAAATACATATGGGTAAATAGTAGGGCAGACTGGTTTCTTTAACCTTAGTTAGGTAACCAGTCTAGGAGAAGGAAAACTAAATTAAAGCTTGTTAAACTCTACTTAATAAATTGACCTTGTGTCACATCTTACTTGTGCTGAGGAGTTGGTAAATACATACTTGGTAAAATATAATTTGAGCTTCAAGTTGTGCTGTATATGTGAAAGGTTTTGTTTAAAAAGCAGTAAGTAATATATATATATATATATATATATTATATATATATATATATATATATATATATTAGTGTTACTAGCAAATATATGCACCCTCCGGGTACAAGTATTTAAGTTTTAATGTAATGAAATATCGTATTAAATTAGAAACACTAATGAAACTAAATAAGAATGCAGATAAAAAGATTTGAAACAGAGGGAGGTATAATCGAAAAATAGAACAACTGAAACTTACTCTTCCATCACTCTCGTCTTTCATTATTATTTTTTCTAATTTAAGTATTTAGTTAAAATAGGAAGTAAAGAATAAAATGACAGTTATTTTTCTTGTTAATCGATTTCATTTAAAATTAATTGAAGAGATTTTGGCTTATATTCATTAAAATAAAACCAAACAGTTAGAAACCAATAATACTAAGCATATATTTATCAAAATTACATTTTTAATATCAATATGCAAATAAGCCTTCCCGTTCACACTGTAAACCACTATTTTGTTGTATATATAAATACAATTGCATGGTATTAGTATGTAGATATGGTTAACAGTATAAATAATGTAAAACAATTTTATTAATAATTGAGGTTAAAATAAGGATAAATTCATGGTGAATGTGACGTCAATTACAAAGGGAATTGTGACTTGAATAGTGATTTAGTTTCGGTTACAGACAGAAAAACACACAATCTCCATTATAATAAGATATGACCTTCATATTCTATTTAGTAGTTTGAGAAGGATCATTAACAAAAACTTCTTTGTTGTTGTTGTTGTTCATATGACATTTCAACTGATACATTCTCTCGCTGCCTTCAGGTATTATAAGAATCTTTGTAAGGAAATACTGTTTCTCTTTTACAGGGGCCGGGATAGCTCATTTGGTAGAAAAGAATTTTCAATACCCATGGAGCATAAATAAAACAATGTCTTCGGCATAAAATTACCCAACAAGGATTGACATGCCATAAAATCCAACCGACTATGACTTATACTCTGCTTAAGAAATTGACCTTGTGTCACGTCCTACTTGTGCTGAGGGGTTGGTAAATATGTATACAAGAGTATATGAAGATTTGGTAAATATGTATACAAGAGTATATGCAGTGTTTATGTCTATATATAAATGACCATGACTTATACAAGAGTTAAACTCTGCTTAAGAAATTGACCTTGTGTCACATCCTACTTGTGCTGAGGGGTTGGTAAATATGTATACTAGAGTATATGCAATGTTTATGTCTATATATAGATTATGTTCAATTTACATAGATAAATAACTCACCTAAGCAGGTGCTTAGAATATGCTGTATCCCCCTACAGTGGGGTAACTGTTTCCTGGGTATGACACTAAACTACATGTNGATAAGAGATTCCAGTTATATATATATATATATTATATATATATATATATAGTCATCCACAGACACTGTGTTTTGATATATCACGTCTCTTCACGTGTGGATAGACATTTGCAGGCTACCTCCACCCATCATCAGTCGGGCTTCTTAACCACTTCGGCCATCATCACTACGGAGTGGTAGGATGATTTTAACTAATAAATACATATATTTTTATATATACTAGGAAGAAAATACACCCTCTGTAATGTAATTTTAAAATGATGGAATATTATTAAATTAGAAAGACTAACAAAATTAGATAGAAATCATAAGAAAAGATTACACTTATTTAATTATATTTCAATTGGTTTCTATATAAATCATTCATAAGATTGATTTTAATTCGTTAGAGAATAAAACAATGATATTAGGGATCAATAAAACCAAGTAATTATTTATACAAACCTGGTTTTGTTAAAACCAGTATACAAATTAACCACATTATATATTTGTGTAAACCTTTATTTCTTAGTGATATGACACATTACAGGATTTTAAATGCACTAAATAACATGGACTGTTTTGAAGCAAATCTAACTCAATCTTAAGAAATTGACTTTGTGTCCACCTATCATCATGGATATCATATATATCATCATCACCTAATATATATATATATAATATTATATATATATATATATAGGTGGATGATATCAAAGTTTTCCTTGATAGGATTCAACTAAAATTGAGAACTTGCATAAAATTATATAATTATATTATATATACGTGTGTTTTTTATATATATATGAGGAAAATGGGATTGGAATGAAAAAACAAAACTCAGACAAAAATGTGTAGTATATTTCGCTGGAACATTAAGTTCTGCTTTCTCAGCCTTTATTGAATAACTTGTATGATCCTAATGATTCATAAAGGCTTAACGTTCCAGCAATATATATTTCACAGTTTTGTCTTTCATTCCTTATTTTACCTCATTATATATATATATATATGGCATGATCATAGGAAATTATAATATCAATGTGTTTAAGATCAACTAGACTGTTAATCAGATAGTAACAATTTTTCAGCTATTTATCCACACACACACACACACACACACACACACACTCAGAGAGAGAGAGAGAGAGAGACACACACACCACACAACTCAGAGAGAGAAGAGAAAGATCTGATTAAGAAAGTTAGAAAAAATTAGATTTCATTTCTATGACAAGGGCCAATAATAGATGTATTACTGACAATTTTATTGAATGTAGAGGACTCAAATTAAAACAAAAGAAAAAACAAATTATATCTATTCACTTTTGTCTTTAACAAAATTAGGCCTAGTGCTTTATGACTCATGGGGTGTTGAATGTTTTTTCTTTTTGTTTATTTTTTTTTAATTTTTTAAAAAATTTTTTTTTTTAACTATTTTTTGGGATTTAATCAGCAGTTCACAATTAGAATAGAGATTTGCTAATGGGATTTTATTTTTCATATTTTTTTTTTTATTTTTTTTTTTGTGTGTGTGTGGAAAATAATAAGCATTAATATCTCAAAAGGTATCTCCTCTCTTTTTTACATTCCCTAAGCATGTATATTTAGTTAGGTTATGTTCATGGTCAGATCAAAATGTATTTCCAAAAAAACAAAAAATGAAATAAATGTGAAGTAGAGTAGTATGTAACCAGCAGTTATCATATTGCCATACATCCTGCTGTGAGGTGAACACTTGTGCGTCATAACCTAAACTTCCATTTTGAATTCCTGTTGACTAAATAATACCATCTAGGTTGTTCCTAAGGATAAGCCAAGTTATATCTAACAATCATAATGTATTGAAGATATTGTGTATAACCTGCTTGCTGGACATACAACTAAACTCCATTTTGATTGTGAACTAAATAATACATCTTAGGTGTTCATGATGTTGGATATGTACTGCTGGTCATAACTAAACTCATTTTTGATTGTTGACTAAATAATACATCTTAGGTGTTCATGATGTTGGATATGTACTGCTGGTCATAACTAAACTCATTTTTGATTGTTGACTAAATAATACATCTTAGGTGTTCATGATGTTGGATATGTACTGCTGGTCATAACTAAACTCATTTTGATTGTTGACTAAATAATACATCTTAGGTGTTCATGATGTTGGATATGTACTGCTGTCATAACTAAACTCATTTTTGATTGTTGACTAAATAATACATCTTAGGTGTTCATGATGTTGGATATGTACTGCTGGTCATAACTAAACTCATTTTTGATTGTTGACTAAATAACACATCTTAGGTGTTCATGATGTTGGATATGTACTGCTGGTCATAACTAAACTCATTTTGATTGTTGACTAAATAATACATCTTAGGTGTTCATGATGTTGGATATGTACTGCTGGTCATAACTAAACTCATTTTTGATTGTTGACTAAATAATACATCTTAGGTGTTCATGATGTTGGATATGTACTGCTGGTCATAACTAAACTCATTTTTGATTGTTGACTAAATAATACATCTTAGGTGTTCATGATGTTGGATATGTACTGCTGGTCATAACTAAACTCATTTTTGATTGTTGACTAAATAATACATCTTAGGTGTTCATGATGTTGGATATGTACTGCTGGTCATAACTAAACTCATTTTTGATTGTTGACTAAATAATACATCTTAGGTGTTCATGATGTTGGATATGTACTGCTGGTCATAACTAAACTCATTTTTGATTGTTGACTAAATAACACATCTTAGGTGTTCATGATGTTGGATATGTACTGCTGGTCATAACTAAACTCATTTTGATTGTTGACTAAATAATACATCTTAGGTGTTCATGATGTTGGATATGTACTGCTGGTCATAACTAAACTCATTTTTGATTGTTGACTAAATAACACATCTTAGGTGTTCATGATGTTGGATATGTACTGCTGGTCATAACTAAACTCATTTTTGATTGTTGACTAAATAATACATCTTAGGTGTTCATGATGTTGGATATGTACTGCTGGTCATAACTAAACTCATTTTTGATTGTTGACTAAATAATACATCTTAGGTGTTCATGATGTTGGATATGTACTGCTGGTCATAACTAAACTCATTTTGATTGTTGACTAAATAATACATCTTAGGTGTTCATGATGTTGGATATGTACTGCTGGTCATAACTAAACTCATTTTTGATTGTTGACTAAGGTGTTCATGATGTTGGATATGTACTGCTGGTCATAACTAAACTCATTTTTGATTGTTGACTAAATAATACATCTTAGGTGTTCATGATGTTGGATATGTACTGCTGGTCATAACTAAACTCATTTTTGATTGTTGACTAAATAATACATCTTAGGTGTTCATGATGTTGGATATGTACTGCTGGTCATAACTAAACTCATTTTGATTGTTGACTAAATAATACATCTTAGGTGTTCATGATGTTGGATATGTACTGCTGGTCATAACTAAACTCATTTTTGATTGTTGACTAAATAATAGGTGTTCATCTGGTGTTCATGATGTTGGATATGTACTGCTGGTCATAACTAAACTCATTTTTGATTGTTGACTAAATAACATATCTTAGGTGTTCATGATGTTGGATATGTACTGCTGGTCATAACTAAACTCGTTTTTGATTGGTTAATGTCTAAGAATGTTGATTGAGCCGTCTTCTTCTGGTGAATAAATGAGTTTTGCTCAATATCTTCATTTTTAGAAATAGGTTTTTAAGAGAAAATCTAGATACTAGAGTGCAGATATATCAATTAAGCACTGCACAATAACATTGTCTGAATTCTTATGCAGTACTCATTATAAATTTGAGACTTTCTGTAATTTCTTAAGGGATTGATGTTTGTTTGTTTTTTTTTTTTTTCAGTGCTTTCCTTATATACAACACACACACACACACACAGTCAGAATTATCCTGAAGAACCATTGTAGGTTCTTATATATATAAATATATATATATATTTATAGTACCACTACTGATCTTCTACAGGGATGGCTTTGGTATTAAATAACCCATGAAGGTTGATATGCTATTAAACAAAAGAAACCAAGCCAAACTAAGTTTATACATTTTGATATAAAAAAAGAGGGTAAATAATAACAATAATAATAATGAAATTTATTGGGTACAGTGCTCAGGTGCCACTTTGTACACCTTTTTTAATAAGTCACTGCATCTCAAGTACAGTGGGACCCCGAATTACAAGTTTAAATTTTTTCACTTGTAAGGAGGGGGGGTGGCTCTCAAACTAGTTTTTGACTAACGAGAATAGAGCCCCTCTGGTTTGAATTCAGTTTTCCTTTTCCAAGACCAGTTGCCATACCAAAGTTAGTTAAAGAGCCCAGCCTGCCCTACTATTTACCAATAGGTGGAGGGAGAATAGTTGGATTCGTACCTTTCCCAATGGTATTAGCACTAAGTGAAATGCAAACAGCTGTGTACAGGATTTGAACTCGTCTCACCCTGTCCATTTCCTATGATGGTAACCATTACACCACACACCTCCAAGCATCTAACAGATAAATAACAGGTTGTACTGGGTGATTTATATGGTACTATTAGCAAGAAATGGTCCCAAACCTGACCTATTATCAAACACCCAAGTTAAATCTACTTATTCTCCCTCCAGCTATAGCAGGTCAGACTGGGCTCTTTAACCTTATGGCAACTGATCTAAGAGAAGGAAAACTCTGAATTCAAACCTGTTAAAAATTGACCTTGTGTCACATCCTGCTCGTGTGGAGAAGTTGAGTAAAGTCAACAGAGTGACCTATTGTTGGTATCAGCTACACAGCGAAGGAGTCTATCTCCTTTCTAAGTTACATACAACAGGTTGTAGTGGGTTATAGGCTACTAGTAGAAAGGAATGGTCCCAAACCTGACCTATTATCAAGCTGAATTGCCTTCACAAAGCTAAAAGGCTCTACCTGCTATTTACATCTTATTATAATGGAGATTGTGTGTTTTTCTGTCTGTAACCGAAACTATATCCCTACTCAAGTCATAATTCCCTTAGTTAATGACATCACATTCTCAATGATTTTATTTTATTTAAACCTCAATTATTAATAAAATTGGTTTACATTATTAATACTGTTAACCGTATCAACATACTAACAACATGCAATTATATTTATATATACAACAAAATAGCGGTTTACAGTGTGAACAGGAAGGCTAATTTGCATATTGATATTAAAAATGTGATTTTAATAAATATGTTCTTAGTATTATTGATTTCTAATTGTTTGGTTTTATTTTAATGAAAAATCTCTTCAATAGATCTTAAATGAAATCCATTAATAAGAAAAAATAACTGTCGTTTTATTCTTTACTTCCCCTTTTAACTAAATACTTAAATTAGAAAAAATAACAATGAAAGATGAGTGATTGAAGAGTAAGATTCAGTTGTTCTATTTTTCGATTATACCCCCTCTCTGTTTAAAATTTTTTTTATCTGCATTCCTATTTAGTTTTATTAGCCTTTCTAATTTAATATAATATTTTATTACATTAAAACTTAAATACTTGCGCCCGGAGGGTGCATATATTTGCTAGTGTAATTAAAAGAGATGTGTGTCCTTTTTCAAGGGCATGAGTTCAAAGTGAATTAGCCAGAGTTTAAACTTTTTGTGCTATCAAATGTTAGGCTAACATGTCTTCTTTACTTGTGACATTGTGATATTTAAAGGAAATGTGCTTTTTATTCACCTTAATATTTCAAGTTATGTGGGCTGGTTTAGCCCAGTTGGTAGAGCGTTCAGCTAGGAATCACAAGGTTCCTGGTTCGATACCAGCCCTCGCCAACTCAGCGTATGAGTAGCACAGGGATCTGTGCAGTAAAGTGAGGAGCTGATAGCAGGTGTGGTGCTCCACCTCAGACACTAAAATAATCTCCTTGGTCTAGCGCTAGTGAAAAGGGGATAGACTCCCTCGCTGATTGGTTGATACCGACTTTAGGCCACCCTGACGACTTTACTTACTTAATGCTGAATTAAGTTATTTTGATATTTGTATTATTCACTCCTGCAATTGTCTTTAACTAATCAATTTCTTGATTACTTCATTACAATTAGCCCTGATGATCATTTTTGGTGAAACTTAAGTAGGTTATATATATATATATATATATATATATATATATTCTGTAAGGGTCGGTTTAGCTCAGTCGGTATAGCACGCGCCTAGGAATCACAAGGTTCTTGGTTCGATACCAGCCCTCGCCAACTCAGAGTATGAGTAGCACACAGGTCTGTGCAGTAAAGTATGGAGCTAATGGTAGGTGTGGCACTCTACCTCAGATGCAAAAAACAATCTCCTTGGTCTAGCGCTAGTGAAAAAGGGATAGACTCCTAGGAAAATTGTTTTGCCTCTGAACTGGAGCACTACACCTACCATCAGCTCTCCCACTTTATCGCACAGATCCAAGCTGAGCTACTCATGCGCTGATTTGGTGAGCACCAGTATCAGATCTTTAACTTTATGCTTCCTCAGAGGATGCTCTACTATTTAAATATTTAGATAAAGATATAACCACACAAAAAAAACTTAAGCATGTTCATTTCTGATATTCATCTCTGAAGATAAAGTTTCTTTGAAATCGATAAGACAAAAATAACATCTTTTTGTTTTTAGTTTTTATACGCATTGTAATTGCCTTCAAATCATTAATATATTATAATATATTTTTTTAATAATTCAGATTAAGATTGTCTCAATCCAAATATAAAATTTTATACTAATGTTTTCCTGTACTTTTTTTACCATACAAGTATTTCATTATTTATATTCAAGTTACAGTATTATTCTTAGAAAAAAATCTTGCTTTTATCAGCATCTTTAAAAGAAACAAGTTTATGATAGTCATTCAAAAAGTTTTAAGCCTTACCCAGATACATTGACTTGTAACACACAGTTGGGAAAAAATGTGGACACTACGCCATCGTCTTCAATAGACAGAAGGATGCCAACACTGTCTAAGCTACAAGAGCATTAATGTTACAAGGCAAAGTAACTCCTATGAAATTATATATTATTCTAGTAGGGCACCTCACATGGTGTAATGGTTTGCAAACTAGATTTGCAGACCATTGGTAGTGAGTTCAATTCTTCTCATTGGGTGCCCCATATTTCTGGCCTTGTGCCACATCTAAGCCAAGCTATATATTACTCTAGTTTCTGATTCTTTTTTTTTCTTTTTTTGAGGGGGGGCGCGGTTGTACTGTTGTTTTTACAATAGTTAAAAGCTAATTTTAAGATGAAGTATTATATTGACATTACATTTGGGCACCTCATTTGGTGTAATGGTTAGCAAGCTAGATTAGCAGACCATTGTTAGTGAGTTCGATTCTCACTGGGCGCCCCACACTTCTGGCATTGTGCCACATCTAAGCTAAACTTAGTAAATAACTATATTGACATTACATGGTATTTTTCTTTCTTTCTTTTTTTTTTTTTTTTTTTAAATTCTACTTTCAATTAGAAAATTGAAAAAGTAACAAAAAGTACAGTTGTCAGACAGCGAGGAAGTCTATCCCCTTTACACTAGCACTAGATCAAGTGATTGCTTTTGGCATCTGCGGTGGGGCGCCACACCTACCATCAGCTTATCACTTTACCCCACAGATCACTATTCTACTCATATGCTGAGTTAATGAGGGCAGGTATCGAACCAGGAACCTTGTACTTCCTAGTCAACACGCTCTACCGACTGAGCTAAGCCGGTCCTACGGAAAATTAATGTAAATGTACCAAACTAGACTGCTGAGAAAATATTTGAAATGGTGAGAGAAAAAAAGAAAGAAGGAAAATAAGTGGTCACTGTCTATAAGTGTCCTTGAGTCTTTCTCTTGACCAGCAAAATGACCACTAGAATAGTCTCTACCGACTGAGCTAAGCCGGCCCTACGGAAAATTAATGTAAATGTACCAAACTAGACTGCTGAGAAAATATTTGAAATAGTGAGAAAAAAAGAAAAAGAAAGAAGGAAAATAAGTGGTCACTGTCTATAAGTGTCCTTGAGTCTTTTCTCTTGACCAGCAAAATGACCACTAGAATAGTCTCTACCGACTGAGCTAAGCCGGCCCTACGGAAAATTAATGTAAATGTACCAAACTAGACTGCTGAGAAAATATTTGAAATGGTGAGAAAAAAAGAAAAAGAAAGAAGGAAAATAAGTGGTCACTGTCTATAAGTGTCCTTGAGTCTTTTCTCTTGACCAGCAAAATGACCACTAGAATAGTCTTATCTACACTTTCTATGGCCATCAGACGTCATTCAATAAACAATTGTTGCCACAAGTGGCAGGGAATACTAATAAAGTGTTGGAAAATTGTATATATTCCACAGGAGACATGAGCACATATCTTGCAGGAGAGGAGATGCTTTCAACTTTATAAAGATAAGATGCTTCATACACTTCTTACAATAAAGCGGTAACTGGCTCTTAAATGGATTACTTCTATTCTTTTTAACAAATAGGCATGTTTATTGTTGTATACTTGGAGAGGACATGCCTATTTATCTATTTATTTACTTAAGATAATATGAAAGCTGAAGGTACTTTTACAAGTGCATCTACTGCACAGAAAAATCAGTCTCCATTCAACCTTCTCAATTGTCCTCTCTTCTCTTACCACTAACACTTTGTTCCATTTTTCGCAATAATACACAATATGAGCTGAGGTTTGTGAACTCTGATACATTTAACCATCTGTTGTGTGTTTGTATGTGGGTGATTTTTGTGTGTCTTGTCAGTGAAAGTGTGTATGTTTGTGTGTGCTTTAGTGTGTGTGTTTGTGAGTGAAAGTTGTATGTGCTTTGTTAATGAGAGTTGTGTGAGACGTGTGTTTGCTTTGTGTATGTGTTTTGTGAGTGAGAGTTGTGTTTTGTGAGTGAGACGTGTGTTTGCTTTGTGTGTGTCTTGTGAGTGGGTGTGTGTCTTGTGAGTGTGTGAGTGAGTGTGTGTGTGTGTCTAGTGAGTGAGGTGTGTGTGTGTCTAGTGAGTGAGGTGTGTGTGTCTAGTGAGTGAGTGTGTGTGTGTCTAGTGAGTGAGGTGTGTGTGTGTCTAGTGAGTGAGGTGTGTGTGTGTCTAGTGAGTGAGTGTGTGTGTGTGTGTGTGTGTGTGAGTGAGTGAGTGAGGTGTGTGTGTGTGTGTGTGTCTAGTGAGTGAGGTATGTGTGTGTCTAGTGAGTGAGGAGTGAGGTGTGTGTGTGTGTGTGTGTGTCTAGTGAGTGAGGTGTGTGTGTGTGTGTGTGTGTGTCTAGTGAGTGAGGTGTGTGTGTGTGTCTAGTGAGTGAGGTGTGTGTGTGTGAGTGAGGTGTGTGTCTAGTGAGTGAGGTGTGTGTGTCTAGTGAGTGAGGTGTGTGTGTGTGTCTAGTGAGTGAGGTGTGTGTGTGTGTGTGTGTCTAGAGTGAGGTGTGTGTGTGTGTGTGTCTAGTGAGTGAGGTGTGTGTGTGTCTAGTGAGTGAGGGGTGTGAGTGTGTGTGTCAGTGAGTGAGATGTGAGGTGTGTGTGTGTGTGTGTGTGTGTGTCTAGGAGTGAGATGTGTGTGTCTGTGAGTGTGTGGTGAGTGAGGTGTGTTGTGTCTTGTGAGTGAGGTGTGTGTGTGCTTGTGAGTGAGGTGTGTGTGTGTGTGAGTGAGTGAGGTGTGTGTGTGTGTGTGTGTCTAGTGAGTGAACCATACTTCTTGTCTTGACTATAAACATGCTTTGTATTTTTATTTTCTGATAGATTTTCTTTGAATATATTTTCTTAACATCTATAAAAAATAATTCTTTATCTATTAGACCCAAAACAATAAACCAATCTTCTTTTTTTAGTAGATTATTCAATTCTTTCTCTAAGATTTACTAATAATTTTTTCAAATTGTTTAATTTCATAACAATGGAATATAATTACTGCTTCATAATCTTTGAGAAGAGATAAGAAATACTAAACAAATATCAAAAAGGCCAAATACTGAAAAAGTATTTATAGATGGTTTAATCTTGCTTTTTATGTATATACTAACTTTATGTTGCCAGCTTTGCCAGGGTTATATACAGGGTGATTGTAAAGTAACTCCCTATTTAAAAAATCCTATGATATATTTCTGAATTATATTATATACTGTATTTATATTATATTATATTATATTATATACTCTATTTATATTATATTATATACTCTATTTATATTATATTATATACTCTATTTATATTATATTATATACTCTATTTATATTATATTATATACTCTATTTATATTATATTATATTATATATACTCTATTATATATATTTATATTATACTCTATTTATATTATATATATATATACTCTATTATATTATATATATTATATTTATATTATATACTCTATTTATATTATATTATATATACTCTATTTATTATTATATTATATATACTCTATTTATATTATATATATATACTCTATTTATATTATAATATAATATCTATTTATTTATATTATATACTCTATTATATATATTATATATTATTATATATATATTATATACTCTATTATATTATATTATATTTATATTTATATATATTATTATATCTCTATTTATATTATATTATATATATTATTCTATTATATTATATTATATACTCTATTTATATTATATTATATATACTCTATTTATATTTATATTATATACTCTATTTATATTAATATATATATACTCTATTTATATTATATTATATATATACTCTATTTATATTATATTATATATATTTATATATATATACTCTATTTATTATATATATACTCTATTTATATTATATTATATATCTATTATATTATATTATATTATATACTCTATTATATTATATTAATATATATATATTATATATATTATATTATATTATATTATATACTCTATTTATATTTATATTATATTATATATATACTCTATTTATATTATATTATATTATATTATATACTCTATTTATATTATATATATTATATTATTTATATTATATATATATATATATTATATTTTATTATATTTATATATTTATTTATACATTATTACATACTTTTATTTATATTATAGTATTAGATTCTTTTATTCATGTTATATTCCTATATACTTTTGCTTATGTGTTGAACATAATTTTTAAGATCTGAATGAGGGGGGGGGCCTTTCTGCTGCAACCTGTATTTTCTTAGAATAATTCTTATATAGTCTTATATGAATATTTAGGGGGGGTAGTGTAATGGTTAGTCATAGAAAATGGATTTCTTGACTCAGTTCAAATCCTGGATGAGGTTGTTTGCATTTCACATGGTGCTAACATCCTTGGGAAAGGTATGCATCCAACTTCTCTCCTTCCAGCTATGGGTAAATAGTAGGGCAGACTGAGCTTTTTAACCTTGGCTAGAGCACCATTGAGTAAGGGGTAATGATTTAATTATATAATATTATATTATATATACTCTATTTATTATATTATATACTCTATTTATATTATATTCACCTCAGATGCAAAAACAATCTACCTGGTCTAGTGCTAATGACTGATTACAGTCTAGGAGAAGGAAAATTCTGAATTCAAACCTATTAAACCAAGCTTAAAGAATTGACTGTGTCACATCCTGCTTGTGCAGGGAAGTTGATAAATAATAAATACAGAGGAGATTTGGGGGATGTATTTCTGTAGCAGATAATTCTATGTATTATTATGAGATGAGGCTTGATATGAATAATTTTGATATTTCAGACTGTTATCCTCATCTTTATTATGTATAAACACAATGTTCACGCCACAGTAACCTTGGGCTCTGTTCAGGTGTTTTCCTTTTAAATTACCACACAAAATTACCTTTAAAATAAGTCATATTAAGATGATCTCCCAATAATTCAAATGTGGTTTGGAGCTCAAATCATTACCACTCACTCAAGGGTGCTCCAAGAAGCATAAATGAATAATTTTGATAATTCAGACTGTTATCTTCATCTTCATCTTTATTGTGTATAAACACAATGTTCAGGCCACAGTAACCCTGGGCTCTGTTCAGGTGTTTTTTTTAATCTAATTATAATGGAGATTCACTTCCAGTTTTTGTCTGTAACAAAAATTACGTCACTGCTTACATCACATTACCAAAAATCATCATAACATAGAATAAATACACTCAAAATTTGAACATGCAACATTAGACAGTCTTCATTGTTTTTTAAAACAAGTTTTAATAAATACATGACTGGTATTATATATCTATATATAGTTTGTTTTAGTTTAATACATATTTAAAGTTTACATTTCAAATTTTTTTATTTTTTTAATCCTTTAATGAATTTTTAACTCACACCCCTCAGGCAATATGTTTCAAAAATCTATTTTTACATTTTTTTTATTTTGTACTGGTTACTTTAGAATAATTTATCTTCAAATGATTACCCATGAATTCAAACGTGGTTTCGGAGCTTAAATCATTACCCCTTACTCAATGGTGCTCCAAGCAGCATAAAATACCACCAGACTTATTGAAAAAAAAATGCAATTATATATAGAAAAAAAAATGGAAGAATTTACTTATTCAAAAAAACATAAATTTCAAAATATTGTAAAGAATGCTATCATTTAGTACTTACCGAAACACTTTAATAGATATTAATTGGGCCGGGTTAGCTCAGTCGGTAGAGCGTTCGGATAGAAACCACAAGGTTCCTAGTTCGATACCCGCCCTCGCCAACTCAGCGTATGAGTAGCACAGGGATCTGTGTGGTAAAGGAGCTGATGGTAGGTGTGGTGCACCACTTCAGACACTAAAATTATCTCCTTGGTCTAGCGCTCGTTGCATGGTTGATACCGACATTAGGCCGCCCCGACGACTTACCTCCACTTAAGACCATTCCATGAACGCTTGCTGATGAAATTGTAAAGTAAATAGGTTTTAAAATTTAAATCAAATTATTGATTTTAGCTCCAGAACCATGTTTGAATGTATGGGTAATTGTCTGAAGATGGCTTATTTTAAAGTAATTTTTTTTTTTAAAAAACCTAAAAAAAAAAACACCTGAACAGAGCACAAGGTTGATGTGGCCTGAATGAGGACAACAATCCAAACTATCAAAATTATTCACCAGTTACAGACACCTAAAGAAAACCTGAGGTTATAATTGCTGAAAGGTTTCATTATAATAACTAGCAAAATGTCTTTGGCATAAAATAACCCAACAAGGGTTGACATGCTTCTTTCTGGTAGGGTCCCATCTATGGGTTAAATAGATAAAAAATATATTCAAAAATTTGAATTCCCACCAAGAATGAATAAAACAAAATGTCTTTGGCATAAAATAACCCAACAAGGGTTGACATGCTTCTTTCTGGTAGGGTCCCATATGGGTTAAATAGATAAAAATATATTCAAAAATTTGAATTCCCACCAAGAATAAAACAAAATGTCTTTGGCATAAAATAACCCAACAAGGGTTGGCATGCTTCTTTCTGGTAGGGTCCCATCTATGGGTTAAATAGATAAAAATATATTAAAAAATTTGAATTCCCACCAAGAATGAATAAAACAAAATGTCTTTGGCATAAAATAACCCAACAAGGGTTGACATGCTTCTTTCTGGTAGGGTCCCATCTATGGGTTAAATAGATAAAAATATATTAAAAAATTTGAATTCCCACCAAGAATGAATAAAACAAAATGTCTTTGGCATAAAATAACCCAACAAGGGTTGACATGCTTCTTTCTGGTAGGGTCCCATCTATGGGTTAAATAGATAAAAAAATATATTAAAAATTTGAATTCCCACCAAGAATGAATAAAACAAAATGTCTTTGGCATAAAATAACCCAACAAGGTTGACATGCTTCTTTCTGGTAGGGTCCCATCTATGGGTTAAATAGATAAAAAATATATTCAAAAATTTGAATTCCCACCAAGAATGAATAAAACAAAATGTCTTTGGCATAAAATAACCCAACAAGGGTTGGCATGCTTCTTTCTGGTAGGGTCCCATCTATGGGTTAAATAGATAAAAATATATTCAAAAATTTGAATTCCCACCAAGAATAAAACAAAATGTCTTTGGCATAAAATAACCCAACAAGGGTTGGCATGCTTCTTTCTGGTAGGGTCCCATCTATGGGTTAAATAGATAAAAATATATTAAAAATTTGAATTCCCACCAAGAATGAATAAAACAAAATGTCTTTGGCATAAAATAACCCAACAAGGGTTGACATGCTTCTTTCTGGTAGGGTCCCATCTATGGGTTAAATAGATAAAAATATATTCAAAAATTTGAATTCCCACCAAGAATGAATAAAACAAAATGTCTTTGGCATAAAATAACCCAACAAGGGTTGACATGCTTCTTTCTGGTAGGGTCCCATCTATGGGTTAAATAGATAAAAAATATATTCAAAAATTTGAATTCCCACCAATAATGAATAAAACAAAATGTCTTTGGCATAAAATAACCCAACAAGGTTGACATGCTTCTTTCTGGTAGGGTCCCATCTATGGGTTAAATAGATAAAAAATATATTCAAAAATTTGAATTCCCACCAAGAATGAATAAAACAAAATGTCTTTGGCATAAAATAACCCAACAAGGTTGACATGCTTCTTTCTGGTAGGGTCCCATCTATGGGTTAAATAGATAAAAAATTTGAATTCCCACCAAGAATGAATAAAACAAAATGTCTTTGGCATAAAATAACCCAACAAGGGTTGACATGCTTCTTTCTGGTAGGGTCCCATCTATGGGTTAAATAGATAAAAAATATATTAAAAAATTTGAATTCCCACCAAGAATGAATAAAACAAAATGTCTTTGGCATAAAATAACCCAACAAGGGTTGACATGCTTCTTTCTGGTAGGGTCCCATCTATGGGTTAAATAGATAAAAATATATTCAAAAATTTGAATTCCCTCCAAGAATGAATAAAACAAAATGTCTTTGGCATAAAATAACCCAACAAGGGTTGACATGCTTCTTTCTGGTAGGGTCCCATCTATGGGTTAAATAGATAAAAATATATTCAAAAATTTGAAAAACAAGTGTTGACATGCCATAAATTCAACCAACCAACATCCATGATACAGAAGTGAAAATCAACATGTAAAAAAAGAAAAAGAAAAGAAAGAAAGAAAGAATGAATGAATCCATTCAATCAGAGAGTGAGAGAGAGAGAAAGAGAGAGAGAGAGCATCTTTTTTTTTTAATGCTGTTCATACAAGATATTAAAGCAATGCTTTTTCCTTTTTTACTATTAAAAAAGATATAAGATTTCAAAAATCTGTTTACATTGCTTTACGAAAGAGTGTAGCAAAAATTTTCTTTTTTTTTTTTCGGTTTTTTTTTCGGTGTTATATCAAGTAATGCTTAACATCCTGTTGAGAATTTTCTAAGTCCAAAGCCCCATTCCTATAAGGATTTATCAAAAAATGTCCTTTTTATTTAAAGTTACCTGTTATTTCCCTTAAATCAAAGACTTCTAAATATGTTTAATATTACATTTAAACAAAGGCTATCATTTGGGGTAGATTAGGAAAATGAATGTGATTTCCAGCCGGGTGGAATGAAGCAGTATAGGACGTTAAGAGTTTAAAGTCTGTGTTTATCAGTATCTGGTTACCTTAAGCTGATTGTTCAATCGTTTGATTTCATTGCTTCTTTCTTGATCCAACTCTGATGCTGTTCTTCCTTGTTTGTCCATATCTCGCATCTTACGCTGGTACTTTTTGTGCAACCGTTCATGCTCGTTCCTTAGCCTGGACGCCTAGCATCAAAAGACAAAAATAATGTCAGACAATAACACATTAATTCCTGAAAATATCATTTAATATATAATTTGAAATAAAATAAATTTAGCTTTTTTCTAATTTAATGCAATTCATATGGAAAATTTAACACAATGTTATTCACATCGGACATTAAAAATGATGGCTAATCATCTGGGAATATAAATAGAATTAATACAGAAAAGTAAATCAATGTTATTGCAACTTCAATAATTCTTTTACAAAAGCCTCAAGTACGGTGGTGAATTAAGATTTTGTAGCCCAGGGGTTTATACTGTAAGAGCCCGCCAGTAATAGTTTCAAAAAGGAACTAAATTTAATTTTTACAAGGCGAACAATTCTAGAGTAAAAAAAAAAAAAAAAAAATACTGCTAGAATAGAATGCTTTACATATATATATATATATATATTACATGGAAATTTTTGTAGCCCTGGGTTTCATACATTAGTGCACTTGTCAGATAGAGAGAAAAGTTGGGTTTTATTTAATGTGTATGCACTAAACCATGAAACCCAGAGTTTCAAAACTTCCCATGTATTTATT
>CM042179.1:11752129-11787129 GCA_023376005.1 Doryteuthis pealeii | reverse complement strand
CTGCAGTGTGGGTGACCTATTGTTGTTATCAGCCAGACAACAAGGGAGTTTATGGCCTTTTCATTAGCACTAGACCAGGTAGATTGTTTTTGCATCTGAGGTGAAACGCCACGCCCACCTTCAGCTCCCCACTTTACTGCACCGATCCTAGGCCTGTTATTGAACCCATGCTCTAACAACTGAACTAAACCAGCCCTAAAGGTAAAAATATAAACTTGGCGGAGTGTCCTATAAAAGTTGCTTTTAATGTAGCTAGCTCAAGTTCCTTCAACAGCAAGGAACATCTCATATCAAAGAATACTCTTTACTGAGGCTCTAATTCAAGTCCTCTTTTTTTTTTATAATCTTTTAAGTGTTTTGAAAGTTGAAAAGGTAACCTTTTTATGGGGTAGAAAACAAACTGAAATAATGTGCTGAAGAATGTGTGGGGAATTTTTTTTTTTTTTTTTTTTTTTTTTTTAAATGAACAAAATAAAATCTAAAAAAAAATTTGAGGAGGGATGAAGTAGAGTTAAATGTCAATTGGTGTTTAAAAGGAATAAAATTGTTGAAGGAAAATATTGATTTTAAAAATTTCAAGTGGTAGAGGTGGGTGGAGAGAGAAAAAGATCACAGGATGCAAAAACTGAATTCTGGGAGGTTTAAAAAGCCTGTTCAGATTGATAGCTGTAATTAGTTTGGGGGGGTGAGGCATCTTTTTTTTTTTTTTTTTTCTGACAAATCATTTTGCTCTCTTCAGAAATTAATCAAAGAAATATTTGTTGGTAGGCAAAGTGAAAATGTTTGATAACACCCACATAACCACCCTAGTGATAAGTAACCTTTGGTTTCTAGAGCCCTACAGACCCTGTCATCTGGGTCTTTAGAATACATCCACTGCACCGCTGCACCAAACTTGGCCACCTGTTGGTCATAGATAGCGACCTGTGATGTTTAAGGATGGAACCCTGGTGTCTGAGCAGCCCATGACTGCAACACTCCACTTTGACCCTTGTGTCTATAGCCCTGTTGGCTGGGGCTTTAGAATACACCGACTGCACCTCTGCAGAGGAGTAAGACCCCTACCCATCCACTGCTACCTGTTGGCCATAGATGGTGATGTTTAAGGATGGAACCCTGAGCAGCCCATGACATGCAACACTCCACTTTGACCCTTGTGTCTATAGCCCTGTTGGCTGGGGCTTTAGAATACACCGACTGCACCTCTGCAGAGGAGTAAGACCCCTACCCATCCAACTGGGCCACCTGTTGGCCATAGATGGCGACCTGGTGATATTTAAGGATAGAACCCTGGTGGCTGAGCAGTCCATAACATGCAACTCCAATCCATTAGCTAGTCATGGCAAGCCTCAACACTTTTTATCATATATGTGCTAGGAGGCGGTTGCTGAGGGCTTTCATGTCCTGGATATGATATTAAACTTTATCTGATGGTGAAATTCCAATTTTGGATCTCTGGAGTGGTAGTACCCGTTCGGGTCCCATCTATGGGTTATATAGAGAAAAATTAGTTTTAAAAAAATATCATTCAAGAATGAATAAAACAAAATGTCTTTGGCATAAAATAACCCAACAAGGATTGATATGCCATAAAATCCAACCAACAGAGCCCTAGTTTTTTTTTTAACATTTACTGTGTAAAAAAAAAAAAAAAAATAGATGATTCAGACTTTTGAATGTTAAAGTTGATATTTGTGCCACATTGTACAGAAAGTACAAAGCCAATTCAATCAATTTCATTGTCAAGGTTGGATTTGATGAAATAAAGTATTTACTGACCACTAGGGAACAGTTTATTTTTTATTGAAAAAACATGCTTCTGTTTAGTATTTTAAA
Source organism: Doryteuthis pealeii (assembly GCA_023376005.1). Classification (NCBI taxonomy): domain Eukaryota; kingdom Metazoa; phylum Mollusca; class Cephalopoda; order Myopsida; family Loliginidae; genus Doryteuthis; species Doryteuthis pealeii. Next base: position 11,785,293 of record CM042179.1, on the reverse strand, counting down.
AGATTTAATAACTATATAAACTATTTAATAACTGTATAAAATATAAACTATTTAATTACTGTATAAAATATAAACAGGAGCGACATTCATCTGAAGAAGGGAATCTAACGATCCCGGAAATTTATGATAAATAATAAAAAATAAGTGAATCCAGTACTCCATAACATCGAGTTCCTTCATTTATTTTTAAACGCTTCATAATAACGCCCAACTTTAACATAAAAAAAGACACACACACATATATATATATATATATATAGAGAGAGAGAGAGAGAGTAAACTACAGACACGTGTTTCGAGGTATCACCTTTCATCAGTGCAGTTATACCATTTTTAGCAGCTACCTCTGGCCGGGTTCGAGACCCGAACGAATTTACACTCGCCAAACCTCTTACCCATACGGCCACAATCAGCTGCCAAGTATAGCAGGCTATTTAATCGCTACATTTCTAAGCGGAAATGAATTCACCAAGAGGTCTCAAACTTTGTAAACAAAGTGAGATTTAGCTTAACGCCGAATACGGTGAATTTGCAATTTATATATATATATATATATATATATATAAAGTTAACAATTGTCTACTAATATTAACAATCTTACTTTTATACTTATATTTATTTGTTCAGAACTGTCATGAGTAGCCAGACAAAGTAACTGTTTGTCAATGGCTAGTATTATTTACAAAAGTGTTCATTAATTTTGAAAGACATGCTTTGTTTGTAAGTAAAGTCGTTAGGGTGGCCTAAAGTCAGTATCAGCCAGACAGCAAGGGAGTCTATCCCCTTTTAGCTAGTGCTAGACAATGTAGTTTGTTTTTAGCGTCTGAGATGGACCATCAACTCCTCACTTTACAGCACAGATCCCTGTGCTACTCATACACTGAGTTGGTGAGGGCCGGTATCGAACCAGGAATTTTATGGTTCCCAGTCAGATGCTCTGCTGACTTAGCTGGGGGAGGGGGTACTCTTTAAATATTAGGTCTTTGTTAACCGTAAGATCCCCAAGCCTCACACCCATGGTCCACCTCACACTAACCCCCGGTGCTGAAAACTAACTGAAAATGTAAAATGTTTTTTTTTTTAAAAAGTAAAGTCGGCAGTGTGGCCTTTTGTTGGTATCAGTTTTATAGTTAGGGAGTCTATCCTTTTCACTAGCTAGACCATGGAGGTGGAGCACCACACTTACCATCAGTTCCCCCACTTTATTTTATGCACAGATCCAGGCTGTGCTACTCATGCGCTGAGTTGGTTAGGACCGATATTGAACCCAGAACCTTGTTATGAAATTCTCTTCTTATTTCAGGAAAGAAAAGGAAAATTTTCAGAAAATATTTCCAGATGATTTGTTGTTTTTGTTTTTTTGGAGGGGAGGGTTGTTGGGTTTTTTTTTTTTTGTTTTGTTTTTTTTCCTGTGATTTAATTAATATTCATGTTTAATGTTTTGTTATCACTAAACTAATTTCTGTTTAAATTATTCTTTTCAGGATTGTATTTTCAATGTTTGTTTTTTTTTGGGGGGGGGGGGGGGTCTTTTTCTTTCTTTCTTTTTTTTTACTTTTTTTTTTTTTTTTTTTTTTTTTTTTTTTTGAGTTTTTCCTTTCTTTCAAAGGTAAATATTGCTCTGTATTTAATCTAAATTATAGATTATTATGCATTGAGCTCTCTCTAGGGACTTATAAAAATCCTTATATGAATATGTATTTGCACCTACTAAAACATGCAATAATTATACAGTGAGATTTTGAAGATCCCATGTAGAATCATCCTTACTACCAGTTTTGGATACCTTATATATTTGCAGATAAAAATTTTCAAATGACAGAACTTTAATTTTTTTTCTCACCTTTTTAATATATTCAGTGCCAAAGGACAATCATTAACACCTTTGCTAATTTACCTGTTTGGCACAATGAAAAAAAAAAAAATTAAGAACATTTGACTTTCTTTTCTTTTTCTCCTCATTCACATTGAATCTCATGTTTCTCAACAGTCAGCCATTACTCTTTTACTAAGCAAAATAAAAATGATGATAGATAAATGTATTCTTGTCAGGACATTGAACCACTTAAGACTATATATGAATAAACAATGAAAGACATCACTAAATATAGATTGGAAGAAATGTATGGAAGAAAGTAAACTGCTGTTTCTATGGAAATAGTGAAATTAATTTGTTTTTAGGCTATAAGCTATATTATGTAACACTTGTGAGATTGTGTACATCCATAGATATTTTGGATGCTGAATTGGCTAATGATAATTCTTTAACAACAAATGGGTTTCTTTACTTTCTTTTAAGAAGTTAATGTGTTCAAATTGCACCCACCTGTCTGTAAGTGTAACAAAATAACAAATAATATAATAATATAAACTAGATATTAAGGATATAAATACCTATTGATAATGGAGATTGGGTGTATTTCTGTCTGTAACCAAAACTACATCACAATATTCTCAATGATTGCCCAAGTCTATTAATGAGTATTTGATTTACAGTCAAAATCGTTAATACATAGAATAAAGAACAACACTGTGTTTATATACACTCAAAATTTGAGTAAACGAAATTGAAATCATATGACTATGGGCAGATTATTTATACTAGAGGGGTCATTTTTTGTTTGTTTTTACACTGCTTTTTTTTAAATAAACAAACCGATATATGCGAAGAAAAAAGATTTAGAAATAGATATTTTTTACACAATTCTACTAATTGTATTTTGAATAAATGAATGAGTAAAAAAAAACTAATAAAAAAAAAATAAGTAAAAAAAAAAAAAAGTAAAAAAAAAATATTTTTATTATCTTATAACTTAATAATTCTATTATCTTAAAACTTTAAAAATGTTTTCGTTACCGTAAAAAAAAACGGAAGCTGACTGACACGGACAAAATAAGACACGTAAGAATTTAACGTAAGGTATGAATAAGTGGCTATATCTTATTTATAGATAAATTTCTCGCAAAACTTTATACATCAAATGATTATGAATACAAATTAAAATAACTATGTAAAAATGTATATAACTAAGCATGCATTTATTGAAAGATTCGTTAAAAATCGCTTAGACCATCAGATGTTACAAAGACAACTTCATAGTGTATATAAGCCAATGCTATTCTGTAATATTATGTATAAACCATCTTGATTATAAATTAGGTTCTCATTAATAAATGCTTTAGATTATTGTGGAATCTGTGACGTAAGTAGTGACGGCTTCAGACAGAAATGCAATCCTATTTCCATTATATAGAGATTGGAATACTTGAAATCATATGGTGATTGCCGCTTCTTGACAGAATAAGGCCATTTCTACAAGTAGTCCAGTTGTGAGCACGCAGATGGCCCACGGAACCAGCTTGTTTTTATGTACCCAGTCACACATGAGATCCTCGGCATGCAGGCGCTGCCACACAGGTCAAACTTCCTTATAGGAAATGTTTCCATGGCGTCCGTCATGTGTCGCTTCAGAATGGAGGGCTCGAGTCACCTTACCTCAAACTTCTTACAGCTATCATCGGTGTCTGCCCCTTATCGAGATACTTCCCTGTCATGATGCCAGTACGTGGTTTGGGGTTTCCCAATCTCTCCAGATCGGGAGGTGTCCAGACATTCCAGGTGGCTATTCTTAGCCTTGTTTTGTGTTTTATTTTCTTGTTTACGCCTAGCTAATGTGGACATCCGTCGAAGCGCTGGTCTCTGGCCAGATCATATAAGTGTGTACTAACAAGTGAAAAAGGTATATACGGTAAATACATTTTCCTTTTGCTCATGATGTAAGTCACTAAATTTAAATATTTACATCTTTTTCTTTTTTTCTCTTTCCAGCCAAATGATTCCAACAGTGTGTCTCCTGCTCCACTTTTCAACTCTGGAGCAGAGAAAATTACCGAAAACTTCCTTTCTCCCAAACAGAGTAAGAAATCTTTTCTTTTAAGACAAATTTTAATCTATCTCAGTGTGCTTATTTCTACCTATATATCTATCCCAGACTTTTCCTATCTATCAATCAATCTACCAAACTTTTCCTGTCTATCTCTATCTGTTCATATTGTAAGGTTCAAGGTTATAATTATGTTATAATTGCTTGAACAAAACAACTCCAACACGAGTGTTAAACATAACATGGACTTTGATACAGGCACATGGAAATTGATAAATATAACAGAAATACAAAGAAGATATATAAAAGGACACATTCATGAATAGAGATAAAATAAGGAGGTATACAAGAGATACCTAAATGTACATATAGAAGTAATGGACAGCTATGGAGAGTCCATCGACTAAAGTCACTTACTAGTGGCTGTAATGGGGACTGAAGCCCCCACACGAGAAGGTGTAGACATAAACGTCTAACCCGTGTGTGAGTTCCCGGAGAAGAAAGAGGAGGAGAGTTTGAAACAGGCGCTTAAATACAAAAAAAAACCCTGGTGGTAAAAACGGGAACCCAGAGGGAAGATAACTCTTCCAGGCAAGGGAAGACAACCCAACAATATCTATCTACCAATTTACCTCAGTCCTCTCATTTCCTTCTCTCACTCATGTAACCATTTTTGAATAATGTTACTGGACTTTCTCTTTTCCAAAATCTTTGTTTCTGAAAAAAAAAGTCTCCCAGTCTGCTCATTTCTATCTATCCATCCATCCATATCTCTCTCTCTCTCTCTCTCTCTCTCTCTCTCTCTCTCTCTCTCTCTCTCTCTCTCTCTCTCTGCCATTTTTTGTTTAATGTTGCTGAGCTTCATCATTTCCAAATAGGTTTCTTATTAACTTAAGCAATTTTAATGATTTGTTTGTAATTAGTAAATGTATATTTTGTTGATTTTTCAAACTGTTGTCCTCATCTTTATTATGGTATGCAAAACTTTCCAAAATGTATAGAATTTATTTTCATACATTTCCTTTTACAAATGATAACACTCCAAAACCCCACAGCCCTGTCAGCTGGGGCTTTAAAATATACTGACTACAGAAGGGTAAAATGTGGCCACCTGTTGACACGAGGTGGTGACCCATAATGCTTAAAGATGGGACCCTGGTGTCTGAGCAGTCCATGACATGCAACCCTCCACTTTGGCCCTAGCCCCTATATGATTGCCCCAACCCCTATTGCCCTTATGGCAACTCCCAATCCTTTTTATCATATATGTACTAGAAGCCACTGGCTGAGGGTCTTGGTGTCCTGGGTATGATATTAAACTCTTATCTGATGGTGAAGTTCCAATTCTGGAGCTCTGGAAAATGCGGAGTACTCTTTCATTACTCCTAGGTCCGCTCTGACCCAGAGAGGTAGTACCTGTAAGGGTCCTATCTATGGGTTAAATAGAAAAAAAAAGGGTTTTAAAAAAATTGAGCACCCATCAAGAATGACTAAAACAAAAACGTCTTCAGCATAAAATCACCCAATGGGTTGACATGCTATAAAACCCAACCAACCAATTATTGGAAGGAGAGTAGGATTCATACCTTTCCCAAGGGTATTAGCGTTAAGTGAAATGCAATTACCAAGTCCAGGATTTGAACTCGGGGCGACAAGTCCATTTCCCATGACTTTTGCCATTACACCACGCTGCAAACAACTCTCAAAATCAATGAAAATCCTTGAAAAAAAGACACAACAATAAATATGACCATCCCTCACAACCTTACTGCCTGGCATAAAATAACCCTGTATGGGTTGACACATCGTTAAAATCAATTTACCAACCCCAATATCCCCATTTATATTTACTAGCAAATATATGCACCCTCGGGTGCAAGTATTTAAGTTTTGATATAATAAAATATTATATTAAATTAGAAAGGCTAATGAAACTGAATAAGAATGCAGATAAAAAGATTGCAACAGAGGGGGTATAATCGAAAAATAGAACAACTTTGAAACTAACTATTCCATCATTTTCCATTACTCCCCACTTTCATTGGTAAATTTTCCTGATTTAACTATTTAGTTAAAATAGGAAGTAAAGGATAATATTACAGTTATTTCTTCTTGTAGATAAATTTCTTTTAAGATTTATCCACGAGATTTTTGTTTATATTTCTTAAGATAAAACCAAACAATTAGAAATTAATAATACCAAGCACATTTATTAAAATAAAATTTTAAATATCAATATGCAAATTAGCCTTCCCGTTCAAACTGTAAACCGCTATTTTGTTGTATATATAAATACAATTGCATATTATTAGTACGTAGATATGGTCAACAGTATTAATAATGTAAAACAATTTTTATTAATAACTTAAGGTTTAAAAGAATGAAATCATGGAGAATTTGACGTAAATAATTAAGGGAATTGTGACTTGAGTAGTAATATAGTTTTGGTTACAGACAGAAAAACACACAATCTCCATTATAATAAGACTTCAATCTTAGCCCTGTAGCTAAGACTCTAGAATACACCAACTGTACCTCATGTGGGTGGCAACCCATGACAATTAAGGACAGAATTCTAGTGGATGAGCAGCAACACTCCACTTAGACTCTTACTTAGGGTAGACGGGCGGTTGGAGAGGCACCCTCTGATCAATCGGCTGGTCATGTCAAGCCCTAGTACCTATATGATTGCCCCCAACCCTATTGCTCTTATGGCAAGCCCCAACCCTTTTTATCATATATGTGCTAGAAGGCAGTGTCTGAGGATCTTCATGTCCTGGGAATGACATTAAAATCTATCTGATGGTGAGGTTCCAGTTCTGGAGGTCTGGGAATTTGGAGCATCCCTTCATCACCATTGCTCCTCAGTCCACTCTGACCTGGAGTGGTAGTACCTGTTAGGGTCCCATCTAACTGTTAAATAGAAAAAATTATTTAAACCAAACTATCACTTATAACAAACTTGAACTTTACCCTATAAACTTATCCCTTAAACAGATTTCCGATCCACTTAGCAACAAACAACTGCAAACAACCTACTCTCAAAATCAATGAAAACCCTTAAAAAAAAGACACAACAATAAATATGACCATCCCTCACAACCTTACTGCCTGACATAAAATAACCCTGGATGGGTTGACACATCATTAAAATCAATCAATTTACTTCAATCTTCACTGAAAACAGTCATTATTTATATGTTCTTAATTTGGATTTCATCTGATTCTTACAAATCTGGTTTAAAAACATAACAATAAATTTGACCATCCCTCACGATTTTACTACTTGGCATAAAATAACTCTGGATGGGTTGACATGCCATTAAAATCGATCAATCAATTTATTCAATTTTATTGAAAACGGTCATTATTTATATTTTCTAAATTTGGATCTCATGTCCTGATTCTTACAAATGAACATAACATAATATCTTTGGCATAAAATAACCCAATGGGTTAACATGCCATAAAACCCCAATCAACCAACCAAAAACCCCATATATGTTACCAACCCCAATAACCCCATATATACTTACTTCAATCTTCACTGAAAATGGTCATTATTTATATTTTTTTAAATTTGGATCCCATCTCCTGATTCAATTTCAAAAAATAATAAAGATTCAATAATAAAATATAAAAGATTTATATAATAAATTTATATAAATATAAAGGATTTACCTCATAAAAGATTCAATAATAAAAGATAAAGATAATAACAAAAGATAAAGATTCAATAATAAAAAAAATAATAAAGATTCAATCCTCACTGAAAATGGTAATTATTTATATTTTTTAAATTTGGATGCCGTCTCCTGATTCTAACAAATCTAATTTTTCTTTCTGTATTTTTTTTTTTTTTTATTTCAGATGCTGACAATGGTCTAAAACCTGATGAAGTAGCTGAAAATCTTGAGAACATTACCAGGCTTGTTCAAAAGCCACCTATGAACCCATGCACCCTAACATTTAACAATTATAAAATGGAGGATAAGTTTAATAAGCACAGCCTATTTGATATGCCAGAGAATTTCCATGTTAAGATGGAGGTCATTGTTTCCTTTGTCTTATTTTTTATCATTTCAATCTGTTGTTTTGTCATGCTCCAACGCCCTGTGCCCTGGATTGTGCTTTTCCCATTCTTTATCATAATTGAAGTTGCTTTCATTTTTAAAACTATTTTTGCCGAAAAGTTTTTTGCAGAGAAGCTTCCATTTTACTTTAAATATTCAGACATATGGTTTGTTCGCAGCATTGAAGGTACCATTTTGGCCTTCCTACCTGTAATTGCTGCTTTCTCGAATTTCTCCTGTTCTGACTTTAACGAAAGGCATTGGCAGGAACAGTGTTTTTGTTACATTTTTATTTTCTCCCTGTTCAACTTGACCACGTTCACTACAGTCAACTCTGCTATTAAGTCTACAATAGCCGTGTTATCTTGCTTTGTTGTTTTTCTACTTCATACGTTAAGGTCATGTTCCGGTGAAAACTATGAGGAATCTTACAATGTTTCTGATATTGTTACCCCTATAACATCAGTAACCCCCATAACTCCATTTATGTTTACTTCAATCTTCACGGAAAACGGTCATTATTTATATTTGCTAAATTTGGATCTCATACTTCCCCTACTCCTGATTCTTTTCCTGAATCGAGAATGTGAACTCAGTTACAGAATTAGTTATCACTGTGATGCTGAGGCCATCTCCTGTCAAGAACACATCAAGAAGAATCGAAACCAGATAGAATGCCTACTTCACAATATAATACCCGAACACATCTCCTCGAAACTGAACAACAAGGGACGTTATTCCAAGAACCACAAAAACATTGGCGTGATTTTTGCAGGCCTCGTAAACTTCAACGACTTATACGAAGAATCATACGAAGGAGGCCGAGAAATGTTAAGAGTGTTGAACGAATTAGTCGGAGACTACGAAGAGCTTCTCGATAAGAAAGAGTATAAAGATGTCGAAAAGATTAAGACAATTACCAGTACGTTCATGGCGGCTTCTGGTTTAGATGAAAAGAAACGTAACGAGAACAAACATCCACACGCACATCTGTTCAACTTGATGATGTTTGCTATAGACATGCAGCGTGTTATTGGGCATTTTAATGAAAGTATGATAAATTTTGAATTCATTTTAAATATCGGATATAACTTTGGTGAGGTAACAGCCGGTGTCATTGGTACCACCAAATTGCTTTTTGATATTTGGGGAGACACTGTGAATGTGTCAAGCCGAATGCATTCCAATGGTGCTGCAAGAAGAATTCAGGTTCCATCATCCAATACTGAAATCCTCAAGGAAATGTTTGAATTTGAATATCGAGGCACAATGCAAATAAAGGGGAAAGGAGAGATGGGAACGTATTTACTGGTTAAGAAAAAAGATGATGCCTCTTGGAGTTAGTTATGAAAAAAAAAACAAAAAAAAACTCTTCCTGCATAATTATTTAAAATGAAAATATTACTGGGAGGTTCATGCTTTTTTTTTTCTTTTGCATGGGCAATAATTTTGCATAAACTGTAAGATTATGTGCCAGACAGTGAAGGTGGGACGAATATTCAGCTTTCATGAAATTGGTAGTTTTTCTTTGTATAAAAAAAAAAAAACATTAATAATTTATTTTTTAAAATTGTGACAGCATTAGTTATAGGATTCTTTGTGTTTTTAATTGAATCAGTGGTGATATAATTCATTTTGAATTTTAGCAACTTCTACTAATAGAACCTATTTTAAAAAAAAAATTTTAAATATAGTTTAAAATGGAAATAATACCTTATGCTGTTTTGATTTTTTTTTTTTTTTTTTTTTTTTTTTAAAATTCAATCTTCTATTTTAATTTCCCCCCCACCAAACTTTTATTGACATAATCTATTTCCATTTTCCCCTTGTCTTTCTCTCTATAAAACTGCTTATACAATTTTCTATTAATTAAACACAAAGATCTTCAATAAAATTTAGTTTTTCAAAAAGAATCCATAATTTTATGGTGCTCTCTTTTAAAGAAATCTCATTTTTTCATGAAGGATGTTAAAAAAACAAAAACAACATGGCTACTCAAATTGTTTGCAGTTTTGCAATAAACTGCTGTAACAATAATTTTCAAAATGGTTTAAGTTATAAATCAATTACCATTTCTTCCTGGCCATGCTATTTATCTTGTCACAGTAACTCGGCATTAAATCACCCGACAAAGAGTTAATATGCCGTAAAACAACCAACCATCAATCTTTTTAAAAAAAAGAAAGAAAAAAAAGAATTCCTTTTATAATACAGATGTTGCAAATATATCAAAAGAACAATGTTATCATTAAACTTTAATATTAACATCATTTTTCAATCTCAAGAGATAATGATTATATTTAACCAGGAATAAAATATCCCCAATTTAATTTGTAACTTTTTCCTGACTATCGATAGTCATTTTTACAAGTTTAATTCAGATACTGATTTGAAGGAAAAAAGATGTGAATTCAATTTTTAATTAGCAATCAGCTTCTTACCTCAGCTATTGACCCCTTCTCCTTTTTTTTTTTTTTTTTTTTGTTTAATAGGACATCTAGGTAACAACTAATTTGATAGTGTAACTTTTTGTTTTATCTGAATTATGAATGATTATGAATTATCATTATCGTAAACTAAATGTGATCTAAATAGTGTCTTCATTTTGCTTAGTTACAATGTTTCAGCCATTATACCCTCTGGGTATAACTGCTAAATTTTAGGACTATAAAATGACACTAGTTAAATCGCATCAGTGTATATTAAATTGGTTGTAATTACATCAGTGTATAATAATAATATATATATTGGTTGTAATTATAAAAATGATTGTTTCTTAAAAGAAATTAATATACTATAGTTCTTTTGTTTTGTTTTGTTTTTTATTTTCTTTATTTTTTTTTATATTTTTAGTTTTTTGCTATGTACCGTTTGTTTTGTCGTGTAGTAGAAGAACTTGAATGATTTAAGGTGACATGGGTAGCAGCAGCTACTGTTGACAAACTGATTCTATATAAGTCAAAGATTGTTCGTTTAATTTATGAGGGTGGGGGTTGAATTCTTCTTGGAATCTGTTAAATCTTTAGTTGTATAAATAGCTAACATATCCCTCTTTTTTTTTTTTTCTTTTTTGTTAATCAGGTGTGTATTTGGATATTAAAGTAAATTAGGTTTTCTAACTTACCTCTGATTTGTCTTAAAAATGAAATTGAAATTAAAATTAAAACTAAAAAATTTTATTACTTTATCAATAGAACAAAAATTTATACCTTAATGAAAAAAATGTTTTTTTTGTTTTTGTTTTTTGTGATTTGTGTTCTATTTCTTTTTGTTTTTTTGTTTTTTTCTTCTCTATATAGAAAACAGGTTCAATTTAATATCCAATGTACAAATTATCAATTTAAAACTAATGCACCTACACATTAATTCTGAATATTATTAACTTCTATCATAATTTTAGTTACTATTTTGTGTTTATAAAGAATGTTATACTTTGGAGGAGAAAGGCATAAATACTTTATCTTGGTTGGTTCTTGTTTGTTCAGGGAAATTATTGAAACCTTTCTGAATCTCATATACAGGGGCGGGGCAAAATGATCCGATATATATTTGTAGGTTTAATAAAAACAAAATAGATTAAATAATTTTTTTTTTTTTTTTAAAGTGTTTTTATTTTCTCTATGTACCATTTTCCTGAGTTCTTAGTTCATGTTCTAATTGTACCATTTTAGTTCATGTACTAAATATACCATTTTCCTGAGTTTTGGTGCTCCGTGGATTTTCATTTCAATGCCGATCCACTGGATCTGAAATTGTTATAAAATAAAAATAAAATCATGTTTTGAGTAGGTGCGGGATCAGGTCTGACAAGCCCAAAGTGCATAAAAAATACTCTTTACATTACAGTTACCTATACCTTGTTCCTGATAAACATTTCCACAATGAAAGCGCAATTCTCACCTGTCCAATACATATAGGTAATCTGAAACAAAATAAAAATAAAACAATATGGCATTATATGTACATTTGGAAAATAAAAACTTTTTTTTTTTTTTTTTCATTATTTATTCTATTTTGCTTTTATTAAACTTACAAATCTATCAGATCATTTATGCCCCTATATATATATATATATATATATATATATATATATATATATATATATATATATATATATATGAAAAGATAAATGGGGGGGATATATTTTGGTATGGATGAAATTTATTATATGCTGACACGTGTTTGGACCAGAATTTGCTTACACATACAATATTCTATTTCAAATTATTTTAAATATTGAATAAAATAATAATATTATAAAATAATATGTCAACAATAGGTCTTTATCAGATGTTTTTCAGCATAAAATAACCCAACAAGGTTTGAGATGCTGTAAAATCCAAGCAATCAACAGCAACTTAATATAAGTTTGCATTTGTATACTCTCCAGTGATTAAAATTTCTCAAGGGAAATGAGTAGTTTATAGTTAACAGTTAATACTTATTTGCAATTTATAATTAATGGTTCCATCTGTCTAATTAGACAGTGGGAGCACATATGGAGAAATCCTCTAAGTGTTGAACAGTGATGGCTGTGATTGAACAATCTGATTTCTGGTGGCATTCCCTTGATACAGGGCTGATGGCTACTGTTGCATATGAAGGCCTCTGTTCCTGGCTCTCTTCCTAAATGAGACTGTCAATGGCAGATCTCTTATATATATATATATATATATATATATATATATATATAGATAAATATATAAAGGTTTTACATATCTATTTATTAGGTGACAAAAGAACATTTTACATATCTATTTATTAGGTGACAAAGGAACATTCACAACCATATTGGTTTCATGCGATGCAATCATCAGGTGAAGATGTTTCAAATGACATTTGAAACCATCTCACACTATATATATATATATATAAATATATATATATATATATACCATAGTTACCATTAAATCCACCAAGCAAATAAGTATACAATCTTTTTTCACTAAAATCGATTAAAAAGTGCTCAATATAAAGAGCTAAATAGATGATTAAAATTGAATATTTTAAAATATACTGATTTGAGTTTTTTGCAGTAACTCGAATCTTTGGAGTACCCTGAAGATTTGCACTATTGTGAGAAACTTGAGTCGGTATATTTTAAACCATTCAATTTTAATCGTCATATATATATGTGTGTCTGTGTCTGTGTTGGCAGATTGCCTCTATTAATCTCCTATGAGCTACCAATGGCACTAAGCAACAGTGATATATATACCTTTTGGGTATTTACAGATGTGATTTCCCTTGTTCTTTTTCTACAATGTGATGTTTGCATCTTCAGGAACTAATCCGTTTTTTTTCCTTCCAACACTGGCAGAGTAGTTCATAAAAATGATTTATGAGCGCTGGTTTTCTGCATTGAATCACCTATATTTAATTAACTCACAATCCTGTCAGAATTCTTAATTTTTAAACACTAATTATTTTAGACACTAACCAGTACATGGCCAAACTTAGTTTTTTTTTTGTAATTGCTCAAAGAGAGACACAATTGTTATGCAAGCGTATCTGCCTTTCTCAACCATTAGTATGTTATCAATTGTATTATCTGTTGTAATGTGTATATTCCATTAAGAATGTTATACTTTGGAGGAGAAAGGCACAAATACTTTATCTTGGTTGGTTCTTGTTTGTTCAGGGAAATTATTGAAACCTTTCTGAATCTCATATGGGGGGGGGGGGCAAAATGATCCGATATATTTGTAGGTTTAATAAAAACAAAATAGATTAAATAATTTTTTTTAAAAGTGTTTTTATATTCTATATGTACCATTTTCCTGAGTTCTTAGTTCATGTACTAAATAAACCATTTTCCTGAGTTTTGTTATGCAAGCGTATCTGCCTTTCTCAACCATTAGTATGTTATCAATTGTATTATCTGTTGTAATGTGTATATTCCAGGATTTATATAGTTATATAAAAAATAACTTCAGAATTCTTACAAAAGAAAAATTTATAGTAGTCATTTCTAATCCCAAATAGTTTAGTTGAAAATTTTAAGTGAAATAATTCATAAAGAAAATACCTGAATTACTTTGTATATCATTAAATTTGACTAGTATTAACTTTTATCATAATTTTAGTTACTATTTTCTTTTTCTTTTCCAAATATTAAGATGAAAGATAACACTAGTCAAAATTAATAATTGACAAAATATTATACCTCAAAAAATAAGTGTGCTCAGTATGTATAATAATGTTATCCTTTTCATAGAAATTTAAAGTGATTGGTAATGATAGTTCCTGGATTTATCTGTATATATAGTATTATCCTTATAGTTCTAAATATACATTGTATACTTATAGTATCCTCGTAGTTCTAAATATACATTGTATCCTTGTAGTTCTAAACATAAATTGTATTTCTGTTTTTCTAGTTCCTATTGTAGAATTAGGGGTGAATTCTGTTCTTTTTTTTTTTTTTTTTTTTTTTTTTTTTTAAGTTTGGTACATCAGTTTAAACTTTTCAATTTGTTTCCTTTTAACTAAAAAATGATAGATAAATAAAAAAAATATTTCTTATTTCTCATAACAATAAGTTCAAAAGGTTACAAAAGATTTTTGTATTATCCGTATAGTTCTAAAGATACAGTGTATTCGTATAGTATCCTTGTAGTTCTAAACGTACATTGCATTTCTTTATATTTCTCTATTTTTCTTTTCTTTTTAAGTTCTTCTTGTAGAATTTAGTTTTTTTTTTAGTTTTTATTGTAGAATTTTAGGTCATTATAGGTTATTAGGTTATAAAAAAAAAAAAATTAAAAAAAGAAAGTAAAAGAAAATTAAATAGGTATGTATCGTTCAGTTTGTTTTTTTGACTATTGAAAAAAAAAATTTTTTTTTAAATTTAAAAAAAAAAAAAAAAAAAAAAAAAGTTCTAATTCCTAAAAATATTTTTTCTATGTCCAAACTGTTAGAAGCGGGAAGAGCATTTTTGTGCTTTACAGTTTATTTTAAAATGTTAACCAATAATTTGACGGTCTTTGTCTGCTGAAACTGAATTTTTTTTTTTGTCCATTTTTATTTCTACGGCAGTAACTGATAAGTCTACTCCATGATTGATTTTTTTAAAGTCATTCTTTTTTTTTTATTAGGAAATTAATTTTCTTGTTGGGCACATTTTTACTGCAATACATTTATGGAAAGTTATATTTTTTAAAAAATGGGAGGGGGTCGTAAAGTCAGCGGAGTGGCCTACTGCTGGTATCAGCATGGCGTCTCCTTTTCACTCACGCTTGACAAAGAAGATTGTATTTGCATCTGAAGTGGACTGCTGCACCTACCATCAGCTCTCCACTTTATTGCACAGATCCAAGCTGTGCTACTCATGCACTAAGTTGGCGAGGGCCGGTATCGAGCCCAGAACCTCGTGGTTCCTAGGCAGATGCTCTACCGACTGAGCTAAACCGGCTCAAATGGAAAGTTATACATGACATTATTATGTATTATTTGGATAATTCAGACTATTGTCCTCGTCTTTATTGTTATCTGTACAATTTTTCGGCTAATGTGCCCACTGGTCTTTTTCAAGTATTTCTTGTCAGACTCTGAAACTTTTTTGTCGTAATCAGGATTGAATATAGGGAAGGGTTCAAAGATCCGTGATGGTTCCCAATTACGACAAGAAATACTTGAAGAAGGTTGGAGGGCACATCGGCCAAAACGTACAGATAACAATAAAGATAAGGACAATAGTCTAAATAATACAAATTATCAAGCCTCATCTCAAAAATAACAAGAAACCCCTAAAGAAGGTCTGGGGGGCACATCGGCCGAAACGTTGTGTAGATAACAATAAAGATGAGAACAATAGTCCGAATCATCCAAATAATACAAATTATCAAGCCTCATCTCAAAAATTCAGAGAAATAGTATGACATTATTAAATCAAATATTTCAGAAACGTTTTATTTATAGATTTTTGTGTGAAGTAATTATGTAAATGGAAATGGACTTTACTTTTGTGATAGAGCTTACATCATCACTCTATACTTTCTTAAAATACAATATGATTTTAAGAAATCACTTTTCTATGCACTGGTACATAGAAAGCTTAACTCCAGTAAAATCAGTTGCTATGTGTATAAATTTACATGTAAATAATTTATGTAACAATATTATATTTAAAGTAGAAGTGGAGTTTTATCCTCAAATAACAGTAGAATTTTAACAACTGAACTGTATTTTGCTGTACAGAAACCATGTGAAAATGTTAATTTAAAAAAAATTATTTTAAAAGATTTATTTAAATAAAGTAACCATTATTTAAATAAAATGACCATTATGAAGTCTGAAATGTTGTGCAAGATGCTACAACATTTTTTTTTTTTTTTTTTTTTTAGATGTTGGGCAAATCTTTTGCCTGATCAACATAAGTTTTTATGGGTTTTGTGATTTTCAGGTCTCTTCTGAAAAAACTATTTTTTAAAACCAAATAACCAACTAAAATGAATAATTTTTCTCTAAAAAAAAAAATTTTTTTAAGATAAAAACTAAAAACCTTGTTACTTTGACAATACAGCAGTATTAGGAATTCAACCATTTTTTTCTTTTTTTTTTTAATCAACTGCTTTACAAACTATACATTTGCTAGTTTAAAAATTACTTTCTCATTCCAGTCTTTCATTTGTAAGAGGTATGTATATTTGTCACATGGTCAAGTGATGGGATACAGCAGTTGTATATGATCGATGTTCAGTTGGATAAGGGAGATAACTCCGTTAATTTTTTTTCATATTTCATTGTCAAGCAATGGTTCTCAACTTTTTTTTCTTTTTCTGGTAGCCTTTTCTGAGTTGTAATTTATATCTGTGGCCCCTCATAGCTGTTACTAAAATACATATATATTCTATTTACATCTATTTTCAAATACATAAATTGCAGCTACTATTGTGGCTCCATCCCATTTACTTCATGCACCCCTCTCCCAGAAATGTGACATGGTCCCCCCAGTTGAGAACCAATGACTTAAGCAATTTTTTCAGCACTATTGTCTCTTTGTATACCTCCATGTGTAAAACAAGAATTCTAATTGACAGGTTTGAATTCTTTATAATTAATTTCTTCTAATATTTTAATACTTCATTTTCTATTTTAAGACATTGTTATTCCTATCTGATGTCAGCAGACAAGCTTTTTTAAATTATATATATATATCCCTGTCCAACTTTTTCTTTTCTTTTTAAATTATAAATATATATATCCCAACCCCTCTTCCTTTTTCTTTATATATATATATATATATATATATCCCTTTGTTTTTTTTTGTTTTTGTAGTAGTATATTCAGTGTTATAAATAAATGGTAACAAATTTAAAATGTATTTTGATAAGTTTTTTTTTTTATTTATATATATATAATATATATCCCTGTCCAACTTTTTCTTTTCTTTATAATATATATAATATCCCCACCCCTCTATTTTTCTTTTCTTTATAAAATATAAATATATATATCCCAACCCCTCTTTCTTTTTTCTTTATTATATATATATATATATATATATATATATATATATATATATCCTTTGTTTTTGTTTTTTTAGTAGTATACTCAGTGTTATAAATAAATGGCTACAAATTTTTTTTTAAATCTACCATTTATTTATAACACTGAGTATACTACTAAAAAACAAAACAAAACAGAGGGGGAAATATATATATATCTATATATATATATATATATATATATATATATATATCCCCTTGAACATAACAATCCATCCGCCACACCTAACATGCGATAGCGCTAATATCATATATTACATATACTGCACACAATGCACAAGTTGCAGATATGTGGGAGAAACATCTACATCTTTTAGTCTAAGATTAAATAACCACAAATCCACAATAAAACTCAAATCCCCGCATAGTACAATAGCACTTCACTTTAACACCCTACCACACAACCTTACACACCTCAAATGTATTTTAATAGAACACACATTTCCAACAACGCAATCTCGAAAACAAGCAGAAACTAAATGGATTCTAAAATTACAAACTCATGTGAGGGGACTGAACGCTGACATCTGAATACTCTGTTATTATAAAAAAAATTTACAGACGCTGCCGCTGTCAATAACAACAAAGACAAAATCCGTTGAACAGGAGCAACATTCATTTGAAAAAGAGTATCTAACGAACCCGAAAATTTATGATAACAAATAATAAAAAAATAAGTGAATCCAATACTCCATAACATTGAGTTCATTCATTTATTTTAGATACTTCGTAATAACGCCCAACTTTTAAAAAAACATTATATATATATATATCTCCCTCTGTTTTTTTTCTTTTGTATTTTTTTTAGTAGTATACTCAGTGTTATGAATAAATGGCAAAAATTTAAAATATATTTTGAAAAGTTTGGTAGATTTTCCTTTTTTTTTTTTCTTTTCCTGAAAACAAATTTTGGATTTTGTTTTATATGAATTCAAATCATTGTACGTGAGTTTAAATTAGTTAAAAAATAAATTAAACATACAATGTAATTATTCTAAACTGTTTATTTTTTTCCTAAACATAAAAAAAAAAAAATATGACAGCTTAGAATATCAGCCCTATAATCATGATTATCTAGTTTGACAACTCTTAACATCCTGTTGAGAATTTTCCAAGTCCAGAGAATGGGGCATTCCTATAAGGATATATATAAATGCCTAAGAATGGCCTTTTCATTAAAATTTACCTGTTATTTCTCGTACATCAAAGACTGCTAAATATGTTTAATATTATGTTTAATATCACATTCAAACAAAGGCTATTTTTTGGGGTAGATTAAGAAAACAAATGTGACTACCAGCCGGGTGGAATGAGGTGGTATAGGACTTTAAGAGTTAATGCTAGTCCCACTACTCTTTGTTTTTAGACTCTGCAGAGCTTCATATAGTTCCCTTTTCTTTTTTTTTATATCTGCTATTAAGTATTTCCATGACATGTATCACTCCACTTTTCTGAATACAAGTTTAAGATTTTGTTTTATATGAATCCCAATTAATTGGCCTTTCCTTGGGCTAGACAAACGGTCGGAAAAGCCTGGGCACCTATATGATTGTCTCGACCATATTCTTCAAATTGCTCTTATGGCAAATACCTAACCCTTTTTATCATATAGGTGCTATAAGGTGGTGGCTGAGGGTCAACCAATAGTATTTATTAATACACATGAAGTTAATAAAAAAATTTTTTAAATAGATTATGTGTGTATATATAATATATAAAGATTTGGCATTGAATAACTCTGAAAGGTTGATATGCCATTAAACTAAATAATTAACCAACCTTCTTTACATATTGTCTACTAGTTATATATATATAATATATATATATATATATAATTTGAAGAGAGGTTGACTTAACGTATAAGACAAAAGAAATAGAGCGAGTCATAATTTTGACAGTCAAGAAAAAGTAACCGAATAAGTCAGATTTATGAATGAATATAAAAGTACTCCATACATTTTTAGAATTGGTTTATAAATATATATACACTTAAAAATTTTTTAAAAAATTAAATTTTATTACTTACATTAACCTTAAGTATTTAGTATTGATTAAAAATGTTTTGTTTTTTTTTAATTTTAGTACCTTAAAGTTTGTTTTTTTTTGTTTTGTTTTTTTAATTAACAATACTTATAGGGTTTTAAAAATGGATAAATTCCAATATCTAGGACAGCTTGAGGACTTTAAGTTACTTCTGGTTGAGCTACTGCCGTAAAAATGTGTTACTTAAGAAGTTTACTAGTGACAACTGCTTTTATCAATCTTAGTCTCTTTCTGTGAAACTTTTTTTTTTTTTTTCTATTTAAAATGAATATTTCTTCAGATTTTTATTCAAAGAAATTAAATGCTCCTACAATGGTTTGTAAATATTTTTTAAATCTGGAAAATTTTCATTCATTCACCATAGGCTTATTGTGGAGTATAGGGCTGGAGAACATTTATGAATGTTAAAAAAATTTTAAAAAATAAAAAAAATAAAAGATATATTCCTTTTTAAGAAATTTAAATTTTTTTTTAATGTGGTAGGTTGAACTTGTCATCATTGAATAAAAAAAATTCCTTAAATTTGTATATATAAAATGTTTTGTAATTATGTAAATAAAACTATTTAGAAGATGCTTGATAGTGTAAATTACTCTACACATTCTTTATATATATATATATATATATATATATATATATATATATATATATATATATATATATATATATATATATAATTTAGGTTCACTTTTACTATGCACATATGTATATATATTTTTTTTTTTTAATCTAAGTTACTATGTATATAAATTTACATGTAAATAAATTATATCTAATGTAGAAGTGATTTTATTATAAAGTAACTGTACAATCTTAATAAGTGAACTGTAACTTCTGGATTTAATTTAATAATATATAATATTGTAAAGAACATAAAATTTAAAAAAATAAATTTTATTACTTATATTTTATTTGTATAAGTCCTTATATCAAATTGATATGAAAAATTTATATAAATTTATCATTTATTTTAATAAATTTATAATATGATTTTTATATTATTTTAATAAATTTATATAGATTTAAATTTACTAAATCTATATGAATTTGTTATATAAAGTTTATCAATTGCTTTTTTATTAAAAATTTGTTATATTAAGTTTATCAATAATAATTTATATATATATATACCTTATATTTTATTTGTAAAAGTCCCGATTATTATTCAATAAAATCTTTAAAATTAAATTATATCTAATGTAGAAGTGTGATTTTATCATAAAGTAACTGTACAATGTTAATAAGTGAACTGTAATTTCTGTATTTAATTTAATAATATAATATTGTAAAGAACATTTTAAACCTGCTATATAGAAACCATGTTAACATTAAATTTTATTAAATGTTAAATTGCACCTAATGGTGAAGTTTTTTATTCTGGAACTGTGGAGTACCCCTTTATTGCCATTACTCCCAGGTCCACTCTAACCCAAAGTGGTGGTACCTGTTAGGGTTCTATCTGTGGGTTAAATAGAAGAAAATGCGGTAACAAAAAATGTGTTTTAAAAAATTCCAATACCCATTAAGAATTAATTTTTTTAAATAAAAAATCCGACCAACCAAAATTAAAATCTTTAAACTATAAAATCCAATAAGAAAATTTGCTTCATGATTTTTTTAGAGATTTTTTTTCTGTCATTTTTAAACAAATGACAATTGGGAACTAACTATGCACCCATGATTATTCAGCAATTAGGCACTAAATTACAGATATATATCTATAAAAATAGGTAAATTACAAATGTGTTTAAAGAATTCATTATAGTATATGTAGTTCTAATACCCATGGGAAGCTGGTCTCTCTCCAGCTATGGGCTAATAGCAGAGTAAACCAGGCTCTTTAACCTTGCTATAGTAACCGGTCTAGGAGAAGGAAAAAAACTCTGAATTCAAACCTGTTAAACTCCACTTAAAAAAATTGAAGTATATGTATATTCTTTCTTCACAAGATTCGTTTTCTGTGTACAAATGACATACTACCAGAAACATTGGTATACATAAATATTTTGTATGCTGATTGACTGCAGTGTCACCCATGTCTCCCAAAAACCTTATTAGTTTAATGATATTGCAATTTTGAAACTTAAACCAAATTTTCTTTTCTTTTTTTAAAAATTTATTTTAGTTTAAAATCTGAAGCCTTTTTTTCTTTTTTAATTTGCCTATTCATACCGGTAAGAAATATTTATGAATAAATTTTTTAAATACTTCTAATTTCTCTAATTATTTCTTCTAACAATATGTTCAAAAGGTTTTTTTTTGGTTTTTTTTAAGTTAGTAATAAATGTTGAGGCGTTGAATGGTATAGTTCCTCCAGGCATTTACTAGTTCAGTGCCAATGGACAAACTGCAACAGATTAAGTAGTTGTTGCTATTATTGCTAGGAACAGTTCACTAAGTTGAGGAAGAGTTTGGCTTGTTCCATTAACCAATAGTTAACAGTTGGAATAATTAATTCTTAAGTTTGTTTCATTTAATTGAAAAAAAAAAAAATAGATAAATAAGATACTTCTAATTCTTAAAATTCAATAAATTCAAAAATAATCTATTTTGATTAGGAATAAATGCTAGTTTAAAACTCCTTTTAATTCTTATATTTTTATTTATTCAAATCTTTGGGGTTTTATATTCTATTTCATTGAATAGTTCAAACTGAATTTATTCAAATGTTTGCAAACAATTGCGAAATAGAAAAAAAGAATCTCATTGTTTTGTTTTTGTATATAATTAGGAAATTTTAAGTTGGGCACATTTTTACTGCAATAAAATTGTGAAACATTACATGACCTGAAATTTCAAATTTTTTTGTATATAAGTGTATATTTTATACGAAGTAATTATGTAAAATGAAAACTTAACTGGCCGTTCCTACCTGTAAGAATATATATTCTTATGATCACTTTTCTATGCAAAAATGGTATGCTATCAGGTGAATTGGTATACATAACTATTTTGTATACTAATAAGACTGTTGTGTTAGCCATAACTCCCAAAAAACTATTAATTTAAGAAATACCTTTTTTTTTCTTAGATTAAAATATGAAGCTTTGTATTTATTCTTTTTTTTTGCCCAGGTTTGTGTTTTGTTTGTATTTTTTAATTTATTTTGATTGTTTATACCTGTAAAAATCTATGTTCTTACTTCAAAAGATCATTTTCTGTGTACAAATGACATACCATCAAAAAAATTAGTGTACATAACTATTTTGTATGCTGATGACTGCAGTGTCACCCATACTTCCCAAAGACCTATTAGTTTAATGATATTAACATTTAGGAACTTAATTTCTTTTAGTTTAAAATCTGAAGCCATTTTCTTTCTTTTTTTTAATTTGAACATAACATTCTTACACTAAACGTCACTACTATTTTGGAATAGAGATAGTAATATAATACAAGTTCTACTGTCAATTGATAAATTCATTTGTTTCATATGAAATTTTGTTTCAGTAATATGTATATGTAATAAGTATGGTGGTTGGGTTTGAAGGCTATCACAATGCAAGTGTAAAGAAAAATAAGGTAACTATGGTGTTGTGCGTTAACCTCTAATTTATTCTTAATATTTCAAGATATTAAGAATAAATTAGAGGTTAACACAACAACATCATAGTTATCTTATTTTTGTTTACACTTGCATTGTGATAGCCTTCAAAACCAACCACCAAACCAATATCTATTAATAATGGAGATTCGCTTCCGGTTTTTGTCTGTAACAAAAATTACATCACTGCTTATGTCACATTACCCAAAATCATCATAACATAGAATAAATACACTCAAAATTTGAACATACAACATTAGACAGTCCACATTGTTTTTTAAAACATATATATATATATATATATAGTTTTATTTTAATACATATTTAAAGTTTACATTTCAAATTGTTTTATTTTTTAATCCTTTAATGAATTTGATGATTTTACTTACTTAGGGTACATAACATTGAATTTTTTTACACCCACCTCTCAGGCAATATGTTTAAAAAATCTATTTTTACATCGCCTGGAGGGTGTTTTTCATTTTGTACTAGTTAACACAATGCTTCAAGCAAATTATAAAACACTTTTATATGTACACCATATAAGTAATTTGTCCACTTAAACTTTAAAGGGTTTTTTTTCTTTTCTTTAATCATTTATCTATATTTCTTACAATCTTTTTAATCATGTAAGTAGGTTTTATCAAACTTTACATATTACAAATATGAAAATTTACCTTTTCATCTTAAATATTTAGGAGGAAAAAAATTATTTTCAAGCCATAAGAAAAATAATGTACAATCTTGCTTTACCATTAAAAAAAAAGTATATTAAATGCAGATAGGATTTGTGTCACTTGTCACATTAAATAATTTTAAAAATATTTTGGTTAGTCTGAATTTCTGGGATGAACTTTAATTTTTTAAAATCACTAGTGACTAAAAAGTTATATACTGGATATATCACTTCCTTTAGCTTGATTGTATTATTATTATTATTATCTTCATTCATTACTTTGAATATTGTTTTCTTCTTTAGTACAAACCTAATAACTATCCATTTTGACAATACTTTATCTAAGAAAGTTGTATACAGATATAAAACATATTCAGTAATGGGACCAGTTTTAGTTTTTGAAATAGATTTCAATAAAAATAACTAATTCTTTTTCACTGTACTCAGAAAATACATGATTTTAAAATTATATTCTTGGTAAACATAGGATGATTTTGGCTATTTGAATTAACATATTTATAACAGTGAATGTTTAACCATTGTTTTGTTTTTTTGTTATATATATATAAAAGACATTGATATGAAGCAGAACTTTCTGTTCAATATTATTGAATATCAATTTAGCTCTAAACTTTAATCTTAATTTTGCAGAGTTAGAACTCCCATTTTGATATAAATGGATATTCTGGTATCTTAAATCTTCCTTGATTTTATTATTTTACCAAATACACAATTTGGAAAGAGAGAAAGAAAGAAAAATAAGATATCACAATCTGATGGTAATTATCATATATCCTTTTTTTTCCTGCCTTTCATTAAAATAAAATTATTTCTAAAAATTGGATTTTTTTTTAAATCCTGTAAACTGTCTGCTTTCATCAGAGGAACAACAAATTCTTATAAAAACTTTTACTTTTCTTCTTTCTTTTTTTTCTTTCTTTTTTATTTTTTTTTTCTTTTTTTTTTTAATCTTGAAATGTATTAAAATTAAATCTGTCTCAGAATCATTGGTATTAAACTCCCGAAAAATGTTTTTTTGTTTTTTTTTTGTTTTTCTTTTTTTCTTTTTCATTTCATTTTTTTTTTTTTTTTTTTTTTTCTATTATTACAATTTTCTTTTCAACTTGACCTGATATTTGGTTTTATTGCTTTTCTTAGGGCAGCTTCCTATTCAACTATCCATAACAATCCCCTCCCTCTTCCAGTTATTGCTATTGTTACCATTAAAAATATTTTAATAATTAAATATTTCAAGTCCAGTTATCGAAAAATTATATTAAAAAAATGTATAAAAGTTTGGAAATAAAAAAGAAATATTGAATGTAAGTCACCAAAAATTTATAGTTTTTTTTTTTTTTTTCTTTAATATATGCATTTTTTTTCTCTATAAAAGAAAAAAAAAAAGAAATGGATCTGGTGATAATTGCATAAGATCTTGAAATATTAATTTAAATATTTTTCTTTTTTTTTTTTTTTTTTTTTAATTTCAAATTTTAAAGTTGGATTTTCTGTTGTGGTAGAAATTTAAAAACAAATTTCATTGAGAACATTATTTCTAGTCATTTATTGATTGCAATTAGTTCAAATGCACCCATATTGGATAGATTTGTTTTTTTTTTTTTTTTTTTTTTTTTTTTTTTTTTTTTAATTGTGGCTACAATCAAGTTTTATACAAATACTTAAAAATCTTTTTAAGCTTCTGTAACCTTTTTTTCTTTTTCTTTTTTTTATGCTATGAGTCAAAATTACAAATGGTTACTCTAAGCAATACTTTTGATTTATCAAATTTTTATCATATTAATAATTTTGCACATTTTACAATCTTATATTTGTCAAAACACCATCCCACAACTCCATTTTCTATCCCCTTCCCACCAAGTTAAACTTCAGACGGATTCTATAAGAGTGGAAGACTTCTCACACAGGGGAGATAATTCATCACTTAGCTTAAGTCCTGTGAGAGTATCTTCCATTTCTTCATGAAACTTACGAAATTTTCTTAATAATTTATATTTTCTGTGAAATGAGAACTAAATTATTTTAGTATGTACAATATTTTCCAGATGGTATATTCTATGAGTAGTTAATGTGCTTTTCTTACATCACAATCAAATAACCTAAAAAAAAAAAAAAAATTCTTTTACATGCAATATTTCAATTTCTGTAAAAAAATTTAAAAAGATTTACTTTACCAAATCGAACATTTTTCATTTTACATTTTAATACTAACGAATTTAAATTTTTTGATCAAATTTTATTTTTATTTATTTATTTTTATTTTTATATTTTAGCATAAAATTCTAGTATTTTTTAATTTTTTGACTTCATTGAATTACTGTAAATACTTGATTATTTTTTATTTGTTGATTTGAACTTTAAATCAACTCAAAACAAAATAAGAATCTTAAACAATAGGTACCACCAATTTTCCCTGTGAAATTTACCCCCTCTCCTATATTTAATACAATGAAACTTGCAAAAAGGTTAATATTATCTTGAAAATATTTTGTCCATTCAAAAGAAGAAACATTTTTTAAAAACTCATGATTATTTTTGAAAATTTTCAGCTTATGGAAATAATGAAAATTATAAACAAAAAATAATGTTTTCATTTTTGCACTGTTAAATCAATTGAAATTTAACGTAGCCAAAAACAAGTTATGACTACCGGCTTTTTAAAAAATCCTATGAAAAATCAATTAATGGTCCGATTTTCACAAATTTCCATAATTATTTACCATTTGATGTAAATATGCCTGAAATAGTTTTTTTTTTCTAAAATATATTAGAAATATATATATTTTTTACAAGGTCCCCCCCATTTTATTTTATGAAATATGAAAAAAATGAACAGGCAAAAAATGATTTTTAATTTTTTTTCTATAAAGATAAGAGTCTAAATAATTATATCAGATGATTTTTATAAGTATCAGTACCAGAGCTTTTTAGTAAAAGAACCATTAATACAGAATTCTGCTAAAAAAAATATCAATAAAGAAACTGACCGTGTTGTAAATAAACGGACTGTTTTACTTATTTTTCACGATAACAGTGAGTTATTTTTTCCCAATCGGATAAAAGTTCAAAAATATTTACTTTTCTTCCTTCAATATGGCCTAAACTGATCGCGTGACCTATTTTGGTGGTACCTATTTAACAAATATAAATCTGAATTTTTTTTTTTTTAAAACTGAATTATGATTTGGATGATCTACAAAAAGACGGACATTTCAGGCATCAAGCACGATAAACACAACTATAATCACTCTTTGTGAAATATTAGACCAGATTCAATATTTTTCTATTTATTGTATGTTTGTTGCATTGTTGATAGTTCCTCACCCCCCTACAAAAAAAACGTGATATATTTGTTCTTCCTAAATATTTTGTTGTCAATATTTTAAAATGTTACTGGACACTGAAATTTATAATAAAAAAAGTTTTTTAAAAATACAAATGTTACCATATCATATCCCTCCTCTTCCTTCTCCTCTTTCACCCTTTTCTCACTACGATTGGAGCTGCCCAGATTTTTTTTTTGTAATGTGTGTTAAAATGTAGATTTCTAAAGTGCTTTCACTGTAGCAGTATACCAGTTAGTCTCAAAATTCGTTGTATATGAAATTTGAATAAAGTTAGCTATTGCAAAAAAGTAAAAAAATGCTTATTCATTTATTTATTCTTTTTATACTGGATATGTTTTATTTCCTACAATATTGTAAAAATTGTTTTTCTTTTAGAAGAAAATATGGGTAAATAGTAGGGCAGACTGGGTGCTTTGACTGTACAGTGCAGATGCCCATAGACTACATGTCTACTACATGCATCACTTGTATATTAAATGTCAGGTGGTGGCGGCAAAATGTTTCAAACAGGACCATCCTGAAGAGAACTGGACTCCCTGACATGCATGAAATACTTGTCCAACGCAACCTGAGATGGGCTGGCCACTTAAACAGACTTGGGGATGACAGACTACCAAAGCAGATTCTGTACTCTCAACTGAGAGAGGGATCACGTAGAATCGGTTGACCAAAGCTCAGGTACAAAGACAACATCAAAAGAAACCTGAAAGACTTGAACATCCCCATTGGCAGTCGCCAAAATGCAACCAGAGACCGATTAAATTGGAGGAAAATGATTCACGTGGTGTCATCATTGGACAGCAAGTAGTAGTATGACAAGAAAGCAGAATACACACCAATATATACAAATTAGAAAAACAAAGTGTTCAATATATATATATAATATATATATATATATATATATATATATATGAGTTCTCTTAAACGTTTCAGTTAATGTTAAACCTTCCTCAGGATAATATAATAGGAAAGAAAAAAAGAAATACTGTCCTGAGAAAGATTTACCATAAACTGAAACATTTATGCACCAACGTCAACATCAAAGTACAGGGTGTCCATAAAATCTTGAAACAGTTTTAATAATGAAATTTATTGTGTAAAGTGCACCACAACTCATCAAAGTCTCATGTCAAGTACACAGAATAATGTGTCAGGAACATGAACAGTTCACAGTAGTAATATGCGTGTATGTGGAGAGTGGCATCAGGTATAGTGTTGGCGGACTACAGGAAGCATGGAGGCTTTGAAAGATTCAGTGCTCCGGCAGCCTACAAAAGATGCAGGCAGTTTATTCCATGTCTCCACAATTCTGAGCGGGAAAAAATGTTTCCGAAAGTCACGTGAACAGTGCTGTTTTCTGACTTTGTAGGCATGCCCACGTGTATTGGAGAGATGAGATCAAAAAGGTGCTCAAGGTTGCTGTTGTTAAGATGATTAATGACCTTATGAGCATTTACCAGGTCAGTTGCCAGACGCTGAAGTTTCAACGAATCCATTCCCGGGGCTGCGAGACGTTCAGAGTATGGCAGATTCCTGATGGAGGGTACTCGCTTGGTTGCACGTCTCTGTTTTTAGGTTTAAAGATTTGATAACTCACATTGTACAAATGATAA
The DNA here is from genome assembly GCA_023376005.1 of Doryteuthis pealeii. Lineage (NCBI taxonomy): Eukaryota > Metazoa > Mollusca > Cephalopoda > Myopsida > Loliginidae > Doryteuthis > Doryteuthis pealeii. Next base: position 11,756,586 of record CM042179.1, on the reverse strand, counting down.
AATCTTTTCATAAAGAACAAATAAAAGTAAAACTCTTGAAGTCTTTATTATTGATGTACTTTTTGATTATTGTTCTTCAGCATGACTGACATCTTTGTTAATAAAACTAGCAAATATATGCACCCTCCGGGTGCAAGTATTTAAGTTTTAATGTAATAAAATATTGTATTAAATTAGAAAGGCTAATGAAACTAAATAAGAATACAGATAAAAAGATTTGAAACAGAGGGAGTATAATAAAATATTTAAAACAGAGGGAGTATAATAAAAAATGAAACAAGTGAAACTTACTCTTCCATCACTCTCGTCTTTCATTATTTTTTCTAATTTAAGTATTTAGTTAAAAGAGGAAGTAAATAATAAAATGACAGTTATTTTTTCTTGTTAATGGATTTCATTTAAGATTCATTGAAGAGATTTTTGCTTATATTCATTAAAATAAAACCAAACAGTTAGAAATCAATGCTACTAAGCACATATTTATTAAATTCGATTTTTTAATATTGATATGCAAATTAGCGTTCCCGTTCACACTGTAAACCGCTATTTTGTTGTATATATAAATATAATTGCATGTTGTCAGTATGTAGACATAGTTAACAGTATTAATAATGTAAGACAATTTTATTAATAATTGAGGTTTAGATAAAAATAAGTTCATGGAGAATGTGATGTCAATAACTAAGAGAATTGTGACTTTAGTAGGAATATAGTTTCGGTTACAGACAGAAAAACACACAATCTCCATTATAATAAGATTCTAATGGTCCATTATTTCGCTGAGGTGACGATACTCATAAGAATTTGGTGGATGAGCAACACAAGATAATCAGAATTTACATTTTTGCATTTCATCTTGGATGAGTTGGGCGGTATCATTTTTAACCAAAGGGTGTTGCACGATAACAACGGTCGCAGAAATAAGGAAGACAGGTATTAATATATATATATATATAATATACAGGGTGTCCACAAAGTCTTAAAACAGTTTTAGAATTAAACATTTAATAACTCACATCGTATAAATGATAAAATCTTTTCATAAAGAACATATCAAAGTTCAACTCTTGAAGTCTTATTATTCATATACGACTAATTAGAACCAATTAAAACAAAAAATATTTTCAAACATAATTCAATCCTAAAAGTAAGGAATAATTTAGTATAATATTCGTGTCATGAAACTAAACTGTAAAAAAGCCTTTAGGAGACAAAAGTTGATTTGCTCAGTTTTAGTATAATAATATATATATCTTATTATAATGAAGATTGTGTGCTTTTCTGTCTGTAACTGAAACTATATTACTACTCATATCACTATTCCCTTAGTTATTGACATCACATTTTCCATGATTTTATTTTTATTTAAACCTCAATTATTAATAAAATTGTTTTACATTATTAATACTGTTAACCATGTCTACATGATATTTACCGCGTACCCCACTTGTACGGGTCAGGCACAAAGTCCCTATTAACATGGGACCACCCACAAGCCGAAGCTCATGGAGTGGCAGGTGAAAAAATTGCGTCGATCCTGTCGGCATTCCCCCTCAAGGGGGGCGCCTCAGGCGCTGGGCAATTTAAATGGGCTTTAAATCAAGGGGGCAGGTGTTGCCTGGGGGGATAGCCCCCTGGGATCGACGCTATTAACTCGTAAAGATCCAGGGCCGAAGCCACTGGACCCCTGGTGTTAACCATGTCTACATACTGACAACATGCAATTATATTTATATATACAACAAAATAGTGGTTTACAGTGTGAACGGGAAGGCTAATTTGCATATTGATATTAAAAATGTGATTTTATTAAATATGTGCTTAGTATTATTGATTTCTAACTGTTTGGTTTTATTTTAATGAATATAAGCAAAAGTCTCTTCAATGAATCTTAAATGAAATCCATTAACAAGATAAAATAACTGTCATTTTATTCTTTACTTCCTATTTTAACTAAATACTTAAATCTGAAAAAATAACAATGAAAGACGAGAGTGATGGAAGAGTAAGTTTCAATTGTTCTATTTTTTATTATACTCCCTCTGTTTCAAATCTTTTATTATACTCCCTCTGTTTCAAATCTTTTTATCGGTATTCTTATTTAGCCTTTCTAATTTAATATAATATTTTATTACATTAAACTTAAATACTTGCACCCAGAGGGTGCATATATTTGCTAGTATATATAATGGTTCATGCAAGAAATTTAAGTGATATCCAGCAGAAATTCTTTTATATACAGGGTGTCCACAAAATCTTGAAACAGTTTTAGAATTGAACATTTAATAACTCACATCGTACAAATGATAAAATCTTTTCATAAAGAACAAATAAAAGTTCAACTCTTGAAGTTTTTATTATTGATGTACTTTATGATTATTGCTCTTCAGAATGACTGCCATCTTGGTTAATAAATTTTCAACCTGTTGTAGGACTTTATGGACACCCTGTATATTCATATTTTTTTGGAACACTGTTTTTTTAATTTCTATATATTGTCGGATTCATTTCCATATTTTACTCCCCCATAACAATATGTATATAGTTATTTACTAAGCTGAGCTTAGATGTGGCACAAGGCCAGAAGTATGGGGTACCCAGTGAGAATCGAACTCACTAACAATGGTCTGATAATCTAGCTTGCTAACCATTACACCACGTGAGGTGCCCATAACAATATGTATATAGTTATTTACTAAGCTTAGCTTAGATATAGCACAAGGCCAGAAGTGTGGGGCGCCCAGTGAGAATCGAACTCACAAACAATGGTCTGCTAATCTAGCTTGCTAACCATTACACCATGTGAAGTGTCCTTATTTACTAAGCTTAGATATGGCACAAGGTCAGAAGTATGGAGCACCTAATGCAAAATGAACACTTTAACAATGGTCTGCAAATCTAGCTTGCTAACCATTACATCAGTTGAGGTGCCCTTATTTACTAAGCTTAGCTTAGATGTGGCCCAAGGCCAGAAGTGTGGGGCGCCCAGTGAGAATCGAACTCACAAACAATGGTCTGCTAATCTAGCTTGCTAACCATTACACCAAATGAGGTGCCCATAACAATATGTATATAGTTATTTACTAAGCTTAGCTTAGCTTAGATATAGCACAAGGCCAGAAGTGTGGGACACCCAGTGAGAATCGAACTCACTATCTATAGGTCTGTTAATCTAGCTTGCTAACCATTACACCAAATGAGGTGCCCTAACAATATGTATATAAGGCATGGGGCAAATGGTCACTTCTACTTATAGACTCGTTGCCTAACACGTGACCCAAGAAAGATTCCTATTGTCCAATCACTGGCACTGCTGCTGCTGCTTCTGCTGTATTAATAGAGGCTAAACTTATGTCATTGACACTTGGATTCTCTTGGACGTCGGACTTACAAAAAATACTATAACACCAGATTCTTATTGGCTTGCTTACTTATTCACTACATCTGGAACTAAGGATGCCGACCAGATACTTAACATATATAAATATATATACATTTCTACTGTTTATTATTTAATTATTTATCTTTTATAAGTAATTTATAAATGTTTCTAATGCTAATGTATCTATTCACTACTCACTCCACACAAGTTGGATGCGACACAAAGTCAATTTCTTAAGCAGAGTTTAACAGGTTTGAATTCAGAGTTTTCCTTCTCCTAGACTGGTTACCTACCTTACTATTTGCTATCTTTCCGAAGGGTATTAGTGAAATGTGAAATGCAAACGGCCTCATCTAGGATTTGAACTCAGGTCGATGAATCCATTTCCTTTTACTCTAACCATTACATGACATGCCTCCAATGCTATGGGGAAATCGTATGGCAAACTGGGCTCTTTAACCTTGGTATGGCAACCAATCAAAGAGAGGGATGGGTTCCACCAGGATATTCGTGTCCAAAACATGCTGCATGAAATACTACCTTATTTGGTGAACAACTATCCTGATACTATTTCTCTGAATTTTGGAGATGAGGCTTGATAATTAGTATCATTTAGATTATTCGGACTATTGTCCTCATCTTTATTGTTATCTGCACTATTTCTCTGAATTTTGGAGATGAGGCTTGATAATTAGTATCATTTGGATTATTCCGACTATTGTCCTCATCTTTATTGTTATCTGCACTATTTCTCTGAAATTTTTTAGATGAGGCTTGATAATTAGTATCATTTGGATTATTCAGACTATTGTCCTCATCTTTATTGTTATCAAGATTATTACACTTTTTACATAAGCTATTTTGTAATAGCTCTTAAGTAAACATATTAAATGTTGTAATAATTGAATTATCATAACATGGTATATCCATAGATCCTGCTAGTACTAAACTATAATAATAATATTCTAGACCTTGCCAATGTGGTGGAAAAGTATTTTGAACATAAAAGTAACAGTAAAAGCATTGCTCTACCCTGAGTTAGATAAAACCTTAATTTCCAACAACGTATTTCTCT